>CM076582.1:1176402905-1176725465 GCA_034641835.2 Pinus albicaulis | reverse complement strand
ATGTTATTCTAATGGGAGTGGATGTGAAGAAACTACCTTGAAAAGCATTCCAATGAGAAGACATACACGTGGCACAACAAACCCTAGCATTTGGTCAAATGAGCACATTTCATGGGAACATTTTGGCTAGGAGGATGACAAAAGGCATCACGCAGAAGCTCTCTCCATTGTAAAGGCATGGATGGATTAATGGGAAATTCCCATGAGCCTAGTTGAAGATTTACTGGAGAAAGAAAGTTCAAGGATTTCTTTTGTAATATCAGGTTCATCATTGCATCCATATTTTTGTTTGTCTATTGCTGGAAATTCATTAAAATTTTCCCACAAAATTAGGCTTCATATTAGGGAAAAGTTTGTCATTTGAAGAAGGGCTTTGGTTGAGGTGTTCCTATCAATTTCCCTTGCCGATTACTTTTAAGTTAGACAAATTACTGTTGTCATTTCAGTTCATGGTAGGACACATTTGCAGTTTCTAGTACAATCACCCCTTTTGTTGCCATGAATGTGTATTAAGGAGCACCTTTGTAAGGGCCCTCTATGTAATTTCTGCAATCTGGAAAAAAAATTCATAGGTTGAGTTTTTGGCATGTTGTAATAGCACTATCGTGCCATCCACATTCACAATTTCAAACCCTCTGAAGGTTTCCACTTGAATCCATTTGCCCTAATTGGATAGGCACTAATCCCAGTGGGGATTACAAAAGGCATCACGCAGAAGCTCTCTCCATTGTAAAGGCATGGATGGATTAATGGGAAATTCCCCTGTGAGCCTAGTTGAAGATCTACTGGAGAAAGAAAGTTCAAGGATTTCTTTTGTAATATCAGGTTCATCATTGCATCCATATTGTTGTTTGTCTATTGCTGGAAACTCATTAAAATTTTCCCACAAAATTAGGCTTCATATTAGGAAAAAGTCTGTCATTTGAAGAAGGGCTTTGGTTGAGGTGTTCCTATCAATTTCCCTTGCCGATTACTATTAAGTTAGACAAATTACTGTTGTCATTTCAGTTCATGGTAGGACACATTTGCAGTTTCTAGTACAATCACCCCTTTTGTTGCCATGAGTGTGTATTAAGGAGCACCTTTGTAAGGGCTCTCTATGTAATTTCTGCAATCTGGAAAAAAAATTCATAGGTTGAGTTTTTGGCATGTTGTAACAGCACTATCGTGCCATCCACATTCACAATTTCAAACCCTCTGAAGGTTTCCTCTTGACTCCATTTGCCCTAAATGGATAGGCACTAATCCCCACTAATCCCAGTCTTACATCACAATCTATGTCTAAATCTATCTCATATTTTAATTAAGGAAACCCCCCTTGTTCCAGGTGATAGACAACCGAATGCAAGAGAGGACAATATTGTGGTGGCAGCAAACAAACCCTCTTAGTTCCCCTAAAGGTTGTACATGTGTTTTAAGGCTTTACCACTTAAAGTGCAGGTTTGTGAGGTAACAAGAATCATCAATGTATCTTAGCATTTTTATAAATGTCAATGCTGGGCATTGACTTAGTTAGAAACAAGAAAGTTGAAACAAGCAGTCTTTATGTTAGATAGAAAAACAGCTCAGGATAGTAATTGTGGATTCACCCCTTCAATCTTTTAAAATATTAGAGTTTGTGCTTTGTTTTTGGTTTACAGTTTCATCATTACCATAGATCCATTTTAACAATCTGTGATACCAGTGCTTTAATGGTGTAAATTCAAAGAAAACAGATGACCACACTACATGGATGTGATCTTTCAAATCATATGACATCATCTTGAAAAGCAGAGGCAAAATAAGGATGGGTATGAGAAATGTCTTCTTTGTAATAGAATGGGTGAGACAGAATGATGGCCCGCAAAAGTAAAAAACTTAAAAGAGTTGCAGGATGCTCTGCTTACACTCAAGGAGATACACATTTTCCTTGAGAGGGATCACTACAATGTGGTCCTTCAAGGGAAAATGACAGTTTGTAAGGAAATGGACTGCATTACAAGGGATGCCAGGGTGCATTCTCAACTATAGTGGATTTTTTGAAGGGGATGAAGGATCCAAATTCCAAAGTCTACTTTGACTACTTGAAAG
The DNA here is from genome assembly GCA_034641835.2 of Pinus albicaulis. Taxonomy (NCBI): domain Eukaryota; kingdom Viridiplantae; phylum Streptophyta; class Pinopsida; order Pinales; family Pinaceae; genus Pinus; species Pinus albicaulis. Next base: position 1,176,723,395 of record CM076582.1, on the reverse strand, counting down.
GAAAAGTGACAGTTACAAGATTCTTCGTTTGCATCAGCAGGATGAATCTCTTGCAGAGGATCAAACAAAGGTCAAAGGCATGTTCCAATTGCATTTTCAAAATATTTTCTCTTAATGCTTTTACGGATCATGTGGTGGATGTCAGGAACGCTCATTGTAGAGCCATTCCATGCAAGATTTCTATCTATTGGTGTAGTGATTGAGTCAAATTGGATAGTGACTTCTCGAAAGAGAGGGGTTTTTTTAGCTCTTAGTTCTATGAAGAATATCAAGTCATCGGAAATGGATGGCCTTTGTTGTGATTTTTTCATCAGGAATGGATGGCCTTCATTCTGATTTCCACAAGGCCATGTTGAACACAATACAAGATTATTTCTATTGTTTGATAGCTGAAAATTTCTCTTCTAAAAGGCTATCTAAATCTCTCAATCAAGGCCTTAGTAAACACATTACCAAGAATGTAGCTAGGGGCACTATTGGAGGTTGGAGCCTCATTACTTTCCTCGGTGTCTCATACAAGATCATGGCTAAAGCAATGGCTCTCAATTGCATGGAAGGTAGTTCAACAAGAGCAGACATGTTTTGTACAGGGTCCAATTATTCTAGACACGTAATCTAGACTCGAGAGGCCTTGGAATGGGCTTGAGACAGTGGCTACCAGCCTTGTTTTCTGCAGATTGAAGCTTCATCACAGACATGTTAGTTTTTCTTGTACTACCGTCTGACCCCACACTATTCATTCCAAACCGTATTGCCCTTTGGCCTTGCTGTTACTTGCTTTATCTACAATGTCCGGTCCTTTAGACCTTACATGAATGACATTAATTCCACCAAATAGGTTGTGAGCACTTCCCAATATTTCCTGCACATATTTTAGATTGGCCATTTAAACATTAAACCTGACATACGGTTCGTCACGGAGAAGATGATTAAAGATTTGGAGGATACCTGATAAACACCTGCAAGGAACAATCCCATGTAGTACGGTTCTCCTTCACACAAATGGTGCACAGAGAGCACACTTTCAACCTTCCCACTAGGTCCAATAAAGTGTTCTATTTTTCCATCACTGTCACATGTCAAATCAGCCAAGGTTGCCTGTCTATTTGGCTTCTCATGCAACTGATGCAAAGGCATTATAGGGAAAACTTTATTTATGGCCCATGAATTAGGTATGGAACGGAAAATAGATAAGTTGATATGATATGTTGCTGCTAAATATTTCTTAAGCTTATCTACTTCATCTGGTAACTCAAAGTCTACAAAATTTTAAGACACTAAATGAAATAGAATCATAGACATCTTCAACTTGTTCCGTATGCTCAAGACTTAGGAAACCAAGCTTAAATAAGCTATGGGCTTCTTTTTTTAACCAATTTGCATCATTGTAAGCTTCATGTACATTTTGTTGGCAGATATTTTTTTTGATATCATATAAAGTTAATTCACCAGGATTGCAATCTTTCCGAAGTTGTGTTTGTATGATATGGAACAACTGAACATGCATGCAATTCACTTGAATGCAAATCCTCTTGAACAGTTGTACCTGAAGTTTGGACCACGATGTGTGGCCATGGTGAACACACTACTCTCTAATGCATCAACATTTCTCCTTGTTAGTAACTCATTATCCCCTGAAATTTTGCTAAATCAATCTATTTTTCAAGGGTGCCCCTTTGCCCCAGATTTGTATATTTGACAATGGATGCCTTGGCTCACCTATTTGAAGTTGCTGGCATTCAGGGGCAAGTGAAGGACATCTTACATCCTAATGGGTTAGACATGGTCAACAATCATTTTGCTAATGGATCCTTTATTTCTATGAGTGTTAAGCAGAGCTTGCTTGATGGTGCTCATACTTGTTTGCACATCTTTGGATCTACATTAGATGTTGTGGTTAGTGACCACGAGACAAATTTTTAGTTGTTAGAGTTAGACTCTCAGCCTACTAGATTCCCACAGCTCGGACTTATGTTCGACCAAAGGCTAATTGTGAGGTATCTAGGCATTCCATTTAAAATTTTGAAGTGGGGCTTTCATCAGTGGCTATCCAAGATTGGTGTACCGTGTCTTCAACAATTTTAGAGTAAGCATTAATTTTGGCATCATAAGGACCTCTCATTAGATGGGAATTTGACAAGGGGGTTGGACAGATCCTCTATGCCTCACACGTTTATTATGTATCTTGTTGGTTGCCTAGTAAGACTCAATTTCAGCATTTAGAGCAGATCATGCAATCATACCTGTGGTAAAAGTATGGTGGGAAGGACAATATTCCACAAGGATGGGGGGGCTCATCCCTTGCCCAATGTGTTGAAAAATAACATTGCGACATCGAGGCCATTTTGTAGGGATGCGGGGTGGATCTTTGGTCAGTTCTTGCAGTAGTATCAACCACAAAGGCTTTAACCTTTGTTGCTTTAGCAGAATCTATTAACTCCAACTCTCAATGCAAGATGGGGTGTCGGTTGATCTAGAAGACAAGTGAGCACACAAATTACACCATTTCTAATCTGTTTGGAAAGATAATCAGGACCAGTATTTAGTTCTCCTTCAATGCCGCACTCACTAGTGTGCTGCCTTGTTTGGCAATTGTAGCTATCTGGTCCACTCTTCCTTCATTGGGATTTGGCAGTGATTGAGAGTCTCTGCTCTATTTTCCCTAGGAAGATTAAGTGTAAGTTAGCAAAAATTTAGTTATCTGTCTACTTTTTGTTCCATTTATCTGTTTACTTTTTGTTCCATGTGGTGTAATGAGGTACATGACTAGATATTAACTGTGGATGAATTATTGATAAGAGATGCTCAATATTTATATTCGGTAACCTATACAGACTTCATTTCTGCTTTGCTAGTCATCATCAAAATGGAACCCCCAAAGGGAGGAAAATTTAAGTCAAATTTTGATAAGGCTGCAAAAAGAGATCCCAGAAGAGCAGTTAGTGGAAGGGTAATAACAAGCAGGAATGGGGAGATGATTGCAGTATATATGGAAAAAATAGGAATCAACATCAACAATCAAGCAGGAATGAGGGATCTTATAGCGGAGTTAAATTTTTCCTAGGCCGAGCCTGGAAAGAGTGGCAATGGAATGGAGTGGAATTCTCAGATTATAATCAATGTTGTGATGACAGAATGCATTTCTTCTCGAATTTGGAAGTTTGAACCCCCAATGTCAATGGATTAAAAGGAGGTTTCAGCAGAAAGGTTAGAAATAGATCTCATTATGCTACAAGAGCAGCCAACAAGGTTGCTGATTGGATTTCTAACATGCCATTGAGTGGCAAGTATATGACATCAAGATTTTCAAAACCTGAGGTTCAAAGGAAGAATAATGAATTATTGAAATTAATAGTAAGTCAAAATGTTGAGACTTAGAAAAAAACACTAGGCCTTGGGGAGCTGACATAGATGTCCTTGTTTTTTCAATTAGAAAGATTAAGGAAAGATACCTTAAGTTGCAGGACATCAAATTTATGGACTGATTGCAAATCCCTCCATAATTTGCGACAATGGTGGCAGCCATTAGTGAGTAGTATAAATCATAGTTTAATTCTTATGAAGTTTCTGTTTGTTTTCACACCTGGAAAAGAACTGGGCTTGTTAATTCACTTTTTCTCTGCATTATCTCAGTCTCTATTAGCCATTAGCAATCAGAAGAAGGCTAGAAAGGAGAGGAGAAAAGCCCAAACGCTCCCTCAAGGAACTGTGAGGAAAGAGGGTCTTGCCTGTCAATTGCATAATTAAAAACGATGGAAATCCTCTAAGGAGACAGTCCAGATTGACCAGCAATATGTTCATAGGTAGGAAGAGTCCTCCACGTGGAATGATACTAAGCAACCCTTTGGGAAGTGAAAATTTTCCTTGAACATGTGCTCCTCAAACAATAAATTCACGAGTCACTTGTCAGTGTGGGTGAGAGATTTCAATGACTGGAGGATAATACTCTGTTTTTTAGGTTGGAGGTGAGAGAAATCATCAGGGAGGCAATGGAAAAAGCTATGGCATAGTTTGCTAAGTGAGTGTGGAAGCATGAGGAGGAAAAGAGGGCTGCTGATATTGAGTTAAGGATAGAACATTGCTACAAGCTTGACCGCATTTTCCAGCTTTCCCAGTTCAATGCAAAACTAAGTTCAAAGTCAAGGAGATTAGATTGTACATTGATGGTTCAAAGAGAACAAGCGACTAAGTGGATGCCAACAAGGTGCTACTTAGCCACTGGGAGAGGTACTTGGAGCAACTGCTTCACTTAATCATTCTACCAGTGATAAGCTCAAACAACAATGATGACAACCCAAGCCAAAAAACAAGGCAATCCATAAAATGTACAATAAATCCCCATTATGCTTATTAGTTGCTAAAGGATTGTATTGTTACTGCTCTTAATAATGCTGAAAAAAATTGATGCAAACATAAAAAATACTCTAAAATCCTCTTGTACATGTAGCTGATAACAATGTTGCCAGAAGCAAGAATGCGGATGGAAAAAAAAATTAGGAACTGGGAAGCATGAATCCCAAAAAATAGAAATTTTCAAAAAAAAAAAAATGAGAACATGAAAGATAAAGAAGATATAAAACAGTATAAATGCAAATATATTTCAATATTTTACTTCTTAAATGATAAAGCATGAGAAATTACATCATGATTCATGGTTCATATGAAAAGGATGAATAACTTTTTTTTTTCAAAGAAAACCTCCCAAGATCCCCCCACTGCCCCTTCCCCCAAATATCCAGATGGAGAGCAGGACAATCACCAACCACAACAGCAGCTGGAAACCCTGACAGACTCGACTGGCTTTGAACCTGTGACCTATGCCATCCCCATCAACAACATGCCTTTGGCAGATGGTTCAACTAATTGAGCCAACCCTTGGGCCTACATAACTATTATTTATTAGCCAAATTTTGGAATTTAAAATATGACTACACACCAAATTGTGGAAGCTACAAAAATTGAGTTATGAAGATCAACTCAAAGCATTAGTGCAACTGCTCCACAATCTCATCATCCTTGTAAACAACCAAAGACCACCATGGAGAGCAGGACAACCACCAGCCACAACAACAGCTAGAAACCCTGACAGACTCGACTAGCTTTGAACCTGTGACCTATGCCATCCCCATCAACAGCATGCTTTTGGCATATGGTTCAACTAATTGAGCCAACCGTCGGGCCTACATAACTATTATTTATTAGCCAAATTTTTGAATTTACAATATGACTACACACCAAATTGTGGAAGCTACAAAAATTGAGTTATGAAGATCAGCTCAAAGCATTAGTGCAACTACTCCACAATCTCATCACCCTTGTAAACAGCCAAAGACCACCCTGTGTTCATCATCCAATTTCTTGTTTACTCTGCAAGCCAGAGCCTACATCATAGTGGACAGCAGAGTGCCTGAAGAATGGATGGATGAATTAGCTAAAAGGGTTTTTATTCCATTATTTGGCATTCGTATGCACATCCTAATTTATACATTTGTTCAATGAACTTTCAACTTATCTACTCTTTTATTTATTACCTCATTTTACTCTAACATAGGGAAATGCATTTTTAACTTCGATATGTTCACTACAATAATTCTTGGTAGGGTCATTATTTGCTGATTAAAAAAAAAAAAAAAAAAAAAAAAAAAAATTGTAAACAATTCTCGGATGATGTTTTTAAAATATATTCTAGAAAAATGCCGCTAGGCCAGAGAAATGCTACTTCTTTTATCTTTTTTGCCATCCCTGATGCCCTCCCTTCATACCTGACTGTCGGCATCTTCAACTTTATCTCAGTTACCAAGATAACAGACATTACTTTGACAATTCAATTGGTTATATTTCCTTCTCCATAGAAAGCTCTACTAGTGATGTTCCCAATACATCATTATGAGTGAGACAGAAATGGAGATGGATAGATTAAAGAAAAATGAACCTCAATCCTTGAAATAAACATTATGGTCATTAAACAATATATACTTAACAGGGAAGACAAAGTAATAGATAAAGATAAGATAATTTTATTAACGTCCAACGAATGACCACAAAAAGGTCAACGAGACTGCTGGTTACAATGATTACAGCATACTAGCTGGTGGACCAAACGGTCCCCTTTCTTTATAAGAGTAGGAAAAGAAAAACTACAAAGAATACGAAAGTAAAAGTCTGGATGACTGAAACATCTTGACAATGAGTTGTGGTGAAGAAGTCCTAGAGGAGAAGGATGAGCCTCCTGAGTGGGGGGAGACTCCTTCTCCTAGCATCCAAGGTCGTTAGAAGAGGACTGAAGGAAACTTGTGAATGTCTGTTGCCCTGAAGCGGAGCTGGATGGTTTCCGATGTCATCGGGAGGATTTGGGGCGCCCCCTGGAGGTGGGGGGGTGCCTGGTTCTGGATCGCTGATGGGGTCTAGTGGGACGAGATTCTCGGATCTGCACTGACCTGCAGTCATGGTCTAAGGATCGATCGGTGGCTCTCTTGGTGCCCTGCGATGCTGGGAGTGCTCTGAAGAAGTCGGTGATCCTCTGGGTGGTGGCCAAGGCGAACGGAAGCTGGAGTAGAGTCAAACAGTGTCTGCAGGTCTCCTGGAGGTAAAGTGCCAAGAATCTCTAGTCGATGTATCTAACAAAGCTGGCTGATAAGTAATAAAAGAGCCTGCGGATCCCATAGTAGACGGGGCATCTGAAGATGAAGTGTGACTCAATTTCCACCTCCTGTAAGTGACAAAGTTGACAGATCGTCTCTGTCCTGTCAATATGGTGGTTTGTTTCCACCCGAAGCTTGTGCGATCCAACTCTGAGCTGCCCAAGGGGGATCCTAATGGCATGCATCCAATGTTGGAGGGTATAAGAGGGTCGAGTGATGAGTCCATCTCTGATCTCCAGGAAGTGCTCAGCGTAAAAGGCCATCTTTGGGCGCAAACTGCCCAGAGGATTGACGCATTTAGTCCCTTAGTTAAATAAGGGACTAAGCCTGGAATAATAAAAACCTATTTAAGACCAAGAGTGAAGGATAGTAGATATGAAAAAGAGACCCCTACCTATGAAGTACACAGCTCACCAAAGAGATAAGGTTGATAAGGAAGCCTAGCAAACTGGAAAAAACCAAAATCTAGATAATTAATAATGTACAAACACAATAATTGACCAAACAACACAGAATTCCACTAGAAATCCAAAAAATGGGCACTCCACGTAACATGCTTCTATATGTCACATAATAATATCTACTTTGAGATTTGCTAATAAAAACCACATCATAATATCTTTCAAGATTCGTTAGTAGATGTTGTATAACAATATCCTTCTAGATGTGTTAGTCATTCAAGTCTCCATTAAGAAAAACCTAGGAAAAGGAAATATTGTTGGGAAGCACTCCCCTTGCTCAACTTTCAAGCAAGTATCTACAATAGTGCACTCCCAAAATACTCCTGATCAAGTGTTTTCAAGCAAGGTTACTTGGGAGCGGGAGCAGGAGCGCCATTTTCAAAAGCTCCCGGTCCAAGAGCATTTTGAGTAGCGTTTTTTTAATATATATATATATATTATATTTTGATGCATATATGTCAACAAAAGCATGTAGAATGATGAATTAGACATAAAAAAAACATAGATTGAACCAAAGGTATCTTTATCATTACCTCTAGATTCGTATAGGGATATTTGTCATTAATATCACCCTCTAAACATTGGCTCTGGGAGCGCGCTCCGAGAGCGGGTTCGAGGGAGCGCGCTCAAGGAGAGGGTTTGATAGGGGGAGGCACTCCCCCGCAACCTTGTTTTCAAGAGCACACTCACAATCTGCATATTCATGTTGTCTAGAGAATGTTGAACACTCCCCAAAGAGTAGGGCTAGTCCCAAGACAATTGGAAAAGCTATTTTTACTTTTTTTAAAACAAGTTGGGGCCTACGAGAAGGCCCCGATAGGCCTCATGCGCTCAATGAAGGGGGTTTAGAGCTTTATAAATGCCTAATTCCTCTTCATTTCTCCTTGCATTTTTCTTTCCAAAAAATAAAGGTTTGATTGTTAAAGGTCATCAATTTTGGTAGAATATCTACCATTCAAACCCAAGAACTAAGCCAACGAAAGTCCCTCATGGGAAAATTTCTTGCAGTAATTCCTATAACTAAACAATTAAAAAAATGCAGTTAGCTACCTCTTGAGTGGGTTTAGTAGCCTCTAGAAGCTTCTCCTTTAGCATAGAGGCTTAATCCTGCTTGTCTGAGTCCACGTCATTTCTTCGAGATCCAATTTCTTTGCTTTGGGACCCTTGGGAGCATGGGTCCAATAAAATCCGAGGCCATTTTGCATTATGATTTGGTATGTGTGGTTTGATGCTACCACAACAAGAGCTTGCAGTACACCATGGAGTCTCATAAATCTCAGCAAAGGTCTCAGGTACTGTGTTAATAAGAATAATACTCTATGCTACGGTGTTGATCAGTGCCAGGTGCTATATCATAATGTATAACCTCGGCACTTCTAGGTACTGTGCTCACTGATGTTATGATGCTAAGATGCTCGAAGCTACTTGGTGTTGAAAAGTGTAACTAGGATCAGTCTTCATATTAACTATGTAATTATGTATTTATGTAAAGAAGAAGACAAAGATAATAAAATGTATTTTTGTTGTACTTGCTTCATGGGTTTCATGAGCAATATTTTATTATAGGTCAATAGACTTCTTCTTGATGTCTATTAGGATTCGTCTTCTAGTTATAAATGTAATTAAGGGTCATAAATATGAAGAGTAGTCATCAAAATGCTCCAAGACCTTGTCATGTTCACCCTCATTAAACACTAGAATAATTGCACTATATGTCGGCCTGTATACACAGTGATCTAGTCGGCCTCCAATCAGCTTGAAGGGTCGGCCTAACAACAGTGACATGATGCCTATATATACAGTAAACTCTGTGGTCATTTGAACCAAGGAATTGCGGATCTCCGGACAAGAAACAGTGCAGATTTCAAGAAGCATAAAAATGCGGATTTCAGGAAGGAGAAAAGTGCGGGCTAAAGGACAGAATTGCGGACATTCCTGTGATAGTTACCTCATAATAAAGTCTGGGTTAAAATACAAATTGAAGCAGTAAGTGCGGTTCTGTTCTGTGTAGCATTCTGGAGCAGTGAACGTGGATTAGTATGAAGAAGCTACGGTCAAGTGAAGTGCGGTCAAACTTGTAATGAATTCACTAATAGTATAAGGTCAGTGTTCTATGTATTGTAATGACTGTAAGCATTCAAATGTTATGCTATGCGAAGGGCTAAGCTCAACGATCATGATGTGATGATAAGTCTAAGGGCTAGTATAAGTATGGGAAAAGGAGGAAGGTAAATCTATGATTTACCTTCCTACTCTCAGAAAGGTTACACATCTCCAAATGCATGACAAGTGAACGATGAGACTTCAAATGATCTGGTCTCTTATATTTTAATAAGCAATAAGAAGTGTCTGAAGACGAACTTAGAAACCGAGTTCTCTAAGGTTGATGCAGATCATTGTAAGTTGTTGAAGAAAAGAAGGATCAGTATTGAAGGAAGACTTAGAAGCAGTGGCAATGTCTTGGAAGCATTAATAGGTCAAGGGTCTATGTCTTGGTCATGGTACTTGTCATCTTGAAATTCTATAAGAAGAATTTCTCGTGGGGTTTCCTCTCCAAGAGGGAGAGGTTTTTCCCTGGCTCGAAGAGCCTAACTTTGTGTCTTTTGTATTTTGGTAATTGACTTGATGAAAGACTAAATAAGATAAAGAAGAAGAGAAGACATAAGCAACTCAAATAAGCTCACAAGTAATTATCAAGAAGAGAAATTGAATTAATCACCAGCCCCCTAAATTCTCAACACTTGGTGCTACTCGGTGTTGTAGTGATAACATGAAGTTCAGTGATGAATCACTATGTTTGGATGTTGCTATAGGGATTATGATTTTAAGATCAAAGGATCAAGGAAGACGACTATGTCTTGGTCTTGGAGTGGCGAAATAGGTCAAGGGCCTTGGTCTTGGTATTTGTCAATTGGAATCTCTATAAGAAGAATTTGTGCGGCTTTTCCTCTCAAAGAGTGAGAGGTTTTGGCCCTGGCTCATAGCCTACATGTTGTGTCTCTTTTCTATTTATGTTTATGCATTGGTTACTGTTTGATGAAGAAAGAACACTAATAATCTAACAAGAAAAAGATCTTAATCTAAAGAAGTTAAAAGGCATTCACAAACAGTCACTAATGAAGAGAAATCTCTTAACACTAAATCCCCTAGATTTCTCAACAATGTAGTGGTCAAGGGCCTTCTTTTAAAAGGCTTGGTGCAGGCCCACCCTTTCTCCAGTCATAATGAGCAGCAGATAGTTTTGGAGAGTTGTATGAAGCTGAATCCACCTTCCCCCCCAATTGTAATCAAGGATTCATTTCTTTTGTTTTTATGAGTTCTTGTGAGACCCCTCTCAGGGGGATACTATGTTTGCAAGTGCGAGCTACGAATCTGGTCTCCTCCCTTGCAGCTAAGATTCAAGAATGGACCAAGATCCCTTCTGCCTTTTGCATCTCCTTTATGAGGGCCAACAACTTTAGGATACAAATAAACTAAGTGAGCACGACATAGTAAACAACACAGTAATAAATCTAGTTTCTAGATTGTGAGGCAAAGCTCAAGGAAGGGGTGGGCCCTCTTCTTCTCAACCCAAATCTTTTAAAAGAAGCGTTAAAGCTAGGGATTGTGAACCAGCCTCCTAAGGAGCTCTCAGTGCCAGCCTTTCTTGTGGATCAAATAGAGAAAATCCCATCCATTGGTGTGCCAAAAATTTAATCCGACTCTCTCAGTGTTGACTACATGGAGCATGCTCTAATTTGTCGATTTAATGGATTTTGGCCTTCAGCATATGTACTTCGAGATTGGGTGGCTAAGACCTGTTCTAAGCACAGTTATCTATTCTTCTCCTCAGAGGGATACTTTATAGTATGTTTCAAGAACCAGAGGGATCGACAGGGGGTCCTTGAGCTTGCCACATGGTTTTGGGCTGATTAGGGCTCTCCATTCAACCATGGTTTGTAGATTTTAACCCCTAATAATGCCAGATTTGGCCATTCTTATTTGGGTTCAACTCCCTAATTTACCTCTTAACTTAATGCACCCTGATATTTTAGCCGATATTGGTAATGCCCTAGGCCGATTCATTAATATCAACACGCACAAGCTAGCGAAGGGTATTGTGACCTTTGCACGGATATGCGTGGAAGTTGATTTCAGCAAGGGATTACTTGATAAAATCCTCCTAAATTGGAGGGGAGCTATTTACTCACAAGCACTAGATTATGAGAACACAACCTTCCATTACAAGTCTGCCAATAGCCAGGTCACCTCCAAAATGTATGCCCTTCTTCTCAAGGGCCCTCTCCACCTCACCAAGAATTTATTGCTAGTGTTCAGTGAAAAAGAAAAAAATGTGGTGGGAGCCTTATGAAGGAAAAAAGAAAAAGAAAAAAATGTAGTGTACATGTCAAGGGGTTATGTATTCTAAATTTGTTATCCTTATTACTTGGTAGAATGGATTTCATTCACATTGTAGGTGGGAGCCTTATGAAGGAAAGGGAGATTCATATTTAATGTGGTTTCTGTTTTTTCAAACACAAAAGTTTTGCAGAATTCCAGCATAGATTGTGAAATGTGTGGTATATGAATTAAATATATAGTGCTTCTTAATAGGGAAAATTTCTAAGATAGTGTAGTGTGGTATTTGAAGATGCCTCATACAGTTTTTCGAAGGAGGTTGTCAACAACTATGGTCGTTTACTGGCTGATTGACTACTCTTGTGCATCCAAAAGTTTTGTAGAATCACTCTAGGTTTGATTTTCTCTTTTACTCACTGAGTGATTACCCCTTTACATCCCAAAGGCTTGTGGAATTGCTTCAGGTTTGTGGAATTAGGCCTCGCAGTTTGTGAGAAAGAGTAAATTGATTACGGAGTATTGGCTTATTTCACTCTTTGCAGAATATCTACAAAAAAATTAAGTAATTTCTACTTATGAATCATACTTTTTAAAAATAAATTCTACTTATTTTCATAATTTAAGAGGTTTCACCGATCTAAAAATAGAGAATAAATAAATGAAACAGAAGCTTACTGATGGTGACATTGTCGTCGGGGTCTCTAAAGCATCTTTTCTATTCCCTTGAGGCTGAATGAGGTGCAGAGGATTCTCACAGCAACTCTATTGGCCGTAATGCTGGCCTTCATCTAAACCTCTCATTTAGGTCTTCTATTCTTGCTCCTTTATTATGAAAAATGGCCTCCCCAACTCATCAGAAGCCAACATCATGCCTGCAAATAGTAACAAAATGCAGCACAGAAATTAAGCCGAAACATACAAGCATGGATGCGAAAAAAATAGTAGAACCAGATACCTGTGTGTACTCCTCTCTGTGGAACACTAAAAATTGTGGAAAAGCAGTGAACAAATGTAACGCCGTCAACTGTCAATGGACTGAAGATCCGATGGTGGGGTTCAAGATTGGATATCCAGTCTGCCCCTGGTAAAACCCCAAATCCCAACTCTCTTCAATTTGGTTTTCGCTCCCGCCCCTGTGCAAAGGGAAAAGATTCTATTTAGATAATTTGAGAGTAAATGTTTTCGTTCCCGCCCTGTAAAAACCGAAAAAAAATACTACTTGGGTTGCCACAGGTTTTGTACATCATCCAAAAAAAACAAAAACAAAATTCCTATAATTTTATTTCCAAAGTTTTTTTAATAGTAGTTGAAAGCATTTATTGTATATTTTTGGTTGTGATGAAAGCATTTTTTGGTTATATTTTGGTATATTTATTATTATAATAATAATATATTTTCAAGATTATTTATTTTATGTAATGATTTTATTATTAAAATTTGTTAGGATAGGAATGTTGTATTTTTGGAATTTTAATGTGAAAGTATTTTTAACTTAGTTGTATTGAATTTTATTTATTTATTTATTTATTTTTAATATTGGGTGGGTGTTAACAAAAGAGGGTTTATGGTAAGTGGGTTTAATAGTTAAAAAGTGTTAGTCTCTTAAATTTCATATGACAAATTTGGAAGGAGTAGGGTGTATATTCTTCTTTAGGTTAAATATATTCAAATGGTTGTGTGAATGGGGTTGTAAGAGCCTATGTTTTCATCTTGAGAAAATAGAGTCATCTCGAAGTCACTCTCATAGTTTAGGTTGTCATAAGTAAAATATGTGTTTTGTCTTAAGATGTGAACATTTCATTTTAGGGAGTGTGATAATGTGGTTTTAGCGAGGCATTAAAAGATGGAACGAGCATGTACATTTGGTATGCTAGTGTTGTGTTCTTCTTGAGGCATGAGTGCACGTCTAAGAAGACTCTAACAAGGGTTGAAGAGGTGGAATACTTAGAGAAGTTTTGGGGGTTGTAGTCTCACTTAGAGGTGTAGAAAAGAAAGTTAAGCACCATGAGAAGTTTTGAAGCAAACTTAAGATATTTGACAAGTTGCACGAAGAAAACTTAGCAGTGGTATTAATTGAACATTCTTTGATCGAAGTTGATACCCTCTCCTTGGCACTACCACTTTGCAAGACAAAGAAGAAATGTGAAATATATGTGGAACCCACTAAAGAAGTTGGCAAGGTTGTTGCAACATATATAGGTGGTTTTGTCGTGTTGCAAAAAGAGTTTTTGGAACTTAGAAGGTGACCATTGGAGTAGATTTTTCATGGAGTGTCGGGGAGGTGCAAGGGTGTAGGCCACATCTTACGGGTATCTTGTACTTTTGGTGTGCATTAGCGATGTTAGTGCATTGTGTTTGATGAGAAATAGCTATATAATGTTTCATGAAGGAAAAAACCCACAAGTTTGAGATGTCTTAACCATTTGGCATTGTAAGATGTGTTATGCCCTAGTTTTGAGGAGATAATTAGAACCCTCTCAGAGTATGATGGGTTGTACCATGGACTTAGGTCCACTTGCATGGGTTGAGGTGTAAAGGTGCCCCATGAGTTGAGGAAAATGATTGCAATGCTTACCTATATAAAGTGTTTATGATATAATATTAATGATTTTTTTGGAGAATGGAAGAGGAAGATAAGAAAGGAGAGGCACTAAGGTTTATTGTAAATCAATCAAAAGGAAGGAAAAATGTCTCCTATTAGAGATATTTTTCAAGTTGCCTCTTCAATAGTATTAAATTTCGTTGGAGCTATGGAGTTAGCCTCAAAAACATTGATTGGGTACTCGAGAAATCCAAGACCTGACATATCCAAGCTAGTCCATTAGATAGATTCGTCTTGGGTAAAGGTTGCAAATTATAAGGTGCAAATCTCCCATTTTTAATGTGGGTTTTAAACCTTTGATTTGAAAATGATAAAAGCAAGGTCATGATCTTGAAAGGAGGTCCTTAATTTTACCAAAACTCAATGCCAATGTTTAATCCATGGTGTGATTCTTTCTATTTGGGTTTTGCCTTAAACATTGAGATCTATCTTTGGGTCTAGCTATTAGTCTATCGTTTCATTTATGTGTTGAGAAGGTCTTAAGGGTTGTAGGGGATGCGATGGTTATTTTCCAATACCCCTCCCTTGAAACCTTATAAAGAGATAGTGTGCCCCATTTTGTTGTCGTAATATTTCAACCATGAGCTCTTCTTATGAGTATGCCCTTGAAGGGAGGGTATGTAAAGGAAGTAGAAAAAAAAACAAAATTTCATGTTGAGTCGAAGGAGGGGTATAGATTGTAGATGTCTCTAGAGGTCTTGACAAAGGTGAAGGATAAAGGAGTTTACCTCTTATTGAAATGCCTTCCATTCCACCATTTGAGTTGCTAAAGGGCACTGACTTTAAGGGTCATAGGTGAGTTCTCACGAAGATCTTAAAAATAAGAAGGTAGGTGTGATTTAGCATAGGATTTATTCTTCAATGGTTGACTTTTAGGGTGAGATTTCCTAGTAAATGGAAAAAATTGAAGCCCTACCACCCATAGATTAAGTAGAGTATGAGAAAATGTTTCCTAAGTTTCAAAAATTCTCACCATATATTGTCCATGATATCCATGACAATTATGTTCAATTGTCGATAACTCATGTTATGATATCATATTTGATTCATGGCACATATACTTCTTCAACTAGTGGTGGAGAGTCCAACCAATGAGTAGGTAAGGTTGTTCATTTACAAGGTTGGCATCAATGAAGTATTCTCCCTCTCTACCCAACTCTAAGAGGAGAAGTATGCATAATGGACTTATTATTGTAAACAATTGTAAATATTGGGTTATCTTGAAGTTCAAGGGCTTGAAGTTTTGCGTCAGTGACTTCTAGGTGTGTTAGGTGTCAAGGCATGGTAGGATGCGCTAGGGAGTACCAAAGCATGCCAAGGAATTCAGGGGATTCTAACAGGTGCCACATAGTGCCAAGGGATTGTTAGACGTGCTAGGTGTTATGGAATGTCAAGATGTAAAATATGTTGCTTAGTTGTTTTACGACCATGAATGGATGTGAGCCTTGTCTTCGTAACTTATTAAGTTGTTTGATTTGAGATTCGGCATGAGTATCCTAAGATGAGTTATAGGAAGTTCTTAAGTGAACAAGGAATAGTATAGTTGTAGTAACTGTAACTTGGTCAAGCTATTGTAGTCGAAGCAGGATTTGGTTGGGTTCCCAAGTTGCAAAAAAATAAGGGTAGTTGTGAGGGCATGATAAATAAGGAATGATAGGGTGTGCCATGGAATGAAAAGGTGTGCTAACAAATTCTAGATAGTTTCAAAGCATGTCGAGGAGTGTTGGGGAGTGTCAGGGCATCACAAGGAAGAACTAGGTCAAAATGCATGGAAATGAATGAATAAGAGTGTGTGCCAAGGAGTATCAGTGAATTCTAGGTGTCTCAAGGATGAAGTGTGTTAGGATAATTTTAAAATAGGACTTGTAGGAGGAAAGCCTACGATTGCAGTAATGGGCTAGACAAAGCAGTCGAGACTTTGGGTTAGGCACAACACTATTGTTTCAATAACTTGGTTGGGTACCCAAGTCACAAAAAAGTAAGGCTATCTATAAGGGCATGACAATTAGGGAGTGCCAAGGTGTGCCAAGGAATTTCAATAAGTGCTAACACATGTTAGATGGTTCCATTAAGGCATGTTAGGCACACCAAGACATGGCAAGTGATAAGGAGGGAGTGACAAGATATGCTAGATAGTTCCAAGGTATGCTAGAGTGCTAGGGAAGCATACCAAGATGTGTCAAGTGCCAATGTGTGTTTAGTGTTAGTGAGTGCCAGGAAACACAAGGGAGCACTATGTCAAAATGCCTGGAAATGAATGAATAAGAGTGCGTGATAGGGGGTGTCAGCGAGTCTCAGGTGTGTTAAGGAGGGAGTGACATGGTATGCTAGGCAGCGTTAAGTCATGCTAATGTGCCAGAGTGGCATGCGGCCAAGATGTGCCAAGTGCCAGGGTGTGCCAACACATGCTAGGAAGCGCTAGGGACCCACAAGTGAGCACTAGGTGAAAATAATGCATGCAAATGAACGTTAAGAGATTGTGATAGGAAGTGTCAATAAGTTCCAAGTGTGCTAAGGAGGGAGTGACAAAGTATGTTGGGCGGTGCTAAGGCATGCTAGAGGCCATGGAAACATGCCAAGATGTGCCAGGTGCTAGGGTGTGCCAATGCATGTCAAGGAGTGTTATGGAGTGCCAAGGAAAAACAAGGGAGCACTAGTTTCAAATGCATGGAAATGAATGAATAAGAGTGTGTGACAAGGAGTTTCAATGAGTTATAGGTGTGTTAAGGAGGGAGTGACAAGGTTATATGCTAGGTAGTGCCAAGGTATGCTAAACTACCAAGGCATGTCAGGAAGTGCTAGGGTGTGTTAGGGTGTGTAAAAGCATGCCAAGGAATGTAGGGGATGCTAACACATGCCACATAGTGCCAAGGCATTTAAGAGATGCCAGGTGCTATGGTATGTCAATATATAAACTGTGTTGCTTAGTTTTTTTACAACCATAGTTGGATGTGATAAGCCTTGTCTTGGTAACTTGTTAAGTGGGATGAGTTGAGATTGGACATGAGTAGCCTAAGATGAGTTACATGTAGTTTTTAGGTGAATAAAGTATACGTTGAATTTCAATGACATACGAGAATTTGTTTTTGGTCTTAGAATATTTGATGCAAACACACTCAAGTGCCACAACACATATACTTTGCACAACGAAATCTACACACATTAGGGAATCAACTAGTGCACATGACAATTTTTAACTTTTTCAAACCGTTCTTCATTAAATACAAACTATAATAGAATAGGCTAGAGCTCTTGTACCACGGATCATGACCTTCACAATCACACTGATATAAGGAATACAACTAGGGCTTGTTGTTGGTATTTTGATAACCAAGCTACCTCGAACAAGACAACACTTTAACCACTTTTTGATGGTGGCCACACATAGCCCTTTCAATCCACATGTCTTGAACATCACATATGGCAGGTCCTCTTGCCTCCCATTATGCAACTCCTCAATTTTCCTCTATCAATGATTAACTCCTAATCAGTGTATAGATAGGAATTACTTGGATTCATTTGTATCATCACTTGACTTGGGGTCTCTCTATCTTTAGATAACTTCACATTTTTCCTTGGAGGACTATTTTGGACGATGGATGCATTTTGATGTATGGATTTGGGCTATTTTTATGTTGGAGCTTTGTTTTTTCAAATGTGAAGCTAGTTGGATATACTCTCTAACATTGTGAGTGATAATTTAACTCTATTCTTCTTGTTGTTGCATGCTATTGAATTCACTATAACTAGGGCTAATTGTTGCATGATGGAAATGTGGAATTATGTGTCTATTTAGCTTATTTAATGTATGGGCCATTGTTAGATGAATGAAATGTCTTTGAGACCATTATATCTCAATAATATTGCACCATTTGTATGAAGTATAAATTCTTTAAGGTCACTTTTCATATTCCTCTAACATTGGACGAAGTTGACTTTCTGGGCCTCCTTGATCAAGAAACCAAATTCTTGCTTATTATCATCCCTAACTCCATATCCCCAAGTGAATTAGGCACTAGTACCTCAAGAAGGGTGATGATTTCCCCCCATTTTTTCACAATTTTCCATTTTTCCCTAGGTCTAGCCCCATTATGTCACCTAGGGCATCAATTTCCCATAAATCTAGCCAGAGGAAAACTTCGATCTCCTAGAGGCAACTGTGTTGGTGGGTCCCCTCACTCTCCTTGGAATTTGGGCCAATTATGACGGTGGAATCTCCAGATACCTCAAGCCCTATCTCTAGGATCAAGTTTTGCCTAGGTGTTCACAAGGTTAGAACCTAGTAGGATCAATTTGACCCATCGAAGTAAAAACTCTTGCTTGATCCTTTCCCCTCACATTGTCCAGGATAGGAACATCATTGGTTGCTAAATTCCATCCCTGAACCTTGGCTGGGTCCACTTGGCCCCGTGTGGTCCCATTTGGTGTCAAAGGCCTTTCATCAAGGACCATTTGGGAATCCAAGTTCCCAAAGCATTTTATGGATTGAGAACTTCCTTCATAAGTCGTATTATTCTCCCTTAACCCTTCAATCCCCCTCCTCTCTCCCTATAAGATCAAGTCCCTTGCTTAAAAGGCAAGGAAGTCCCACTCTTTATTATATCTTAGGGAAATGGTTTCTAGGGCTAGTGAACTAGGGCTAGGGCTAGTTGGCTGGCCCACTTGACTAATACTTTAGTCCTTCAAAGTTTGCACATCCTTAGGCCCTATACACCTGCCCTTCTACCAATCTTGTTGTCCTTCACAAGTACAAGAGTTAGGCCTCTTCTTTGACAGTAACCTAACAACCCTCCAACTGTACTTGGACTACCATAAATCTGCCCAACCGCAGTCATTTCTTTTTACTGATCTAGGGCCCAAAATATTCTCTTCATCTACGGATCTTCAAATCTTCCACTTAACAATGGTTTGAGTCCTCTCAAAATCATTGTTCTTGTGTATCGACAATTTGATCTTTGTTGTCCAATCTATGAAAAAATCTAAACTACTTCTCTTATCATCCTTCTAACAATATGTAGATGACTGAACTAGGGTCATAAATTAGCCACTGACAGTCCATTGACTACTTTTGTATAGGTTACTTTAGATATTTGTCTAAAACTCTCTAGATAGTCCACCAAAATCAAATCCTCTGCATGTCAATCCATTCTTCATATGGCACATTTATTCTGCATGCTCAATCTTATGCTCAGGTTCCACCCTCCTTTGGATCTGCTATCTCCACACATACTGAATCTGCAAACCATCTTCCATATCCGTGATCTATATTTCAAAAATAAACCTCGCTCTAAGGGTCACAACCGTTCTTCTTCTACGCAAAGTTGTCATAGTCTTAAGGGCATACCTTGTGAACTAAACATGCTAGGAAATTGTCCTAACTAGGGTTAAAGAAAAAATTGTGGTGATGTTTGGATGGGTGCTAATTTGTAGGGTTTTCCATTTTTATAATTTTCTTTGTTGTGATTTGTACCATGCTACCTAGTTGCTTTCCTGTTGCCCTAGCATTTTAACTTTTTTGATGTCTATCTCTCTATTGTTTCTTGCCCCATTTGAAACGTCATCCTTATTTGGTAGGTGTTTTCTTCAATATAGTGTGAATATTTTTCCATCACACAGCTTCTGTGGCGTTTGTCTACTGAAATAGCTTGTAAGGCCCATTCATCAGGGTATTTGATGAAATGAAATGATTATCGATGATCACCAACTAATGGTACCTACAAAGATTTACTCTAACAATTCTACAGTTTTCCTGTGCCAACAATTATACAACATTTTAACCTCATGAACTAGTCTCCTCTGTTCTCTTAGCTGATGCTATAAGAACTTATTGTTGTTGTCAAAGCTTTTACTCTCTAGTCCCATTGAGCTATTTCAGTTATTTGTGGACATTGATCTATTTTCATTTCATTTCTTCAATTTTTCTGACTGTTATGCGTTACCTTTGGCCAGTGACTTATTTCTTACCTATGCTTTTTCTGCATAAGCATTCCAGCTAGCCAGAGCAGCAGGGGTAGCAGGAGCCACTCAGTCCAACCAAAGCCCAACAAGGGCAGCGCAGAGGCGGCAGGAGCCATGCAGGGCTGACGCAGGCCCAGTCAGGGTAGCGCAGGGGTAGTGTAAGCCCTTCAGGTGTGACGTAGACCCTTACTAAGCAGTGCAGAGGTCGACATAGGCCATTCAGGCTGATGTAGAGGGATTCAGAGCAGCGTATTATTGCCATTTTCATTTCTCTGTTGGGTGAATCAGTTTTGGTGCCCAAGATTGTTGTACTTAGATTTTGCATAATAATGAAAACCCTCTAGAGCTAGCTGCACCGGTTTTCCTGCATTGGATTTTTTCCGGGGACAGTTTTCCAGAAAATCCGTCTGCCACTTTGTCTATGAGCATGTTATTCAATATTTGATCTGTATGCATAGGTTACTAGTTGTATTTACTATTTACTTCACTAATTTATTAAATATTTCATAAATTAATTTGTAACTTAATTCAAGTAGGAGATGTAAATCAAGATACTGCAGTAGGGTTTCTTAGATTAAGAAATTTTCACATTCCCTAGGTCTAGCCCCATTAGGTCACCTAGGGCAACAATTTCCCAGGAATCTAGCTAGAGGAAAACTTCTATCTCCTAGAGGCAGCTGCGTTGTTGGGTGCCCTCACTCTCCTCAGAACTTGGGCCAATTCTGACTGTGGAATCTCTGGATTCCTCAAGCCCTAGCTCTAGGGTCAAGTTTTTCCTAGGTGGTCCCAAGGATAGAACCTAGTAGGATCAATTTGACCTATTGAAGTAAAAACTCTTGTCTGATCCTTTCCCCTCACCTTGTCCAGGATAGGAACATCATTGGTTGCTAAATTCCATCCCCGAACCTGGGCTGGGTCCACTTGGCCTTGTGTGGTCCCATTTGGTGTCAAAGGCCTTTCATCAAGGACCATTTGGGAATCCAAGTTCCCAAAGGATTTTAGGGATTAAGAACTTCCTTCATAAGTATTTTTCTTCTCCCTCAACCCTTCAATCCCCCTCCTCTCTCCCTAGAAGATAAATTCAATTGCTTAAAAGGAAAGCAAGTCCCACTCTTTATTTTATCTTAGGGAAAGGGTTTCGAGGGTCACTTCCCACCTATTCATTGACCTATATGCTACAAGTGACTTCCTAAACTACCGGGACTCCACCCATCGGTGAAATTTCGTGAAGAGAAAGGAGCCTTAGCTGTGGTGACAATGGGCTAAGCCTCCATCGTTTCCCTTGTCCTAGCAGTTGCCCTCTTAGGAACCCCTTTTAGGTCCACTACTAGTTTGAGTGGTAACAAGTTCTTCACAATTCCATTTGTGAAAAAATCTTTGGTAAGCCCACTTTTGCCATATTATAGCTCCAAGATGAGAAGTCCAGGGCTATGGAGGCTGCCCTTCTTCTCTCTGAATCAATCCTCTACAATATAGTGAACTAGGGCTAGTTGGTTGGCCCACTTGACTGTTACTTTAGTCCTTCAAAGTCTGCAAATCCTTAGGCCCTATACACCTGCCCTTCTACCAATTTTGTTGTCCTTCACCAGAACAAGAGTCAGGGCTCTTCTTTGATAGTAACCTAACAACCCTCCAACTGTACTTGGCCTACCATCAATCTGCCCAACCACAGTCAATTCCTTTTACTGATCTAGGGCCCACAATATTTTCTTCATCTAGGGCTCTTCAAATCTGCCACCTAACAATGGTTTGAGTCCTCTCGAGATCACTGTTCTTGTATATCGACAATTATATCTTTGTTGTCCAATCTATGAACAAATATGAACTACTCCTCTTATCATACTTCTAACAATCTGTAGATGACTGAACTAGGGTCACAAATCAGCCACTAACAGTCCATTTACTAATTTTTTATAGGTTTCTTCATATATTTGTCTAAAACTCTATGGAAAGTCCACCAAAATCAACTCCTTTGCATGTCAATCCATTCTCCATATGGCACATTTCTTCTGCATGCTCAATCTTCTGCTCAGGTTCCACCCTCCTTTGGATCTATTGTCTCCACACATACTGAATCTGCAAACCATCTTCCAGATCTGTGGTCTTTATTGCAGAAATAAACCTCTCTCTAAGGGTCACAACCCGTCTTCTTCTACACAAATTTGTCACAGTCTTAAGGGCATACCTTATGAACTAAACATGCTAGGAAATTGTCCTAACTAGGGCATTATACTTATGTACTTCTAATTTTTGTAGAACAAACCCTATCCACACATAGAAAAAACACGACTCTTGCCTCCATAAGGGACTCGACCTAGCTCATATGGATCCATATATTCTGGGCATTTCTTTGATAGAATCTTGACATGAACTTTAGATCTCAATGTCGACCCTCAAACTAGGGTTAAATCAGTCAATATTACGCCTACGTCGACTTCTGTTATGGATCTAAATTACAGTGCAAGCCCTCCTCCATTTATGTTGTTCTTTATCACAGACCTTGCCGCCTACTAACCACCACAAGGCAAGATGGTATCAACCCTCTCTTCTATTTCATGTAGAAAATCTAACCAATGAGATTCAATCTAATCTTGTAATGTACTAAAACAAGATACTGAATCCTTCCTACAATTTGTGGAAACAAAACATGATCGCACAATCACATATAAGTAAGAGAAACAAGTTATCAATCGCACAACACTAGATGTATTTGGGGAAGAAACTGCTCAAAACCCTCTATCTCTATTTTGTATTAAGTCAAGGAATCATGAAACAATACAATGCTTAATCTCTCTTGATATTCTCCAGCACTCTGCCAATTGTCTCCTGCTGATCTAGGAAAAATCGGTCTAATACTTAGTCAATTCTCAGCCTGCCTTGCTCACACAATTCCTATGGAATTATCTCCATATTAGTTAGGAAAATCGACCTTCCTTGATTGTGCAATCCATCATGGCATCCCAATGACCTTATAATTGCACATGGGAATTTTTCTATAAATACAACTGATAGTTATGTTCCTCTTAACTGTGTTACAATAAGGATGAAGGGTCTTTTTTATTATTTAAAAATAAGATAAAACCCTAAACAACCAAAACCCTAACCCAAGGAGATGTAACACCAAGAGTTTATGGGCCTCGTTGGGGTTAGTTGGGCAGCCAACTTTTCGGGGTCGTAACTTGGTCATATGATCTTTGTTTGACGCATATGATACCTCGTTAGAAAGATCTCTCCGAGGACTACAACTACTAATGCGATTTCTAAGAAATCGCTAAACCTTTCATGCCCAAAAAATGTCGTTTGGGGCCTCAAAATGGCTCCGGAAGTTTAGGACCCGAAAAAATTGACAAAAATAGTAAATTGTGCTATAATTAAGGAAACTGGAAAACTAAAAGAGACAATGGTGAGGGCCCAAGTGGAATAGGTGGGTGGCCACCAATATCCACCTCGATCACCTTAAATTTAATTTACTGAGCTAACTCAATCATCATGACTTAGTTAACTAACACAAGTTGTTATGAGATGAAATTAAAATTTATTGTCCAATTTATTTAAGTGAAAAATAAATTAGACGCCTCACATTCCTCACTCCTGGTACATCAAAATTCCTCACTAGTGTGGGTGCATTTTTTTTTGTCCTTTCTAGTTTCTAATTTCACTGTTTATTGTTGCAAATTTCAACACTCCCTCTCAGCAAGAAAGGAATTTAGTATAGCCCCATCTGGTACCTTTGGAATGTTCTGCATGCTACACTTCTCTAGTGTTGTTTGCACCTGCAAATCCTGAAACTAAATAGCCTTCGAACAACTTACTCAGTATAATGCATCTGTCATCAGAGTCTTCTAACTGCTGCTAGCTACTACACCTGTCTAGTACTGGATTCTCTGCGCTGCTGCTGACATCTGCATCCGTGCCCTTTGAACTATTTATAACTCTGATTTGTAATCCATTATTTAACATCTGTCACTCTGATTTCTGTCTTGCTGACATCTGACTACATCAATCTAACTAATCCTTCCTACTACTATTGTACTGTGGACTCCTCATAGCCAGGTTCGATCCATGAGACACGCCATCTCAATAGAACTTGCCCAAATTTCTTATCTTGGGATTATGTCTACACATCACCCCACCTTACACCTCGACATATGGATGCTCCCTCTTCCCATCTGGCTCAAAATTTCCCCCTCATGGAGGTCTTTTCTTGAGTGGATGCTTCCACTTAGTCTCCTCTCTGCTTCTCCAATTATGGCAGCTACTCCACAACCTTCTGAGATTGCTTCTCATGAGGATGCATGTTGAGAGGTAATTTATGCTCCCTCTAAACCACCAAGTCTCTAAATTATGCCTTTCTCCTCAAAGCTTTGCATGCATCTGGTACCTCAATTACATATAGGTTCTTGACTCACGCACAGTGTAATTGTCCCGACGTTACAAAAAGTTTCTAAAATAGAGTTGATTTTAAATCGATGATATCTCCCTCATCCGAGCTCCTATTCGACCGATTTTTTTTTCCCATTTGGGTAAATTTTCGCGAGGAATCCAAATATTCTATTTGTTTTTGAAAATTTTACACCAAAATATTCAAATATTCTCTGCAAACTCGCCGCCCAAAAAATTCTTGCTCTGATACCATGTAGAAAATCTAACCAACGAGATTCAATCTAATCTTGTAATCTACTAAAACAAGATATTGAATCCTTCCTACAATTTGCGGAAACAAAACATGATCACACAATCACATATAAGTAAGAGAAATAAATTATCAATCGCACAACAACATGATGTATTTGGGGAAAGAAACTGCTCAAAGGCCCTCTATCTCTATTGTGTATTAAGTCAAGGAATCATGAAACAATACATTAATGCTTAATCTCTCATGAGATTCTCCAGCACTATGTCAATTGTCTCCCGTTGATCTAGGCAAACTCGGTCTAGTACTTAGCCAATTCTCATCCTTACTTCAGCCTACCTTGCTCATGCAATTCCTAGGGAATTAACTCCTTATTAATTAGGAAAATTAGTCTTCCTTGATTGCGCAATCCATCATGGCATCCCAATGACTTTATAATTGCACATGGGAAATTTTCTCTGAATACAACTGATAGTTATGTTCCCTTTAACCTCTGTCTCAAATGGGTATTCCTCGAAACTGATATGCATGCAACTATTAATAGAAAATTATCAGTTATATGATTGATCACTCATTGTGAATTAAATCTAATTTAATTCACTGGACCTCTCACTAGCTCATCACTCAGTTAGAACCAGTTAAACTGATTTTAACTCATTTAATCGAGTTAATTACACTTGCACCCCACTAATGCATCAACTTCAACTAGACCTCAAAAATATTAGAATCCCTCTAGATGTCTCATCTTAGACCCTCAAGTACTTGAATTTCTTGAGCTAACTCGGTCATCATGACTTAATTAACTGACACAAGTTGTTATGAGATGAAATTACAATTTATTGTCCAATTTATTTAAGGGAAAAATAAATTAGATGCCCCACATTCCTCACTCTTGGTGCATCAAAATTCCTCACCAGTGTGGGTGCATTTTTTTTTGTCCTTTCTGGTTTCCAATCTCACTGTTTCTTGTTGCAAATTTCAACATTTCAAAATTTGATGCGGCCTTCACACAAAGACACCATTGAAATCACATGCCTAGATTCTCATGAGAAACCTCTCTTAAGCTCGATTTGCCAGAAGAGAACCAACAATATGCCATCCTACTTCCTAGCGCAAACTGACCCTTAAGGTATGCAACATTCTTCTGAACACTCACATGATGATCTTGCTCTTGGAGGATGATCATGACCTCCCTTTAGCAACCCTTACTCGCCCTCATACTCGACCTACTTTAGGACTACATCTCTCTTCACCCCCTTGATGTGCTAGATAGTGGGAATACATGTCAAACATGCTAATATGTGCCAAGTGATAAGGCATGCCAAGATGTGCAAGGGTGTGTCAATGCATGTCAGGGAATGTCAAGACAACAAAAGGGAGAAAAAAGTTAAACTACAAGGAAATGAACACATAAGAGGGTTAATAAGTCATCAATTTACCTTTTCCAAGAGGGGCATGTTAGGCACACCAACACTAGGCAACAATAGGTGCCAAGTGCAAAGTCTTAGTGCATTCTAAGTGCCAAGTATTCCTTTTTTGCTTCTCATCTACTTTCCAACAACTGATAATCACAAATAAATTTAATATTAAACCATGCCAAATCATACCAAGGCATCTCAACATATTCCATACATGCTAAGACTTTCCAAGTGCCAACATGTGCCAAGCGCCAATATGTGTCAGGGACTAGTGTTATGCATGTTATGAAGTGGAAGGGAATGTTGAAGAGTGCTAAGGTGTGCTAGAGAGTGATAATGCATGTTGATGAGTGTTAAGGATTACTAGGAAAAAACATTAAGGGAGCACTAGGCAAAAATTCATGGAAGTTAATGAATATGAGGAATGTGTGCCAGAGACTAGTGTTAATGAGTGTTAGTTGTCATGCCAAGGAGGGACTGACAAGGTATGCTAAGCATTGGTAAGGCATGCTAAGGAATATCAAGGCATGTCAAGAATTCCCAAAGTGTGCTTGGGAGTTCCAGGGTGTGCTAATTATATCATGTGCCAATTAATAGTGCCAAGATATGCCAATACATGGTAGGTGCTAAGGATGTGGTGCAGGGTGCTAGGGTATGTCAATATGTGTCAAGGCAACAAAAGGAAGAACCAATAAGAGGGTTAATAAGTCAAGACTTTATCTTTTTGAAAAGGGGCATGCTAGGCACACTAATAATAGGTCCCAATACATGCCAAGTGGCATTGTGTGCCAAGTGATAATGTATGTCAATGCATTCAACCAAGGTGTTCTAGGGCATGCTAGGGACTATATGCAGCATGCCAACACATGCTAGGAGAGTTCCATGTTGTGCTAGCGCATGCCGCCATGTGCTTGGGCGTCAGTGTCATCATGAGATGTTCTAGGTATAAAGATGTTCCAATACATGTGGGGTGCTAAGAAATGTTAGTGTGTGCCAAAGCATTAATTTAAGGCGTGCCCAGATTGGTGAGGATCGTTAGGTCTTTCTCATTAATAGAAATGTCAAAGCTTGATTATGTATTAAATAATATATTTCCTACACACAATAGTGGAACTTTATCTAAATGGAATTCGCTAGATAATAAACTTAATATATATGAATCATGTGTTGACTCATAGGAAATCTCTATTCGACTTGTCATTACTTGAGGGAAATGATAAACACTAATTACTTCTAAAAAAATTGACTGACCCGAACCACTATGGCCTTGGACATATTATAAAAAATGCTCCACAATAATGGTATTAAATCGTTAACTTTTGACAAAAAATATATTAATAGGCACATAGCGTCATCAAAAACTCATTGGAATGATCAATGATGACGGGCATTTTTTGACCGTCACCAAAAGTAACAAAAAGTGCATTGGTGAGGGTCATTAAAAGTTCGTCACTAGAAGTGTCACCAAAGAGAGAATCAGTGATGGGCCTTTAACGACCCTCACCAAAAGTCTCACTGAAAATTTCTTTGGTGACGGACCATAAAGGACCATCACTATATACACTTATAGTGACGGTTTTTTAATTATCAATGATGACGGACATTGGTTCGGCTGAAAAAAGAAATTGGTTTTTCATCCTCATCTCTTTTCTGCATCAATACTGCTGCCATAGTATGCTCCGAAGCAAATTAAAACAAAATAAAATCCTGAGTATAATCCGGGCTGATCAAAGCCGGAGCTGAAGAAAGAACCAACTTCACTATATTGAAAGATTTTACAGCCTCCTCTGTCCACTTCACTACGCTATATTTCTTTTGTAATCTCTCTTAGATGTTTGGCAAGATTAGGCACAAAGTGGCGTAATAAATTCATCTTACCATTGAATGATTGGATCTCCTTTTTGTTTCGGGGAAGCTCAATTTGCTGAATAGCTTCTACCCGAGCTGGGTCAATACAGATGCCATGTTTTGAGATAATATGACCAAGAAGTTTGCCCTCATCCATCGTAAACAAACTCTTCTTCGGATTGAGTGACACACCATACTTTCTACATCGCTAAAAAACAATCTTCAAATGGTAAAGGTGCTCTTCATCAGAACTGGTAAAGACTGTCAGATCATCAAGATACACAACTATAAAAACATCTTTTTCATTTGAAAATTCCATATCCATTGCTCGCTGAAATGTCGCACCAGCATTCTTCAAACCGAAAGGAATTTTAGTGTAATGGAAAGTTCCCCAAGGAGTGGTGAACGTTGTTTTGTCTCTATCATCCTCATGGACCAGAATTTGGTTATACCCAGAATAACCATCGAGTAGTGACATACGAGATGCTCCAACTACTCGCTGAAGTATGTGATCCATTTTGGGCAATGGATAATCATATTTCAAAGATACCTTATTCAGATTCCTAAAATCGATGCACAAACGAATCTCACCTGTCTTCTTGTGTACGGGCACCAAATTAGAAATCCAATCTGAAAACCTTATGGTAATGATGATACCAGCCTTGTACAATCGATTCACTTCCTTCTCAATTGAGGGCAGCAACTTTGGATTTATTCTTATCAATTTTTGCCTGAAGGGCTTTTGATTTGGCTTAATCGGAATGGTGTGCTGAATTATGTTTGTATCATATTTCTTCAAATCCAAATAGTCCCAAGAAAATACATCAGCAAAAGAAGACAATAAACTAACATATTTTTCTTCTACCTCCAGTGGCAATGCTTTGGAAAATTTCACCATCTTTGGATTTTCAGCTGATCCAATGTTCACATCTTCAACTCCCTTTTCAGTTGGCCGCAAGGATGGTTTTCTAGCTACGTCATCTTGATAAAAAAGCTCCTATAAAGGTATCAAGCCTTTAGGAATGACATTATCCTTCAGCTGCAAAACTTCCATCTGATTTACTTGCACATCAGCCTCACCGTCATCATGCTCCATATCAATTGAAGTGTCTTTGAATTTTCCTTCATTTTGTAGAGATTCATCGATCTCATCATAATTTTGGAATACTTGCCAATACCTTTGATTGTCCGGGACAGTCGGACGATGTTTCACATGAATTTCAAATTTGTTACTTGAGCTCATTGGAATTTTCAAATTACTTGCTGCCTTTGCAAGTGCATCTGCAATACCATTCTGAATACAAGGGACACAAGTCAAAGTATAGTCTGGAAAAAATTTCAAGATATCAAGAACAACATTTCGGTAAGTTCGCATTCGAGGATTCTTAGCTTGGTATTCACCTTTCACTTGCTTAATTACCAACTCGGAATCACCATACACTGCAATCGTCTTAGCATTCAACTTTCTAAGAATTTTCAGACCAGCAATCAAAGTTTCATATTCCGCCTCATTATTTGAACAATAAAAAGATAATTTATAAGAACAAACCCTTACATTACTCAGTACCTTGTTTAGGGAGGAAAATGGGCTGCGTACCCAGTTTCCAATTCCATCACCATCACTTCCTACTGCACCATCAAAATCCATGGTCCACAAACCATCTTCATCTTCTTCCAAGTGCTGAAATTATGTTTTCTCTGTTATTTCCGCTTGTTGTCCATCAAATGTTTGCTACTGTCGGAAGGTTGATTGCTCAGCGGAACTTTCAAGCTTTTGTCTCTCTTTCTTTATGACCTCTCTGAAATTCTCGGTGATCTCCGAAATGTATTCTACTTCAAATAATTGACTATTTACATCATTGAAACTATCTGAATACAAAACAAAAGACTCTAAATATGTATGTACATAATTGATTGGATGATTTACTGGTTTCTCCTTGCTGGTGATCATATACTTCATCTTTTTCTCCTGATACAATTTTCTCATCTGACCAAACACAGGAATGGTGGTATAGGAGAAATCAAGTTGTAGTGTTCCCTTCAGTTTCACTCCCCAAGATCTGGAAAGAAGCATGCCAAATCTAGGAGGAATATCTACCACAACCACATCCATCAAAACATTCTTAGTCGGAATCTGATCTAAACTAACCACCAACTCTTTGATAAGTCCAATGCATCTTACTCTGACAGAATCAAAAGAATAAAGATCATGATATTTCCTAGTGATGTCCAATCCCAATTTCTCCATGATTTCTCTGGGCATGAGATTATGAGATGCTCGAGAATAAAACATGGCATTATGTAACACAAAATCATGCAATCTAAGGCTGATATAAAAAGGAGGCACATCACTATCTGGAGACTCACCATCCAATGCTGGTCCAAATATCAACTGAGGTTGATCATCTTCCACATTCACCATATCAGAATTTGATCAAAATTTAAAATCTTAGACCCTTGACCCTTATAGCTGCTATTCTTCATCAATTCAGTCAAAGGAATGGAAAATTTTAACTTAGCAATTTCACTCTCTAAGTTAAAAACTGAAGTTTTTTCTACCTCTTTGGCTGGAACATCCTTCTTTTCAACTTTGTCCCTCGATACAATTGGCTGATTGGATCTTTCATTTGCTGATGGGGATTTTCTAGTAGTGGGATCAACTATCTCTTTTCCCTTCTTCTGTGCAACGGGTGAATCATTCTTTGGTGCTGAAACTTCCTTTATCTTTTGGATTGGATTGATAGGCACATCTCCGTTTCTAAGTGAATATTGACGCTACTGGGTGGACAAAGCATTCATATAACCTCTCTAATATTCATATGAATCTTCTTCAAGAGCTGTCTCATTTGCCAAAATGAAATCCTCGTCTTTTTGTACATCTGATTTTTCTGCATACTCCTCATCTTCAGTGATAAAAGTTGGCAAATCATCAGGTGTAAAGAAGTGATTCTCTTCCCCTATTACATTATCTTGATCATCTGATTCCGAACCAACAAAATTCTGCTGTAAAAGTGTCTTTGCCTGCTGTTGTGCTGCTGGTTCTTGTGCTCGCTGCTCTCGTTGTTTGATCCTGAATTATGGTTGCTGCTGGCCACAGAAGTTAGGATTTCTGATCTATGGTTCAGGCCTATAAAGTGTCAACCTTTCAATCATATTTTCCACCTTGCGGAGTACTTGATCTGAAGTAGAAGCCTCTTCCTTTATTACTAATTTCTTTTTAGCTTTCAATCTAGCTCTCTTGTCATTCAAATTAGCTTCAACACTCACTGCAATTTTTTGCGTGTCTTCCAAAGTTTCCAGATCTCTTTCTCTTAATTGATATGCCATGTCTGGATCGAAGCCATCTGGAAACTTAAGCAAATACGGCCTCCTAGATGGCCTTAAATCATCAGGAATTACATTGTAAACCACATTGAATCTAATACAATAATCTTCGACAGACTCACCAACATTCCGCTTGATCTTGGTATATTCAGAAGTGATTTGAAGAGGATCTTTCTTTACTTCCCATCGATCCAAGAATTGTCTCTGAAGCTTAGCCAATGTAGCAATACTCCTAGGTTGCAAAGCTTTGAACCAATTTCTTACTTCTCCTCCAAAAGTTTGCACAAATAATCTCATGGTTAGATTTTCTACATCAATTTCATGAAGGTCAAAGAAATATTCCATTCTATCAACATGTTGCTGAGAAGGAACACTTTGAGGAGTGCCATCAAACAATGGAATCTTACTTTGATAATCACAATGCATGTCATCCAAGTTCTGAGGCAACAAAAGGGGTCCAAATCAGGCCGCCGTTGCTCTTGGTGGATTTACAATTGGATTTGGAAATATAGGAGGAGTCGGAGCAGTTGATGTATGAGGTGTGCGTGGAGGTGAAACTACTGCAGATTTTTGATCAGAAAGAGATGGTTGCACGGGAATGGTAGGATTGAAAGGAGGCTTGGTATGATTTTGTGAACTGGAAGTAACTGCTAATGGCCCAAGAGTTTCAGATGCAGATTATATAAACTCAGGAATATTTGTTGCCACAATAGAATTATGAATATTCAATATGTAACTGTCAATGGATCTATTAGCCTGTTCAATTTCAAGATATTTGATAAACTCTGGATTTATGACAGTAGAACCAATAGCACTTTCATACTTCGTCTGAAACAACGAAAACTCAAATTGTTCATCAAATTCAAGATCTTCAAGGTATTCAAACATAGCGGGACATGAATGAGATTTGAAAAGAGGAATCACAGGACTTTCTCGACGAAGGATTCTTGAAATCAGATTGGGATTTTCATACACTGGAGGTGGATTGGGATCTGGATTTTCTCTAGTATGTCTTCTAGAAGCTAGTGTGCTGAATTATTTTAAAAAATCAAAGGGACAAAACCAACTTGTTCAGCCTATCAAATTCTAGACTCATCACCCAAAAGTACAGAACGATTTGATGTACTGGGGGAAATTTACAAGTCAAGTGTCACGTTTACAAGCTAGAACAAAGATTAATTGAAGCAGCATTTATCTACTTTCACTAATGCAAAGCAAGAGTGTTTCGAAGGCTACCTGGCATAACTTCAGGCTCCGTCTATAGCTTATAAAAAAAATAACACTAACAAGCAAACCATTTTATTCCCTAGTATGGTCTCCACTATGTTATTGCTTAAATCTACCTCAGGCTGAAAGAAGGGAGAGTTCAGGGTAACATCAAACCACGCTCAGACTGGTAGCTAGCCCTACCAGATCAGGAGAGGGCTCTCTCTGGGTCAATCTCAGCAAAAATAATCAATAGGGCTTGAGATGACTTGAAATAAAGGCTAATTTTAGGCTAGGTATATAAGTAAATGAGTTTGATTTTGATTTTAGGGGTTTTGTTGGAATTCCAAATGGAAAGGAAGTTTTGGGTTCGGGGATGAGGCCTAGTTTTTGCAGAGTTTTGAATGGGGAAAGGAAGGCAATTGTTTTGATTCTTTGGATTGAATGAATGGATAGAATCCTCTTCAAACAGATGAAAACATGGAAAATTAAACAGAACTGAAGGCAGAGCAAAGCAATGTAATGAATTCCACCTTTATAACTCATTTGTTTAATTTAAGAAGAAAGGAGAAGGGAAATGATACAAATAAAAATCAATGAACTTACAATCACATACAGAAACCCACCATCAAAACACAGATCCACATGGATCCAAAAGAGTGCTACAAACCCTAGTCTATTCCATTGCCAAAATTGCAGAGTTGAAATGTACAATGAAGTGCCAAGCAATCCCAAGTGTCCAACCCTGAAAATGACTGAAGAACTACAAGATATAAACATGCCTAACTCATCCCCATGCCTCTAGGGGTCGAGATAACCATTCTAGGAGCTGTTGCAACCATATCTAAACTAAGAACCAGAAAATAGGCAATGAAACAACCTGCTTCTATATGATAGGAAACTGATTCATTCACTTACATTTCAATTTTTGGTGAATGAATCTACTAAGATGAGTAAAAATGTGCCAAAATTACATCAAATTCATGAAATTACATTAAGTTACATCAAGAGCTACATGAAAAATTCAAACTAGCCAAAACTAGGCGAAAATCTGAGTTGCTGAGTGAAAAATAGGCCAAATTTCCCAATGCACCGCGCCTGAAATCTCTATGCGTAGCAGAAATTTGAGGCTGATTTTGAGGGCCTTCCCGAAGTCCAAAATGACTGCAGGATAGCTTGTTGGAAATATTTTCCTATATAATGTCCAACCCAAGTGGAATTTCTAAATTTGGTTTCCATTTTCCCCTCAAAAAATCAAATCTCCCAACATTGCTTCCTGTGTGTCCAAAAAGTGGCAGAAAGGCCATTTTTGAGGTGTTTTTGACCCTTTAGGCAAACAAAAACTTGTCAAAATCCTTAGATAATGGATAGGCATGCATAAAATTTGATGAAAAATCCAGAAATACAAATTCTCCTCCAAAGGAGCTGCCAATTATAAGCGCGCGCCAAGTGGCACTACGCGTTGGGCGGAAAAATCTGTGTTTAGGCCAAAAAATTCTAAATTGAAATTTTTTTTCCCAAATTTCTTGAAATTTGGGCTAAATGTCCACCATCAAGCACCATGCTGGGCCAAAGAAGCTTCACCAAAATTTGGAGTCTATCATGCCTTTTGCGACGCTTTAGTGCCCTCTTTAGCCTTGCTTTCAGGATCTTGATCCTCGCTTTGCAAACATGATTTCGTGCCCAATAATGGTTCTTCATGTGTCTGAGCATGTTATTTTCCTTGTTGGCCTTTCCCAACAGCTTCTCAAGATACATATTGACCCTCTCAAGCCAAGTCTCTCTATCAGCCTCAATCTCCCGCTCAATGGTTGTCATCTCGGTTTGGCTTCTTTGAGCAGCTTGCCAGTTCTCACGGATGTTTTGCAACTCCATGATTGTTTGCTGATCGTAAAAATGTTTGTTCCATTGCTCCAAGTAATTTATGATCCATTGGTCTCTCTGCAATTTGACGGTCAATGTGTCAATCTCTGCCTTCTGCTCCTGAATAGTCTCTCTCAACTTTGAGGTTGGAGAGCTCAAACCCTCATCAATAAGTACGAAATCAGTATCTTGGCCTCCTAAAGGGCCCTCATCCTACATAGGCCTCTTACCTTTGTCTTGTACCTGTACCTATGCTGCTGATGACGGCAACAAGCCCCTTCCACCCCAGGTGGAGATAGTACTCGTCGGGCTGCTGCAAATAATACTCTGGTGCCTCTTTGATAAGTAACAAAAATTGGCACAATGATAGGCTCTATCTCGTGACCTTTAGGCTGATGTGAAGGTTCACCTAGCTCATGAACAACCTCCGGAGGAACCTGAGGAGCTGTGAAGAAATCACGGGAAATGAAATCCTCCCATGAAATGCCCTGCAATCCAAGCTGATGTACGACCATGATCTTGATGAGTGCATAGTGATAAATACTATTGTACTGCTTCTCGGGAGCTTTCTTCTGCAAAAGAGTGGTCATTCTCTCGATATTCCAGCACATGAAATAAGTTATGTTCATCATCCTCACTTTGGTGAAATGCATCAATAACCTGATGTGGTAGGCATAGAGGTGTGAAAACCGGCCTTCACAACTGAAATATCTGATAATGAGTTTCATCAGAGGCGCATAGGATTCATTTAGGAACCAAAATGGGAACACCCTGCTGAGATGCCTCACAAATATAGGCCTAATGTATGGTTCCTAATGCACTCTGTCCACCTGTTGTCTTTTGTTCCACTGTTCACCCATAGTCGGTATCCCGGTTGCTTGAGAAATGGTTTTTGGTGTCAAAGTGAAATTTACACCAGCAAGAGTTACCTGACCATCAAGTAAATGAAATACAAACAAACGAGCCAACTCTTGATGATGATGAATCCTAGAAATAATTTCACAATACTGATAGCATGACTGCTCTCGAAAACATGCCATGGCCAGTGGGCAAGCCTGCAATTGAGTCAATGAGGTGGGCTCTTCTCTCACATGTTTTCCACCTTTACGAGGCCTTCTAGGTGCATGTAGCTCAGTGGTAGAATCACTATCTCTGTCATATGATGTATCAGTGTCTGTATCCATGATTTCCATGCAAGGTGTATGTTGGCTTATATGAGAGGAAAATGAGAATTTGGTGCTTTGTTTCAATTGCCAAATATGTGTCAAAAGGGAGGGACTGTAGGAGAAATAGGGTAGTGGGAACAATGGGATTTAATTAAGTGATAATTTTCCTTTTGGAATTTTGATAAATGTAGGGACAATGGACAGCCACTTGACTGTTTGGGAAACTTGGGGTTTGGGAATTTTTATAAGTGATATGGGAAAGGGAGAGTGATAGGAAATGAAATGATTTAGGGATAGGGAAAGGGGGCTTAGGAGTAAGTGACTTCTAGAGATGTAGGGAGATGGGAAATGGACTAAAATTGATAGTATAATAGTGAGAGGGAGGAATAAACAGTGAGGAATGAAAAAGTTTGGCACCAAAACAAATTTTAAAACTTCAACTTCAAAACCCTAAGGAGGCATTTCAACAAGAGGATATGTTTTATAGTTTTGGCATTCAAATTCTCCAAAATGCATTTTCAAATACTTGTAAATTACAACTACAGTCGAACATGAACTTACTTGGAAAAATTAGAGCGAGCGATTTGGAATTTTTTGGAGGCAATGACAAAACTTTGGGTGTCGGCCCTGTGGGCCACGACAGTGGCCCAGTGCACCGCGACCGTTGTAGGCGTCCCGCCAATTCAAAAATTCACAGAGGTGAGTGGCCCTATGCGCCGCGCTCAACCAGTGCACCGCGCCCAATGCGCAGTGCATCGCGACAGTGAACTTCACCCACAGTCCGCCCTTCAAACACTGTTTCGCCCTCCACGATTTATCTTTGGCTCTTTGATGAATTTGGCATGCAAATCAAGTTTTGCATTTGGAAAGATCTTATATATACAAAGGATTTTGATTTTTGATTTGGAAAACCCACTTTGTAAAGTCTAAAAACTTTGGCACTTTTCACATAAACTCTGTTTTTGTTTCCTTTGTGATTTTTGAGCTGAATGATGAATCTCTTGTCTGTCTTTGCAGGGATATCTGACATGGTGACGCAGGGAAAGCCTGCGATACCCAGGATTATTTAACATCTGTGCCTATCAACGATCATCTCAGTTTTTTTTCCAAATCAAATCCTCAACACCTGGCAAACTCACACTTTGCCATTATCTTGTGGAAACTATTTTCATTTTATATTTTAACATAAGGACCCAACAATCATTACATAAGAAAACTTATCATCATTCAAATCACATCAAAAATTCAATGCTTCCAAAACAATCTTCATACTTCACATATGGCTTGATTCAAGAATGCGCCCTTACTGTTCTACAAACCCAGAATTCAAGTACCAAATAACACAATATGGTCACTCATATCGATCTACGCTCATTTTATATTTACTTACTTTCCATATGCGAAATCTTCTGCAATATACTCATCAATTCAATAGACATCATTCATATGTGCCATATTTTAAATTGAAGACTTGATCTGCGCCCTTTTATCGAATCTTGGCAATACCATTTCAACATAACACAATTCGAATTTCTTATTTCTGTTATACCACCACTCCCAGAATGTAAATAACAACTATCATACCTGTGGGTTATCTCTTTCAACTCTGTGTATAATCTGCTGATTACAGAGATGGCGCCTTTTTCAAATGAAATTTCTTGCGCTATATCCTTCAAATGCAAAACGGTGTGGCCAGATTCTACATTACCTTTGACAACTGCTTCCAATGATACATTCTTCTTCAGTTCGATTCACCAGTTGTTTCAACATAAACACTGTCTTTCATTACACCTCTACGCCTTTCAAACGCCTTCAGGATTTGCAGCTGTTCCTTTCACATCGACTCTACACATCGATTCAATTTAACTCTCAGTAATTACTGTCTGGCAATGCACTTCAAATTCTCAAGTACTGTTCAGCAATATCTGAGCATTAACATTATATCAGTGGAAACAAATTCGCAATTCAACAGTATTCCAGTGTTCAATATACGATTTCAAACAGATAAATTCAATTTACACTTTTCTCAACGTAATTCTTCCAGCGCTTCCTCTTTGCGGCAAGATCTGTTCACCCTCTTTGCAGAAAGCGTACTCTTCCAATTCGATTAGAATTGTAACTGTCTGATTATAAGTGCGCAACGCACATACAACCGGTTGGATTCACACTCATCGGTTCTTCAATACTGATGCACAGTGATGGTAATTACTATTTCGTTCACAAATTGAATTCCTGGCAATCTTTACATAGCGTCCCATTAAATCGCCCTTTAACCCTGCAAAGTCGATTTCTAAAGCTGATTTGTTCAGTAAACCCTTCTGCCTTGAAATTTATTCCTGCGTTTTATTGTGATGCTAGAATCGAGTTTGAAATACAATTCCTTCATTGGTGTATGCAATGATTAATACCAGAATATCTATAGTAAGTTACCTCTCATACTGTCTAATCTCTGCATAACCGGCCTTTTATGACTGATATATTAGATTTATCAACATTCTCATCATATCTAAGTAAATATGAATATGAAAGCGTGAACTTCAACTAGGAAACAAATAGTCCAGCAAAGATTCAACATCGACTCTGCGCTTTCTACATTCAACAATTTTGAATTGTGGGTTTCATAACAATATTAACATCGAATTTACAAATCGAACTATCAGTTCGTGACAAAATTCAATTCTTTCAATCGATTCTTCCACTATCGATAATTCAATCCATATATATCCATTTAACTTGGAACGCATACAATTTTCAAAATAAATCAATCAATATACTTAAACAAAACAATAACTTACAATTTTTTGCTGGCCAGATATTTCAATTCTGTGGCCCTTACAATTTTGCTGAAGGCTTACAGCCTTGGTGTACAAGCCTACTCTCACACCCTTTCACAATCTCTAATGTTGTTTTTCTCACAAATCTTCCTCCTATTTATACAATTTAAAAAATCATTAAATTAAATGCTCAATCCCTTAAAATCCTCAACAAAACCCCTAAATTCCTCAACATCCCTAAAGGATAGGTTTTTATCCCTAAAATCCTTCAATTTATTAAATTTCCTCATATCCTTTTATTAATAAAAATATATTTACATAAATCCTCACCTTCTCCTATTTAATTCAAATTAATTAATAAAATATTAAAAATCATCACACCCCATATTTACAAATTAATATTATCACACCCCATATTTACAAATGGAGAAAAAGGTCTTGATGCTCCTGCATCAGACTCCCCATGTAAGAAAATTCATGACCACCTGGTCATAAGTTTGGATATCTCCTCCTGGATCCCAAATTTTATTTTGTAATCTTTCCGTGCTTGTCGATTGCTTTACTGCTGTTGCTATCTGCCGTCGTCCTCCAGGGTTCCATATTTTGTGTTGTAGTGCTCCACCTGCTCTGCTCTTGCAATCTTTCACTGTCATTCTTTTGTTGTCACTCCTTTTCTTTCTTTCGGCTGTCTTTCTCTGGGATGTTTTTATCATTATCCTCCTTATCAACTCAATTTCTCTGTCCAGTATGTCCTTTGTCTGCTGATTGTTTCCAACATCTTCAATAAACCATGTTGCTCTTGCTGTCACTATGGATGTTGCGGCCTCCCAATCTTCCTTTCCCTCTGTAACATTCCTTTGCTCGTCATCTGCAACTTCTTCCTGATTATCATTTATGACAACTGCTTTGTCATCCTTCTTCAACAATCTATCCTGGACA
The DNA here is from genome assembly GCA_034641835.2 of Pinus albicaulis. Lineage (NCBI taxonomy): Eukaryota > Viridiplantae > Streptophyta > Pinopsida > Pinales > Pinaceae > Pinus > Pinus albicaulis. The sequence continues at coordinate 1,176,684,224 of CM076582.1, read as the reverse complement.
TCCTTCAGTAGATGTTCTTCCTCTTCTTCTTTCATTTGACTATCCACCTATGCCAAATATGTTCTAGCGTCTGCGACAACATCTTCAATCATAAGACAATCATTATAATAAAAAAAATAAGGCCTCTGTACCTCTTTTCCCTTTAGCAACACTTCAGTATGTTGCGTTGATTTCTCTTCTTCTGTCAGCATATCAGTATGCTGATCCAAACTCAAAGAACTCTTGAGACTGTCAGCTAGTCTCCCCTTCTCATCAACTATTTCAATGATGTCTTTTAGCATTTGTCCACTGTATTGAACTAATTCTTTCCCAGCCTCTGCTTCAAAACTTTCATCTTCTCGAAGGTACTCTTTCACATCTTTGACAGCTTTAAAAGACTGTCTATCTTCTTCCAAACCTGCAATCACACACAAATCATTAGTTTTAAAATCACAAGACCTTACGGTCTTATTTGATGCTTCAGTCATCAAATCTTCCGGCTGCTTTGAATCATTCATATGATTCAACTCCTCCAGCTCTTCATCACTTTCAAAAAGTAATGGTCCACTCTCTGGGTAACATATTGAAACTTCAACATCTTCTTCAGCATCTTCCTTTTGCTGTAGCTCAACTGTTTCGAGCTTCTCTATCCTCTGTCTGGCATCAATAATCTGTTCAAGTTCCCTTAGTTCCTTTATCAACTGCATATTTACCTGATGATTCCACTTCTCTTGTAGCCTCTGCCACCTCAACTTCTTTCTCATGACATAACCACGCTTCTGGTCTTCCTCATTTCTTTGCAACATCTCCATTAACACCTCAAGCTGAACTGCTATCTCAGCCTTCTCCCTCTCATATTCCTCTTTGCTTAACTGTCTTTGTATGCCAATTGACTTGACATCCTTCTTCTTTTGTCCTCTGCTGTGGTTGATTTCAGAACCTCTGTTATGACTGTCACTAGTCATCATCCTTTCCATCTCTATGAGTTCCTCACTCACTTTACTATGAGTTGCACTAAAGCCTCTTCAGCAGCAAGTCTTGTCCTGCCGCCACTTACCTCACCAAGCTCTCCTCACTCAGTCTTTTGGCAAGCCATTGGTTGTCTATCTATGGAACCTCCCTTGAGCACTTCTCTTTGCTCTTCCTGGGCTTCAACTCATCTGCCTGTTCACAACTGTTCTCATTTTCCAATCTCTATTGGATTTCCTCAAGGTTCTGCCACACCTATGCTTTCACCAGTTTTCTGTTAGAAATTTTAAACATGTCTTCTATGGATTTTCCTTTTGGGAGTTGCAAAAATACTTCTGCTTTAATGCAAAGACTACAATCTTAAAATTCAAATAAACCCAGATCACCTTACCTTCAAGATCTCAGTCTGATCTTGTCTTTTCGTTTTCCTGTACTTTTAAATGGACCGTCCTTCCCACTAGCTGTCAGCTGTGTCTTCAAACTCTTCAACTACCTTCAGAATCTCACCACTCCTGCAATTTTGTTTCAGCAAATCTTCATTGCTTCCTCTGCAAAATTTCACTGTTAATCAGATTTTAAAATCTGATCCTCTCTTCCAATCTTCCGACTTTATCTGCAAACTTTAGCTGTCAGCAACAATTCCTTCCTTGCTGAGTTTCTTCTTTGCTGCAATCATCATTTCTCATTCCATTTCTTGTCAGTAAAATTAAAATCAAAATTAACCACACCCAATACCTGCTCAATTCTTCAGCTGTACTCTGGTTTTCTTTGACTGTCAGATTAGAATCTGACATCCTTTGCCTTCCTGCACATCTGCTACTTCATCATTCATCACACATTCAGAAATACATTCTAGTTCAACAAACCTTCTGTCTTCATTCAGAAAAAACAAACATTATTTTTAACAGAGCCAAGCTCTGATACCAAAATTGACGCAGGCAAAGCCTGCGATACCCAGGATTATTTAACATCTGTGCCTATCAACGATCATCTCAGTTTTTTTTCCAAATCAAATCCTCAACACCTGGCAAACTCACACTTTGCCATTATCTTGTGGAAACTATTTTCATTTTATATTTTAACATAAGGACCCAACAATCATTACACAAGAAAACTTATCATCATTCAAATCACATCAAACATTCAATGCTTCCAAAACAATATTCATACTTCACATATGGCTTGATTCAAGAATGCGCCCTTACTGTTCTACAAACCCAGAATTCAAGTACCAAATAACACAATATGGTCACTCATATCGATCTACGCTCATTTTATATTTACTTAATTTCCATATGCCAAATCTTCTGCAATATACTCATCAATTCAATAGAAATCATTCATATGTGCCATATTTTAAATTGAAGACTTGATCTGCGCCCTTTTATCGAATCTTGGCAATACCATTTCAACATAACACAATTCGAATTTCTTATTTCTATTATACCACCACTCCCAGAATGTAAATAAAAACTATCATACCTGTGGTTTATCTCTTTCAACTCTGTGTATAATCTGCTGATTACAGAGATGGTGCCTTTTTCAAATGAAATTGCTTGCACTATATCCTTCAAATGCAAAATGGTGTGGCCAGATTCTACATTACCTTTGACAACTGCTTCCAATGATACATTCTTCTTCAGTTCGATTCACCAGTTGTTTCAACATAAAAACTGTCTTTCATTACACCTCTACGCCTTTCAAACGCCTTCAGGATTTGCAGCTGTTCCTTTCATATCGACTCTACACATCGATTCAATTTAACTCTCAGTAATTACTGTCTGGCAATGCACTTCAAATTCTCAAGTACTGTTCAGCAATATCTGAGCATTAACATTATATCAGTGGAAACAAATTCGCAATTCAACAGTATTCCAGTGTTCAATATACAATTTCAAATAGCTAAATTCAATTTACACTTTTCTCAACGTAATTCTTCCAGCGCTTCCTCTTTGTGGCAAGATCTGTTCACCCTCTTTGCAGAAAGCGTACTCTTCCAATTCGATTACAATTGTAACTGTCTGATTATAAGTGCGCAACGCACATACAACCAGTTGGATTCACGCTCATCGGTTCTTCAATACTGATGCACAGTGATGGTAATTACTATTTCGTTCACAAATTGAATTCCTGGCAATATTTACATAGCGTCCCATTAAATCGCCCTTTAACCCTGCAAAGTCGATTTCTAAAGCTGATTTGTTCAGTAAACCCTTCTGCCTTGAAATTTATTCCTGCGTTTTATTGTGATGCTAGAATCGAGTTTGAAATACAATTCCTTCATTGGTGTATGCAGTGATTAATACCAGAATATCTATAGTAAGTTACCTCTCATACTGTCTAATCTCTGCATAACCGGCCTTTTATGACTGATATATTAGATTTATCAACATTCTCATCATATCTAAGTAAATATGAATATGAAAGCGTGAACTTCAACTAGGAAACAAATAGTCCAGCAAAGATTCAACATCGACTCTGCGCTTTCTACATTCAACAATTTTGAATTGCGGGTTTCATAACAATATTAACATCGAATTTACAAATCAAACTATCAGTTCGTGACAAAATTCAATTCTTTCAATCGATTCTTCCACTATCGATAATTCAATCCATATATATCCATTTAACTTGGAACACATACAATTTTCAAAATCAATCAATCAATATACTGAAACAAAACAATAACTTACAATTTTTTGCTGGCCAGATATTTCAATTCTGTGGCCCTTACAATTTTGCTGAAGGCTTACAGCCTTGCTGTACAAGCCTACTCTCACACCCTTTCACAATCTCTAATGTTGTTTTTCTCACAAATCTTCCTCCTATTTATACAATTTAAAAAATCATTAAATTAAATGCTCAATCCCTTAAAATCCTCAACAAAACCCCTAAATTTCTCAACATCCCTAAAGGATAGGTTTTTATCCCTAAAATCCTTCAATTTATTAAATTTCCTCATATCCTTTTATTAATAAAAAGATATTTACATAAATCCTCACCTTCTCCTATTTAATTCAAATTAATTAATAAAATATTAAAAATCATCACACCCCATATTTACAAATGGAGAAAAAGGTCTTGATGCTCCTGCATCACATGGGGTCTTGGAAAAGGTGACTAGGGCTGCGCATGGAGTACTTTGCAACTGAAGAAACTTTGAAAATTACATTGCATTTATTACAAAAGATGAAATAGATTATTTTTCTTCAAAACAGTGTTTTGAAGAAAAATCATTATCAAGCATTATGATGATGAATTTTTTTGCGATAAAAAACTATTTCGAACCTCCCTCATGTGCCTTCTGACATTATTAGTCATTTTGAAGACTAAATTAATGAAACCCTAGACCTAATGAGACTAAAAACCCTATAAATGCAATGGAGACTAAATTAATTTTGATTGTAGGCTGTCGAGTTGCTACAATCAGTCTCCAAGTGGGAGATTGTTGGGTGTGGAGCCTGATTATCTTGTTTACATTGTATCACAGAATAGGACCCCTGTACTTTAAAAGGGGTGGCAACGCCGCCCATAATTAATCACTGCCGTGGGGGGTCCAGGGGGGGCGGTGCCCCCGAAGCTAAAAACAAATGAAAAATTTCCTTGTAAAAGTATAGTAATTTCTTGTCAATCTGGGCCGTTCAAAGGTAGATGATCTGATGGCAGAAGTTATGTTTAGTTTAGGGATTTTTTCCCTAGAAGGAAACCCCCTTGTATATATGAGGGTATTGTATTACAGCTGTGGATTATGTGTGTATTCTCACAGCAAGAAATAGATAGGGAGACTGCGAGAGAGAACAGAGGATATTACAACGGATCTATTGTAGGTTTTGTCTCTTCAGTTTTTGCTGGATAATAGAAAGGAAGGATTGGCTGTTCGGGGTGGACGTAGCCCAAACTTGGTGAACCACATATATTGTGTCTCTCTGGTTTTATGTGTTTTGTGTGCTTGTATTTTTTCGCATACTTTATGTGTTGCATTGCTCCATAATATATAATTTTCTAAAACTTTTCTGCAAGAAATTTCTTGAAAACTAATATTTAATGCTAAATTGTTTATTTATTGTACCTAATGATAAAAAAATTCAATGATTACATATTACATTTGAATCACATTGTTGTTGAGATGGCTCCTCCTGCGATACAATTTTGTCCATTTCTTTGATCATCTCCTTGTATACCTTTTTGGACATTCCTACTGGCATATTTCTGATATCATCTTGTTCACCTTTTGAGATTTTCATAATCCTCCTGAAAATGTAACAAGATAATAAAATATTTAATTTTTATATTGATATATGAAAATTAAAAATAAAAAAAGTGATTTTTATAAATAATTCTAGACAAACATTTAAAGGAATATTATTTTTTCATTCCTTTTTTTTTTCTTGTACATTTTGCTATTACAAGTCTGACATGTCTCATTGACCAATTCTCTGGAAACTCTTCTTCTAGTTTAGATAAAATTTGGTTCTTGGAATTATTGTATTGATTTTTTTATTGTAAGTGGAAAGAACGTCTATACATTCGTTTCACGAGATCCCACAAACTTTTTCAAAAGTTCTTCCCCCTTTTGTTAACTTCCAACACCACTCCAGATGAGCTGAGGAGCAATTCATTTTCATTTTCATGATCTATTTTTTTTCTTTTCTTAGAACAATATTCCTTTTCTAATTTGTTGGTCCCTATAGAACATTAAATAGATGTGAATCAGTAGACTGTTTGACACATGTTATCTAATAATTTTAAGTATATTATTAATGACAATTAAAAAAAGAAACTCATATTGGATCGATAGTATTTTTTCATTCACCTGATTTATCCTTTTGCAATTTTTCCATTAAAATTTTACACTCTTCTGGTCCTAGATAAGAAATAATCATATCGAGCTTCGTCATTTTGTGGCTCTGGATGATACACAGTAAACAATACATATTATTTAAACTTACACATAGTTCAAAAATAATATTTTTTATAAAGAATTTACAAAGAACTTGCCTTTTTTTCTTTTCTTGATGTGTTAATATTATTGTTGTTACTTGATCTCCTCTCATTAATTTATTTATCAATCTAAAACCTGTACCATATCATTCATTACTATATTGATAAATAAATTCTCAACTTTTCAGGTAAAAAATAGATCTTAAGTCAATGGTGCGCCTTTCATGAGGTACACACCATAGCCGGTGTGTGGGAATATTAAAAATGCATCGCAAAATAGTATAATAGACCATACAGTGGGTTGGGTATTATAAACGCACCGCAAAAATAGTGTAATAGACCGTACGGTGTCTGGGCTTTTATAAACGCACCACAAAAATGGTGTAATACACAGTACAGTGCTATCCTCGTTAAATCGAGCACCAGTGTTGTATTTCAGATATGGCACACACATTTAGAAAAAATGTTTTCAATTTTTTTACTACACTGTACTTGCGTGGTGCGCTATATAATACAGTGAACTGGTGCGATAGTGTACGTAGGGCGCACGGATAAAGAATAATCCATTTTTTTTGAAAAATTCACGTAATGGCCGAATGGATTGGGATCCGACTATGCAATTCATCCCATGGGTTGGATGTCAATATAAAATGAAAAAACCTAATTATGAGATCATTGAAATAGGGAGAAGAAAGGGAAAAAAAAAAAAATTGAAGGGTTTAGGGTAGAAATGAATAAACTGTAGAAAAAGTATAAAAATGTAGAAAAAAAGTAAAAAAATAATCAAATTTAATCATGAGATGGTTTTAAATTCTATGATACAGGGTTTGAATAACCAGAGGTTTGGCTTCTGATTGTCTAAATACTTCTATTCGAACGTATTTCACTGCTCCACAATGCCCTCATGCTCTCTTGCTCCAGGTTTGTCTCCTACAAATATATAGCTAAAAATTTTAGAAAAAATAGTGAAATAATGAAAAGCGTTTAGTATTTAAAGAATTATTTTATGAAATTAGAGTTTCGAAAATATTTTGCCACCCATTTTTCAAATTTTCGCTTTTTTTCACTTAAATAAAATAAAGTTGTGTATTTTTTATTTGCGTTTATTCATTACCGGTGCAGAAGAGTTGTGCATCTTAGTAATATGACACATATGTGTGTGTTATGATGATAAGCACACTAGACTGTATAAAGTTCTTCTTTTTGGTATGTAAGATCATAATAAAATAATGATAATTCTAAAGTACATGAATTTATTTTCATTATTTTCTAAACTTTATTATGTTACAAAAATTCATATTATTCTAGATTTGTTATTTTACAATTATTTGCAAAATTACAAATTTAAATATTTTAATAAAATCATTTCACATTAATACAATTAAAATTTTCACATTAATAGAATTAAAATTTTACAAATATTTTACATATAATTACAATTACAATTGTACATTAATTTCGCATACATGAAATACGATTAGGAATACAATTACAATTTTAATTGTACATACAATTACATTCACAATTTTACATAGAATTACATTTACAATTACAATTAAAATTTATTTTACATACAATTCAATTAAAATTACAATTACAAATAAAATTACAATTTTATAATTTTACATACAATTACGTTTACAATTTTACAAATATTTTACACTCAATTCAATTAAAATTACAATTACAATTACAATTACAATTTTACAATTTTTCATATATACAATTACAATCATTTCAAAATAAATTAAATATTACAATTACAATTAAATTTATACATTAATAAATATTTTACATACAATTACAGTTAAAATTACAATCAGTACAAATACAAGAACAATTTTACAATTTTACATACAATTAAAATTAAAATTTCAATTACAATCACAACATAATATTTAATAAATATCATGGTCATTTAATATTAAATTAATTAGTAAACATCATCATGATCATGATAACCATCGTACAAACATCATATTCAACTAAAAAACACATTCAAAGATCAAATTAACATTATATATTAACATCATCACAACGCAAACATCAAATATACATCTCATGTCAAATAACTCATGCTATCACATATACACATCTATCTACAAGCGAAACATTAAATGAACATATCTAACATGACCTAACAATATGCGCCACATCATGATGATCACCAACATGTAAATTAAGTACAACTACAACATGAACATAAAATACATGGACCATATATATATATATATATAACTAAATAATGTTAAAAAAGTACAACTGTAATATAAATGTCATGGATCAACTTGTGGTAGTATAACAACATCAATAGCAGTACAAGTGGAGGCTTGCTCAATAAAGGGTGCAGCCTCGACGGTCAATGGTTGAGCCTGCTCATGATCACGATCACTAGTACTGATGGATGCATCAATGCCTCGTGGTAGTACAACATCAATATAAGTAGTAGTAGTGGAGGCCTACTCAGTCAATGGTCCAGGTGCCTTCTCATGATCATGACTAGTACTGATGGATGTTATATCAGGCTGCTGACTCGACGTGGCCGATGGTCTAGCCTCATTGTTGGCCGGATAAATCGTTCTTGCGGACAAGACCGATCTCCCTAGTGTCAGAATACAATCTAGCAACAAACGAACAACTAAGTTTGTCTTTCTCTAGATATATTCATTTTACAAATAAATGCTATGAAGGTGTCGATCCTACCTTAGATCCTGTGAAATCCATGCGGTCTTCGTGGTATTTTCCATCGCATCAATAATCATGTGACGAAGCTCTTTTAATATAGAAAGTATCATATTTTGTTGATGTGATCACAAACAAGAAAAATATCAAATAGCACCTGTATGTAGAGAATAATTATAAAACATACCTATCATAGTGATCAAGGAATCTATGAAATAAATGGTCAAACAACGGCTTATCGAAATAAACAATCGAACGACAATTTATTGAGAAAAACAGAACTTGATTGTATTAATCTTAAAATATACAGAAGAACCTTACAACCTTAGCCTTGATGTTCAAAATTCCTTCTCGGGGTCCGAAGCAGGAATCTCCTCTACTTTGATAAGTCTTGTACTCTTCCTTCATAAGTACAAAGAGGTATGTGATCTTTCCTCTCAAAAGCTCAGCAGAAAGAAGTCTAAATCGCAACAGCACTTTAACTCAAATATTCTAAAGCTTCAACTCCTCAATCCTCCAATATTTTAACTTTAACTTTTCTTAACTTCACTTAACCCTTTGAGGCTACTCAATGCCTCTTTTTATAGAGCAGATGAGGAGGTTAGGATTCCATCTTTAAAGGGATAGAACCCTCCTTCAAAGGGATAGGATCCTCACATCAAGGGATTAGTTCCTTAAGGTGTGGGATACATGCACCTTACTAAAGCGTACTCATCCCCAAAAAATCTCATCTGGAACCTTCCAGAATTGACCAAAAATCAAAATTTTCACTTTGATTTCGTGCTTTTTTGATCTTACAGGGGTTCCGTAGGCATAACACTAGAAAAATACGTTCTAGAACGCAGTTCCTCTTCACATTACCTGCGTACCCTAGCTAAAAATGCAAGAAGGTCTCATGTTACCTGCGTACCCTGAGTTTTAGAGATTTTTAGGTTTTTCTTCCAGTTCTGAGGCTTGGAATAGGGAACAAAGGTTGTAAGACTTGCAAAGGAGGCATGTATGAGTGTTAATAAGCTCATACAGTCAGCAAAATGTTAGGATGATGGTTTTTTAGTGTAACAGATTGCCCACGAAAGTGCGAAGTCTGGAATAGATGAAGATGAAGTCTGTCATATATGAAGAGTGAAGTACTTTATCATTTCAAGGATCATCCTATGGACACCCCGGTCGGAACCTGTAAAAACATTCAATGAAAAATATATATAGGTAAACATATGATCGCTGAGGTAGGCATTCCCATACTCAGATCAAAACTAACTAGAACTAACTTAAATTGTTCTGATACACGAATGATTTTGAATATTACATCAATAGTGTAGACACAGCATGGGCGCAGCCATCTGTAATGAATAGTCAAATGTATAATAATAAAACTCCTCGCAGCCTGGATGGTGGAAAATAGATCCAGGGTCTTGATTTCTGCTTCTCGAACTAGTACGATTCTATCCATGCGATTAAATGTGTTGAAGTCGAACATGGTAGAAACCACTTGATTACCAGTCAATGATGTGAAATGTTAACAAGTGTGAGAGTAACCATCAGTAATCTCAATGGCTCTCAAGTACTCAGTACAATCCATGAAATGTGAATGAATGAGCTGAAGTCGAACATGTCACGGAATCATTCGATCGAAGGTCAATGATGCAACCTGTCGTCGAAGGCGAGAAACCTGCCATTAAGGCATGCAGATTCCAAGGTACTGACGATTTCTGGATCAACTTCCTAGATAATGAGTTGTCTTCGATAGAAAGTGATCCGTCGTAGGAAAGCCAACAACACAAAATCATAGATCAAGTTTTGAAAATATATCGGCAAGGACTGAATCAGGGATGGTCAAAAATGGATGACAGATATTTTGCAAATGAATGGTTTATTTGAACTGTCCTCTTGAACACATAACGACACTGCAGATGGTTTGGTGAAAATTTACCAAAAGCTAATACCCAGAAACTGGCTGAAGACTTTCAATGTGGTTTGATTAACTATTAGGCAAAGGATTTCCCAACCTAGGTGGACAAAAATCCTCGTGTTCAAGAGTGGTTAACGGTTTTCCGAATAATCAAAATGTAACAATCAGGCTCGTTTTCCTCTCTTTTCCCCCACCATTTATGGCAAGTACCTCTTTATTTTTAACAAGCTTGAGGGGGATAACATTTGCTTGTTTATAAGCTCATCCTTCGGATGAGTCCAACTTAGTTTAAGATTCGAACCCTAAGAAGGAGTGGTTCGTTCCTGTTTTAAAATTGAACAGGTCCTTTACTGTTAAGTTTTAACGAGTCCAGTATAGGAGAAACTCGATGTTTTTCAATTTTAGGGAGTCAGAAGGAAAAACTTAAGAAAACTCCATGGGTGTACTTTTTCATAAATTTAGTCTCTCGAGCCCGAAAAAGGATAAAATAATGCGGGAGAGAACTCTGTTGACTGTAACTAGTCAACGTATACCTTTTTCGTAAATAGTCCATTTCAGTCCGTAAAAGGGGTAAACTTATACTGAAGGGACGATCATTCATTTACTTTAACGATTTTGAATAATCAAGTACTCGTCAATATTTTCATATTTAGAGAGTCTGAAAAGGGCTTAAAAGAGAACTCCAGGGTTTCGCTTTTTCGTAATTTTCAAGAGTCCGAAAAAGTGATAAAAGTATACTCATTAGTTTCACTTTTTTCTGTAAATTTTAATGAGTTCGAAAAAGGGATAAAAATGTACTCATGGTTTTCACTCTTTCATAAGTTTTAACGAGTTCGAAAAAGGGATAAAAACGTACTCCTGTGGCCGACTTTCAATTTAATTTACGAGCAGGAAAAGACGGAAAGAACTCGGCATTTTCATGTGTTTTACGAGAATGAAATATAGCAAAATAATCTCGAGATTTTCATGAGTTTAACGAGTCTTGAAAATAACCGAAATTGACTCAAGATAGGTTTCATTTTTACAAAAGCTTGAAACAGAGAAAAACTATGCTTCAGAGTGGTTTCATTTTTACACAAGCTTGAAACAAAGAGAAAACTGTGCTTGATGCCCCCTAAGCATAACTACTAGAGCGCATGCCCCCCCAGCTTCATTTCATTCAACTAAGTACACTGCTGGTAATTAATAGCTGGATGGAATGAAGGTTCATTTATGAGATCATATGAAAGACCCGACCTAAAAACTAACCTAAATATATGACTTAACATTTACGAGGTCTATTCAAAGACTCGACTCAATTAGGGGAGGATTTGTTTCATTTTTTAACGAGCTTGACACAGAGAAAAACTATGCTCATGGCAACGTGTTTCATTTTTTAATGAGGTTGACACTGTAAAAGGAACTTTCCTCTGATACACTGATTCATTTTTTAATGAGGTTGACACAGTAAAAGAACTGTCCTCAACTCTACTCTCTACAATCTACCTATATAACCTACTGATTCATTTTTTAATGAGGTTGACACAGGAAAAGAACTGTCCTCATACCTTATTCATTTTTTAACGAGGTTGACATAGTAAAAGGAACTCTCCTCGGACTCACTGATTCATTTTTTAACGAGGTTGACACAGTTAAAGGAACTTTCCTCGGACTAACTGATTCATTTTTTAACGAGGTTGACACATTAAAAGGAACTCTCCTCGAACTCACTGATTCATTTTTTAATGACGTTGACACAGTAAAAGGAACTCTCCTCGGACCACTGATTCATTTTTTAACGAGGTTGACACAGTAAAAGGAACTCTCCTCGGACTCATTGATTCATTTTTTAACGAGGTTGACACAGTAAAAGGAACTTTCCTCTGACCGACTGATTCATTTTTTAATGAGGTTGACACAGTAAAAGGAACTCTCCTCACTAACTCACTGAATCATGGCTTCCAACAGGAAGAAACACATGTCAATGGACACACCTTGATCATGGCTTCCAAGAGGTCTTCATCGGATGGAAGAACAGTTCTATGAAAGGAACACATGTCAAGGGACTCAAAAGGGATAAGAACATCACGCTCAAATAATCCCATAGAATTTTCCATGTCAATTACTGGATCTAAGTCAAAGGAATTCGAGCAAACAGTGAGAGGCTCGCTTCCATCGGTAACTGAAAACATGGGACTAGTTTCCACATAATTAACCCGTGGCGGGGTAGATACCACTTGCATATGAAGAAAATTCAGGGATGTCGGATAATTGGTAGTCGAATCAAGACTAGTGAATAAAATCTGGTCTACAGTCACAATGTTTCCATTGTGAGGGAAAGACATCACGCGAAAGAGTGTCGATACGACAACTTTCATTGCATAAACATAGTCTCGCCCAAGGATTAAATTGAAATCCAAGGGGCCTCGAACTACCATAAGATCAATACAAACAGTTTTACCTTCCAAAGTAATAGAAAACTTAGGAAGGATCCCTAAAGGTTCAATAATGGTTCTGTTAAAAGCTTTCAGATTCTGCGTAATAGGCACAAGCTGAGGGGAACGCAAAGCTTTCCAAGCAGTTGAGGATAAAATACTAACAGAAGCACCTTAATCTACCTGTGTGCAGTGTATGTCCCTACCACCAAACTTTACAATGATTTGGAAAGGGATGGAGGAAGGAAGACGAGGTTCTATCAGTCTATTCCAATCAAAGGAAAAGACCTCAGTACTTGGAGGGGGTTCTGTAGAAACAGGTGAAATGCCCCCCGTCATAGAAGAATCTGATGTAATAAGAAGAACCTGAGTGGTATGAAGTTCACTCTCTACAGGGAGAGTGGGATCGACTGAATGTGAAATCGAATCGACCACTTGATCAACTAATGGATCATCAACCTGAGTGATATGAGTTTCACTCTCCAATGGAAGATTGAGATCGACTGTACTTGAAATTAGATCAATCACTTCGTCAGTTGACGGTAGGTTGGGAGAAAGTTTACGGTAACCAGTTGGAAGTTCTTGCCGTGGAACAGGAAGGTTTTCCAAAAATTTTGAGGCTTCATCCATGTGAGGGAAAATGTGAGTTTGATGACTCCCTTTGCATAACTTACAAGGAAACCTAACTTTACCCTTTTTCCTAGGAACCTGACTATCACTGGTTGATGGATCAACGGAAAGTTGATGAGATTTTTCTGAGCATACTTCCAAGACCTTTGGAATACCAGGAAAATTGACAAGGAAGTGGTCACCCTTACAAAGCCTGCAAGGGTATTTTGGTTTATGATGCATGTTGGAGGTTTCCTCAACACAACTAACACTTACATCCATGGTTGGTTGGTTGACTTCTTTCTTATCTTGCTTCTTCTTCTTCTTCTTCTTCCCTTTCTTCTTCTTCTTAGCCACCTGGTTACTAGCGTCAATCAAGGCTTTTACCAAGCGAAGAGGAAGAAATGGATGAAGAAATATTAGTCGAAGAAGGTAAAGGGTCAACAGAAGGTTGGTGATGTTGAGATGGTGAACTCTGTTGAGGTGAAGCATCCGGTTGAGGTGGAACAATTGGAGTATTCGGGGCCAACGAAGTTGAAAATAACCATATTGGTAAACCTATTGTAAATCCAGGTAATGACAATGTAGCCATATACGGAGGACCAACATTTCCAAAGCAAGGAAAAGTACTAGGAATCTCGTTAAGAGGGGTTCCTTGGTTGGTAAATTCCAGAACAGTTTCCATTATATTCAACTTCAGTGAATTTTATTAACAATTTAAAACTAAAATTAACAATTCACAATTCACACCTAACAATTAAAATTCACAATTCACACCTATGGTCTCTAAAAGTAAAAACAAACAAATTAACACGCGCTATCAAATCTAGGAGTCAAACCACACACAAACAGTAACTTCCCGTACAAAAAACACTAGTTGGTGATGAAATCCAACATCGTAGAATTTAATACAGAAAGGGCGGTTGGAACAGTTACCCCGACAACCTGCTTAATGAAACAGACTGGCACAAGTTTCTTCACAAAACCATCTCGAGTGAAGAGAACCCCCCAGAGAGTCCAAGTGAGTCTAGTCGACGTCTGCTCCAGGTATAGTGGGATCTTCCCTCCACCGTCACCTTAGGAAAGAATACTATAGATTATGGCCACTAAGGTTACCAAAAATAACAAATAGAACTGGGGGAACAGTCTACGGTCCGATCCCACGCGCAAGGGCAAAGTAACAAAGCTCAATCCCCTTGAAGGCTCCTCGACATAATCCGAGGTTTACCGACAAGTGACCACAGGCTCCTCGACAATGGTTAATACGAGGTTTACCATTTGTAATGCGCGCAGAATCTTCTATCTTCCCCAATGAAATAGAATTGATTATCTCAAAGGTTCGGACATGATCTCGTAATTAACTCCTTTAAGAGAAGCTTCCCATATTGTACCAATTACAATTGGATTTATTTCCTACCGCAAGATTTATCTACTGTTTGTTTTTACTACCTTGGAGAGTTAATTACTCCCTACTCTAAGATACTAGCCTAAGCTATGTTGGTGGAAAGAGCCCTAAAAATGTAAAAATTACTAGATGAATTTTAATTAAGCGTTGTGCTATTTAGGCTGTTATTACTCAAAATGGTAAATGGATATGAAACCAATGGTGTTATGACCCGACCCAAAACTGAATGCAATCGAATATGATAATGTAATCTTTTCAATTCGATGAATCCTAACTAAATTAAGGAGAGAGTTTCCATTTGCTTCCAACAATGCAAAAAATTGATCACTAAGAGAAAATATAACAAATTCTCTAATGCACTAATTTTATCAAGAAAAACTAATGCAAATCAATCCCAAAACAATTTTTTATTTTTGTGTTTTTTTAAAACAAGTATAAAATCATCTAAATTCAAATCAAAGAAAACTAATCTAAATCTACGATTGATTTTTCAGAATGTAAACTATGCAGTTGTAATCTATGCACAATTCACTTTGAAAAGTATGCAAATGTAATCTATGCACATTTTTCATTCATATTCTGAAAATGAGAATTCTAATTATGCAAATGTGATCTATGTAAGAGAATTCTCAAACACAATCAAGTGCAAGCCAAGAAAATCGGGTGAGAGTTCCAAAGATCAAAAAATACTCATAGGAAATTAACACTCATACACAATTTGCAAAAACAAAAGAAAAAAGATGTAAAATTGTGAAAATACTAAGACAAACCTCCAAGTAATGACCAAAGGAAATCAAATTAAGAATTTCTCAAAAAAGAGACTCAAAACACCCAATTAACTTAACGGAGATTGATGAGATGAAGAATTGTTGAAAGAAATTCAGAAACAAGAGATTTTTGACAGAGAAATACAGATCTGGGTAGATGCTAAGAATCCTAAATTAAATCTAAACTAAACTATAAAAAAGAAATCTCGAGTTTTTCCAAAATTTAAGAGGGTCCGCAGGCTCCCAGAAGTAAAAGGTGTGGTACCGCACTGTTTACTTAAAGAATATGCGAAACTTCCCGCACTGTCAAAAGAAGACAGAGTGCGGTCCGTGGAAAAACTAGAGAAAAACATAAAATATTTCCAAATTTTCAAAAATAGAGAAAAACTAAGCTACCCAGGAAGATATCCATCAATCAAAAACCAGGAAAAAATTTCCCTCAAATCAAAATAAAAGAGAACCAAAAACAACAAGTTCTTTCCCCAGCGGAGTCGCCAATTTGTTGGCCAGACAAATCGTTCTTGCGGACAAGACCGATCTCCCTAGTGTCAGAAGACAATCTAGCAACAAACGAACAACTAATTTTGTCTTTCTCTAGATATACTAGTTTTACAAATAAATGCTATGAAGGTGTCAATCCTACCTTATATCGAAATGCTTATTTGCGGTCGTAGTGTTTCCATCGCATCAATAATCCTTCTTCACAACAAGAGCTCTTTTGTCGCAAGAAAGTATCATATTTCATTGATCTGCAATCACAAACAATAAAATATCAAATAGCACCTGTATAACAAATAATTATAAAACATACCTATCATAGTGATCAAGGAATCTATGAAATAAATGGTCAAACAACGGCTTATCGAAATAAACAATCGAACGACTATTTATTGAGAAAAACAGAACTTGATTGTATTAATCTTAAAATATACAGAAGAACCTTACAACCTTAGCCTTGATGTTCGAAAGGCCTTCCCGGGGTCCGAAGCAGGAATCTCCTCTACTTTAATAAGTCTTGCACTCTTCCTTCAGAAGTAAAAAGAGGTATGTGATCTTTCCTCTCAAAAGCTCAGCAGAAAGAAGTCTAAATCACAACAGCACTTTAACTCAAATATTCTAAAGCTTCAACTCCTCAATCATCCAATAGTTTAACTTTAACTTTTCTTAACTTCACTTAACCCTTTGAGGCTACTCAATGCCTCTTTTTATAGAGCAGATGAGGAGGTTAGGATTCCACCTTTAAAGGGATAGAACCCTCCTTCAAAGGGATAGGCTCCTCACATCAAGGGATTAGTTCCTTAAGGTGTGGGGTACATGCACCTTACTAAAGCGTACTCATCCCCAAAAAATCTCATCTAGAACCTTCCAGAATTGACCAAAAATCAACTTTTTCACTTTGATTTCATGCTTTTTTTATCTTACAGGGGTTCTGCAAGCATAACACTGGAAAACTGTGTTCTAGAATGCAATTCCTCTTCACATTCCCTGCGTACCCTAGCTAAAAACACAAGAAGGTCTCATGTTACCTGCGTACCCTGAGTTTTAGAGATTTTTAGGGTTTTTCTTCCAGTAATGAGGCTTGGAATAGGGAGCAAAGGTTGTAAGACTTGCAGAGGAGGCATGTATGAGTGTTAATAAGCTCATACAGTCAGAAGAATGTCAGGATGACGGTTTTTTAGTGTAACACTCATCTCCATGATGACTGCTATTACATGCTGCTAGTGGAGCTTCATGCTCATCAGGAGTGGCGCAAGGTGAACGATCATCAGACGCATGTGAGTTGCTGCTCGCGGACTATCCATCACTTGCCTCAGCTCAACTATGCCTATAGCTACGGACAATCCTCTTTAGTCACGTAATAGCTATCGTAGTTCCTACGACATGCCACATCATGCCGTACATGTCACGCGGCATGCCTTTCCACATCCGTAACACCCTATCATCGGCCTGCATGTCTCTGTAATGAGTGGGCCTCATGCCCACATCAACAATCAATGCAGAGATTCGGTTGTCCAACTCCATCCTATATCTAGTCTCAGGTCGACTGTGCCTAGCAGAAGGTGGTACCAATGCACCATGAGCAGGAGCATGTCTCTCTGCTGCACCAGCCTCATCCTAATCATGATCATCCTCGGCATCGTCCATGTCCTAATCATTATCAGGATCCACATCTGGATCATTTGGTGGATCCAGAATCTCCTCGTCATCAAAACGAGCCAATGTCTGCAAAATATATAGAAGTACACAACAATAATTAGACAATTTCATTACACAATTTAATAAAAACAAGTTAAAGAACATGTTATAATAAATATAAATAAAATAGTAATATTACCTCTATCATCTGGCGGCTCATCATCTATTAAGAGGATGTTGGGACACGCTCGCCAATCTAATCTAGCATAAGAAAATTGGACCATAATGAATGGATGCAGCCCGTCAACACTCGCTAGTAAGTCCAGTGCATCATGTGATATCTTGGCTGGAAACATAGTGTCCCCCCTCTTTGGCATTATCTGCATCCACATGTGCATCTAAGCATCAAACATCGGCCTATGAGGCTGTCGAACAAAACTAGGTGTCATCTCTGGAAACCTCTAAAAAAATAAACAAAACAACTCTGAAGCAAAAGGGAAGTTGTCTCTCGCTTGTTTATGAGCACGAAATCTATCTAAGGCCATACAAAACTGCCGCAAAAAAATGGCAGACCACCTGAAAAGTCGTGGCTATTGTACTAAAGAATCAACATAATATAAAAGCGAGCAAATAATGCGTTTCCCGTCACTAGTGTTGTGCGAAATGGTTGAAATGATAAGTGAGAGGCACTGCACGTCCTGTCTACCAAATGCACCTATACATAACTGACCTCCAGGTACCTGAAACCCTGAATGAGACAGTACATGTGCTGCAATGTATCTCTGGGAGTAAACTAACTGAATCCCTGCTACACAACTAGCTGGAACGTCTAGGAATGAGGGAAAATCCCACCCTCTCCTCGATAGTCCGGTAAAAAAATAAATATCCTCCTCAGTGGGTGTGTACCCCTGGTCAGAACCAACCTAGAAGGCATTTCAGGGAGCATTCCACCTATGGATAAGATATCTCAAAAACACACTATGGACTTTTAGAGAAGTAGCCTCCTCATATAACATGAGGAGGAATACCTGCCTAAGGATCCCCTAGGTACCTGCTGTAATAGGGCAAGGGTATGCATCTCTTTCCATCTCTTGGGCCTCCCATTGGCGAATCATGTCATACTGTTCAACTTGTTGTTGTTGTTGTTCCTCCTCTTCTATCTGAATCATTGACATATTAAATAATTTTTTTTTATTAAAAAATACATGTATTTAGGAATACACACACACACACACACATATATATATTTTGAAAAAAAACAAATAGACCAGTTAGTGTGCCACAAAAATAGTCATGCATTGGTGGTAGTGTGGCTTAAGTTTGTAGCACACTGGTGCCTGTGCCCCTAATGAAATTCAATGCATCGACGTCGGTGTAGTTGTCTATTTTTCAAGCATAGTTGACTATATCTAATTTCATAATAGTGGTGTGCTCATTGAAATATATGCCCTGTGTTGGTTGCTTTAATTGTTGTAACAATTCAAGCTCCACATAAATTGTCAACCCGAGAAGGTCTGTTTATTCCAAAGACAATCACGCACTGGATATGCTCAATTCCAAAAGAAAAAATAATGTTGTAGTAAAAAGTCACACAATTATTAATCATACAAATCTAATTATTCACACCTTGTTTAATCAAAGCTGAAGTTTACTTATGTTATAGTAGAAGAAATTTCTCTATTGCAGTTTTTAAGAATCCAAATAAAGGGAAATCATTCTGCATGAAAGGAAACCAATCAACCATAACAGGGAACAGGACCCTATTCCTTTAATTAGGAACTTCAGCACCTGCTGCGTGACACTAATCACACTGTAGAAAAGATAAACCCAAGAGAACAGGACCCTATTCCCATGAACAGGAACCTTCAGCACCTCTCTCTTGTTTCTAATCACACTACAGGAAAAGAAAGTAAAATTAACGGGAAAAGGACCCTATTCCCTTACACAGGAATCTTCAGCACCTGCTCCCGGCATCAATCATACATTCAAACAAATAATCAGAAAACATCCCTTAACTTCTTAAGAATGAATGTACTAAACACATGCAGTGTTAAAGGAAACATAATGCTCAATAAACTACAGAACTGTGTAACTGGTGTTTCAGCAAACAAAATTAAAGTAAAGTGCGAATATCATAAATAAATCTAAAAAACTACAGGAACAGTCGGGTGAATATTGTGATGAAGGCGGGCCCTTTCCTTCTCACAAGATTCCCTAGGGAAAGAATTAAATTGAAGCGCTCAAAAGGAACTTTTATTCATCTATCAAAAGAAATGATACATTACAAATGGAGTCTAGCTCCTGTCCTCTCAAACACAATGTTCTCCTGTAGTTTTCGAACTCCCTTCTAATGATGATGTCTCCTCTTTTTAAAGAGGAGACATCTCTTACAATTACATTAGAGAAAATCTATGTTTATCCCAAATCTGTTCTTCTTTCTTAAAACAGGGCTATTCTATTCTTCCATAAAAACATATTGTTACGATAGATACAAAAAGAGTACTATCTTCAGAATAATCCGTGTAACCACTTCCTTGCTCGTCTTCATGTTGTTGCCATTTTTCCAAAAAATACTCTTCCGGAATCGCAAATTATGAGTAGTGACGGAATTTGCGTGCCTGCTGACTGTTTCAGCAACGGAGTCGATTGTTTCAGCAACGGCCGATTGTTCCAGCACAGCACATAAATTATCTGCGATCTTTTAGACTTATGTTAGCAACAATCTACCTTCGATTAATGATGAAATATAAGATTAATATGGAATTATATGTAAACAGATTAAATATATAGTAAAGAAGAGGATTTTATATACCTTTGGATAAAGTGAATGAAAATGATGATGGAATCCTTTTTAAACATGGTTATAAAGGTAAGGTGGTGTCAAAATATATGGTAAAAAATGGTACATAGTGAGGTCCTAACATCCCCCCCAGCTGAAAGGGTTGCATGCCCTCAGGCAACTCCTAGTCTGAGTCAGAGTCTGAGTACTGACTCTGTGCATGCAAGTTGCTCAAGCAGTAGCTGGAGAAGGTGGCTTCTGTCGAAGCTCGGAATCCTCGATTATTCTGCAATTGTTGCCATGCTACAACCTCATCCCTGTCAGCCAATTAGTAGTGACACTGATATTTTTCTGTAGGAATCCATAGAATTGGAAAATGAAAATGGTAACCAATCTAGTTTTCTCCACAATGATGAATGCATCTGATGTAATTAGGTACCCTGGAGAGTGCAGCTTGAAGATTATCAGGGCTGAAAGGGTGATACTCTTGTCTTTCCTTGCATGACTGTTGCCAAAACATAGTGTTGGCATTCAATGCAGCAGTCTCCTTTACTCTGATTAGCTGTAGACACTTTAAAAGTGTTGAAGCCTGCAGTTTTTTTATGTACCTATGCATTCCTGGCTTCTGCAAGAATCGGTGATATTGTGCTACAAACATGGCCGGATTTGAAGGTTCTGGTCTAATCCAAAGGAGTCGATTCTCCTCATTATGCCTACTTGCAATAAACGCAGTTTGCCAGGTGATCTAATTGGCCAGGAATGAAACGAATGCCCTAATTTGTACATCACCTACAATTGGAGTGAGATTGACTTTTCTATTCTCAGGCATGGCCTCGTTATGGAGATAAAGTTCACACAACAAATGTTGGTCACTTTCAGGGGCCTCAGTAAAAGTTTTAACAAATTGCTCCGCAGTAAGCAATTCATGAGGTCTGCCATCCTTTATTGCCTTCAATTGAAAATAAACCAGACGTTCAGAGAGGAAGAGAGAATAATTCAAGGAGGGTTTTCGAGTAGCCAACAATTTTTTCACTAATGAAAACATCAAAACCAACTTTTCCTTTGATTCCTTGACTTCTTTCTTGGAATCCTTGAGCTGTTGCATTGTCTGTTCCCAAATATCCCAGTTGGCATACATGTGATTCTGCCAGGCCAACTTATGCTGCTGCAATATTTTATCTTGATCCACAGCATATTGTTTCTTCCAGTTATTCATAAGTTCTAATTGTTTCCATGGCAGGGTCTGTGTCCCGGCATTATAAGTAGTGGGTTGGGGCATTGTCTGAGTGGCTGAGCTAACTAGTACAGGGCGGGATATTTGTGGTTTAGTTTCTTCTTCTAGACTTTTTGAGGGCCCTACTCGTTCTTGTGTAGCAGTAGGGCGTTCTTCTTTAATTGCAGCTGATGTAGATGCCTCAGGTACCTGAATTTTGACTATTTTGTATCCTGCCTGTTGGTAAATGTTACCACACTCATGGCACATGTATTCTCTGCATGGATCCTTCTTTTGTGCTGATGCTGTGTGCGCTAGCATGTAGAGATTCAATTATCTATCAAAGGCTTCTCATGCCATGATCAATTCTTTCTTATAGGCCTCTAGTTCTGATTTCAAAAACTCATTTTCCTCCAACAAAGATGCCATAGTGTGTGAACCCTGTGTGCTGGTTGATTCTGTTGGAGTTGTCTGCTGATCCACAGCTGTAGCTGGTTCTTGTGGAGCAGCTACAGCTGGTTTCCCTGTATTATCATGCTTGGTGTATGATTCTTGTACCACAGTGGTTGGTTCTTGTGTTTCAGCTTCTGGGTAAGTGACTGGTTCTTGTGCGACAGTCACTGTTTGAGCAATAAACGATGTCATGTTACCCCGGGCCACTGGTTCTTGTGTGACAGTGCCACAGGACGAGATGGGTAATGGTTGGGGAATTTGGAATGGTGCTGAGGATTCAAGTTTTAACAGGATAGTGGCGGGGTCAGGGGAAATGGGAGTAACTTCAGTTTCAACAATCATTTTCATTTTCCTTTTTGGTAGGAAAGCAAAGAAGTCAGTGTCTTTCCTTTTCTTTGTAGGAGAAGATTCTTTTCTAGGGGAAGGGCTTTTGGAAGAAGTGAAAACTTGGGATGTGGCCCTTGTTTATCGTTTTGAGACAGAGACTGTTGGGGTTCATCTCTTTCTTTTATGAGTAGGTGGAGATGGGGTTGTTGGAGAGTCATTGCTAGAGATATGAATAGTAGGAAGGGGTGACTCTACTAAGTGGGACAAACTTGGGGGTAGGTCAACTGGTTCTGAGGATGGAATTACTGGGGGGTCTGGGATATCGTCCAGTTGCCTTTCATAAGAACTCTCAGGAGTTTCTTGGGAACTTCTGGCTTGTTGGGGAATTTCGGCTTGCTGGGGAATTTCGGCTTGCTGGGGAATGAGAAGTGGATTATTCAGAGGGGGATTTTGCTGAGCAAAACCCCTCTGAGTTAATAATTGACATAAACGATGATGGGTAAAGGATAACAATGGGAATTTAACCCTTCTGCAATAATATGACATGTTTTTGATACAACCAAGCAGATAATAGGGAATATTGACTAATCGACCATGCCTCAAACAATTCATTAAAACGAAGTCGTGTTGATAGACTACCTGGTAACGCCCTTCGCATGTCAAATAGTGCTTGATGAATTCAGCTACTGTTGGCCATGGTCGAGGTAATGAATGCAGACTTATATCGCGGCCTTTAAGTTCAACCGGTTCTTCTGGAAGAAGAAAATCTTGTTGTGCATTTAAAATAACTTGTTTCCTACTGAACCAGTGAGCACCTATAACCGACAAACCTGAAACTTGTGCTATTTCTTCCTCTGTGACTGAAATTTGGACCCCTTGAACCACTGAATAATTCCCCTGAAGATTCTATGCGAACTCTAAAACTTACTGCTGATCAAATTCTCCTAACCTTTCGAAGTATGTTGTCCATCCTGCTTGTTGAAAAATTTGGTAGGCCTCCGGGAACAATTCGAGAAGAGTTATCGAACCAGGCTCGTGTCTGATAGCCGACCCTCCCATAGCTACTAGCTTGAGTCACATGCAGAGGCGCAGAGAACAGAAACACAGGCTTTGATCAAGCTAATTGTTGCAACAGAGGATATGGAGTCTCAATGACGGCGGAAATAATGGATATGAAAAGTGACGGAGGATTGGATGGTTTGGAATGATGATTCAGTTTTCGAAATTCCCCCCCTTACATATGGTGCAATGATGTTTAAGTGTGCGGAGATTGTAATCATTATGAGCAAGATCCTCCCTTTAAAATATTATTTAACTGCATTACATAAAAACCACATGCCTTATATTTTTACCTTTGTCTTTAAAATTCGAAGTATAGAGTGCTTCATAATGGCTTGATATTAATGGAAGAATCTGTAGATTTCTCTGAAATGTAGAATAGGAGCATATCAAGATCTCCTCAATACTGAATAATATTCACCCAAGGGATCTGAAGAGTAAAAGTGGAGAACTAAAAAGCTTGTATAGCAGAGGAAAGAAATGATGTTTTAATGATGAAAAGATAAATGACAGGTTGTTGAAACTGGTGTTTCAGCAACGGAAAAATGAATGACATGTTGCTGAAACTTGTGTTTCAGCAAAGGGAAAAATCAGGAAAATGGGATATAATGATTTGGTTTTAAGACAAGTGGGGGAAATATTTGCTAAGGGATAATTTCAGTAGTAAGGAACGGGAAATACTAGCTGAAGGATGATATTTCAGGAATGGCAGAAGTGGGAAAATGGAAAAAGGAAAAATGTAGAAATGGGATAAAAGGGATATTGCTAGGAAATGGGTTAAAATGAAGGGAACAAGCTTCTGTGATTGAAGCTTCAGATCTTCTTTGTGATGAATCCGTCCTCCTTAATGAGTTTTTCCAGACTCTGCAAAATTCAATTGTAACATGCCAACCCTTGACAGGGATTATTAGTTTTAAATCTAATCTAATACTAGAAATACAGTGCAGAAAATTAAATGCTGTGAGGAGCAGAAGACTCCCCTAGAAAAAGATAATGTGTATCAGTCATGCAAGCAGTCTTGAAATCCTCTTTAGAAACAAGGCGCTGGTACAAACGAAGCCTATGACCATTGACTAGTAGAGGTGTTTTAGAATCATCAATTGTTAGAAGTATTACTATTCCATTAGGAAAAATAACATCTACTTCATATGGTGCAAGCCAACGTGTACGTAGCTTACCCTGAAAATTTTCAAACCGAGAGTCATGCAATAAGGACCAATTACCTTTTTGGAACTGCTTGTGTTTGATAATTTTATCATGCCACTTCATTATTTGTTGTTGAATCATGGTTGTTTGGTGAATGGCGTCTAATCTATTTTCATCCAATTCAAGAAGCTGCTGCAACCTAGCTATCTACACATCAGTCAAATCAATATTAACAGCTAAAGAAGTTCTTAGAGTTTTAATTTCAAATTCCATAGGAAAAACAACATTTTTACCATAAACCAATTCATAAGGAGAAAAACCTGTAGTGTTTCTCCAAGTAGTTCTGTAAGCCCATAGTGCTTCAGGGAGCCTTTGGGACCAATCCTTCTGGTTGTCCTTCACAGTTTTAGTTAGAATGGCTTCTAATACTTTATTTGTGCTTTCCACCTGCCCATTGGCCTGGGGGTGGTATGGGGTAGTCATTCTATGATGAATATGATATTTCTGAAGGGTAGACTTAAATTCATGAGAATTGAATGGAGGTCCTCCATCTGTAACTAGCTCTCTAGGAATTCCAAATCTAGTGAAGATTTATTCAAATAAGAAAGCTAGGACAGCCTCTTCATTGGCTCTAATAAGTGCTTTGGCCTCCACCCATTTAGTCATATAGTCTGTAGAGACTAATATATAAGTTCTTTGATTGGATGGAGGATTAATGGGTCCTATGAAATCCAAGGCCCATCTTTCAAATGGTTCAAAAAATACCTGGGGATTTAATGGCATTTGATCTCTATGATTGGGTTGACCCATTCTCTGGCAGTTGTCACAAGCCCTCACATATTTCTTTGCATCCTTAAATAATGAGGGCCAATAGTAACCCATCCTCAAAATTTTGTGTGATGTTCTTTTATCAGTAAAATGCCCTCCACAAGGGCCATCATGACAAGCTTTCAGTATGTCATACACTTCATCTTCCCTAATGCATCTTCGGATTTCCTGATCAAGCCCTGTGTAGAAAAGACACCCACTTATCCAGCTATACATGGCACTTTGTTGAACAATTCTTCTCTTTTCTCTGTATGACAGGTGTGATGGTAATTTTCCTGCAACCAAATAATTGGCAATATCTGCATACCATGGAGAGTGAGCAGAAACTGCAAACAAATACTCATCAGGAAAAGAATCATCTACTGGAATATTATTATCAGTTTTTAACCGTGAAAGGAAATCAGCCACCACATTTTCTTTACCAGGCCGATCTACAATTGTGATATCAAATTCCTGCAGTAATAATAGCCATCTGGTAACTCTAGCATTTGTAAAAGATTTGTTCATTAAATACTTAATAGCCGAGTGATCAGTGTGGACAAAAGTAGAATAACCAGTGATATAATGTCGAAATTTATTAATGGCATAAATTACTGCAAGAAACTCCTTTTCGGTAACTATATAATTAAGCTCAGCAGGGGTACCAGTGATATAATGTCAAAATTTATTAATGGCATAAATTACTGCAAGAAACTCCTTTTCGGTAACTGTATAATTAAGCTCAGCAGGGGTCATATTCTTACTGATAAAGTAGATAGCATAAGGAAGATGATTTTCCTCTTGTCCCAAGACAGCTCCAATTGCAGTGTCTGAAGCATCAGAAGATATATGAAAAGGGAGGGCCCAATCAGGCCCCCTCAAAATAGGAGTAGTAGATAACTGATGCTTGAGTTCTTCAAAAGCTTTCTGACAAGAATTAGTCCACTTAAATTCAACATTTTTCATAAGCAACACAAATAATGGAGAAGCTATCTTAGAAAAATCTTTAATAAATCTTCTGTAGTATCCAGCATGTCCTAGAAAACTTCTCACATCGGTTTGTGTTTTAGGAACAGGAAGATTCTGAATGACCAATATTTTAGATGGGTCTACCTGAATACCTTGAGATGAAATAAAATGTCCAAGCACTACTCCTTCACTCATCATCATATGACATTTTTCAGTACTTAGGGAGAGGTGAGCTTGTATACATCGTTTAAGTACCTTCTCAATATTTTGTAATGCATCTTCAAAAGACACACCATGAGGAGTAAAATCATCCATAAATATTTCCATAGAGTCATTCAGCATATCGGAAAAGATTCCTATAACAGCCCTCTGAAAAGTTGCTGGTGCATTACATAGCCCAAATGGAAGAACTCTATAAGCAAAAGTTCCCCAAGGGCTAGTGAAAGTGGTCTTGTCCTGGTCTTGGGGTGCAATTCTAATTTGATTATACCCACTGAATCCATCTAGAAAATAAAAGAATTCCTTCCCTGATAGACTATCCAACACCTGATCAATGAAAGGTAAAGGAAAGTGATCCTTTTGAGTAGCTTTGTTCAAGGCTCTGTAGTCAACACATACTCTCCATTTCCCGTTTTCTTAGGGACAATTACCAATGGGGAAACCCATTCACTGTCAGATATGGGGTATATAAATCCTGCATTAAGCAATTTATGAAGTTCTTCTTTAACAATTTCTCGTAAATTAGGGTTCATTCGTCTTTGGGGTTGACAGACTGGTCGGCATCCCTCTTTAATGTAAATTCGGTGAGTACATAGTTCAGAAGAGATCCCTTTCATATCTGTGTAATCCCATGCAAATGCTTCCTTATTTTCATGCAATAACTTCATTAACTACTGTGTTTCAGCAACTGTTAGATCAGGATTTATGTTTAATGTCTTGCAAGGTTCAATTTCAACTGTTATGCTTTTAGATGAGATGGTGGTTAATGTCGAGATAAGTCTTCAGATTCAATCTTTTCTTGGGT
Organism: Pinus albicaulis; assembly: GCA_034641835.2. Taxonomy (NCBI): domain Eukaryota; kingdom Viridiplantae; phylum Streptophyta; class Pinopsida; order Pinales; family Pinaceae; genus Pinus; species Pinus albicaulis. Next base: position 1,176,656,636 of record CM076582.1, on the reverse strand, counting down.
ATCTGTTTCAAAAATTGCAGTCAATTGATTGTGTGTTTCAGCAATTACAGAAGAAGGTTCACAAATAAAATTATTAATTATTTCATCCTTTGTATTGTCTTTAAGAGTTAAGGCTTGTCCAATAGTTAGAATGGGCTGAACAGCATTATCATCATAATCCATCCACATAGAATCTTCATTATTAATTATGGGTGTAGCATGAGGATAAAGAGTAAGCTGTTTGGTTTCATAACCATTAGAAATTGTCATTGAACCAGATTTTCAACTGATAAAGGCATCAGCTGTGGCCAGCCATGGCCTCCCTAGAACTAAGGGATGTCCCCCCAGCTTTGTTTTAGTCTGCAATACAACAAAATCAGCTAGGTAATTCCAGGATTCAACTGAGATAAGTAGATCTTCAACAACTCCTTCAGGTTTAATTGTAGAACGGTCAGCCAACTCTAGAATGGTAGGTGTATCTATGATTGTGTTATTCAGCTGTAACAATTGTGAAGTTTCAAGAGTCATTATGTTTATTGCAGCACCTAAATCTACCAGAACTTGAGGAATCATTGTTTTACCAATTTGAACTGTCACTGTAGGATGGCCGGGATCACCATATTTCACAGGAGGGGTTTTTTCGGACATTAATGCAGATAAGTCACCCATCACATGTACTGTAAGAGGATCTTTAGTTTTCCTACCATGTTTCTTAACACAAATATCCCTTATTGTTCTGGCATAAATTGGTACATCTCTTAATGCTTGTAAAAGTGGAATTTTAACATACAAGTTTTGCAATTCCCCTAAAAGATTAAAAGCAGGTGTTTCAGGCGTTCTAGTTAAAACCAAATGCTCGGGGAATGGTGGTTCTGTTATTTCAACACTTTTGTTAGAAGGTGGTTGTGCTTTCTTATGTTTCTCAGTTTCCTCTTTATCAGAATCAGAAGAAGTTATGTCATCAATAATAGGCTCTACTATTTTCCCAGATCTTAAATGAATATCATTACATTGCATAGTAGGAAACATAGACTGATTCTGAATATCAATGAATTGCACAATTTTATTATTGGGGTTAGGATTTGGTTTCACAGGTAGCTGCGGTCTCATTTGGTTATTTGGCGGAGCATTTGATGGCAGAGGAAGTGGTTGTTGGAATTGAGGCAATTGATTTGGATATGGGAGTTGTTGGCTTCTCCAATTTGAATTCCAAGGGTTAAAAGAAGATGGCTGCTATGGGGGCCAAGGAGTCCACATTGTAGGATCAACAAAGGGAGGGTTTGATTGTTGCATGGGTGGGAAATTCATTTGATTAAAGGGTGGGTATTGCATTTTATTAAAGGGAGGGTAATTTGTTTGACCGAAAGCAGAATAATTATTCCAACGATTAAATGGCATACTAGAGTTCATACCTTGTCCTTTTGGTTTCCATTGTCTTCTTCGAGTTAGCAGGTAAACTGCTTCAGCTTCTTCTTCCGTTGGCTGCAATGCTGCCTTTATTCCTGGTAGAGATGGACATTGCTGTGTCTCATGATCTTTCTCACAAAGGGTGCAGATTGGTATTTTGTCCAATGGGCACTCCCTTAGTGGATGTTTGTCTCTGCACTTCGGGCAAAAGACAGCCAGAGTTGCTTCTGCTTCAGCCTGCTTCTTCTTAACCTGCAAAGTGTCAATTTGTGAAGCAAAAGAACTTAACATCTCAGTTTTAAATTCTTCAATTAAATTACCTATTTCAGCTCTTGTTGCTCCCCCACTGGCTGATTTCTGCACTCTTGAATAGGTGGGATCTCTATTACTCACTCTGTTCCTTGCAGCTCCCCTTGAACACCTCTTACAAAGTTCAACAATCTCATCATATGATTCTTTAGATATATCTCCCTTGCCAAGCATGTTTAGCATGTCTAAACAATCATCCCTTAAACCTCTAAGTAATATTGTTTTACGAATTTCCTTACTTATATTCGGATGATCAGATCTATGTATATTGTACTGTTTTGTGCCATATTGAATAGTTCATCCTTCTTTTCTCTCGTCTGACAGTAGTCTTGATATTTAAGCAGAAATTTCTGTTTCATCTGTTCCCATGTTGTGATTACCTGACTCCCAAGACTCATGAACCATCTTAAAGCATTTCCTTTTAATGTTGCTGGAAACAGTTTCAACTTTTGAGCATTAGTAACATAATCATAACTTCTGCATAATATATCAAATTCAAAAAGAAATTCATCCGGATCTTGAGAGGATAGACCATGGAAATTAGGTAAAGCTGACAATGGAATATTTTTCATAGGAGTTGTTCCTCTAGGGAGATCACTGATAGGAAATCCCAAGGTAGAGAGAGAATTTTCATCCTTTCCTTCTCCTTCAGGATCTACACGTCCTCCACCAAAGAAGTCTTCATTGTTTCCTTCCATTGTCTGTTCTCCTACTGCACTTGCTCGATCGTCAAGATCTTCTACTGGCTCTTCAATGTTTTCCACTGGTCGTCCAACACTCTCTATTATTTCCTCGATGTGCTCTGCTGATTTACTAACACTTTCTTCTGACTCTCCAGCACTGACTGCTGGTTCCTTAATCACTGGTTCTTCTATATTTTCAGGACCCACAACTTCCTCTGTTTTGTAATCTGATTGAGGGGAGTGCTGAAGTTTTGATCTTCGAGAACTTAATCTCTGTGATGATTCAGCCTTTGATATAATCTCGTCAATAAAAGTCTTTCTTCCTCCCCTTCCTTTGCCTTTGCCACCTGTGGGGTTAGTTTTCTTCTGGTTTCCGCGTCCTCTCATACAATCTGCACATCTAGAAAGAAAATATTAATGCTTTTGAAATCTATAATTTCCTTCCCCGGCAACGGCGCCAAAATGTTGGTCGCTTTAATTGTTTTAACAATTCAAGCTCCACATAAATTGTGAACCCGAGGAAGTTTGTTTATTCCAAAGACAATCACGCACTAGATATGCTCAATTCCAAAAGCAAAAACAATGTTGTAGTAAAAATCCACACAATTATTAATCATAAAAATCTAATTATTCACACCCTGTTTAATCAAAGCTGAAGTTACTTATGTTATAGTAGAAGTAATTCCTCTATTGCAGTTAAGAATCCAAATAAAGGGAAATCAATCTGCAGGAAAGGAAACCAATCAACCATAACAGGGAACAGGACCTGTTCGCGTATGGGAACTTTAACCCTGTTTTTGCACAACATAATCTTACTTTAATAAAAATGATAAACCTGAAAAAGTACCCTGTTTATGAACGGAACCTTCGACTTTGTCTCTTGTTTAAATGCTGCTAGGGAAAAAGCCAAAATTAATGAAACGGAGGACCCTGCCCTTACAGGAATCTTCGGCCACCCCTGCTCCCGACATCAATCATACATTCGAACGAGATAATCAGAAAAATATCCCTTAACTTCTTGAGAATGAATGTACTAAACACATCGGCGTTAAAGGAAACAGAATACTCAATAAACTACAGAACTGTGTAACTGGTGTTTCAGCAAACAGAATTAAAGTAAAGTGCGAATATCATAAAGAAATCTAACAAACCACAGGAACAGTCGGGTGAATCTTGTGAGGAAGGCGGGCCCTTTCCTTCTCACAAGATTCCCCAGAGAAAAATTAAATTGAAGCGCTCAAAAGGAACTTTTATTCATCTGTCAAAAGAAATGATACATTACAAATGGAGTCTAGCTCCTGTCCTCTCAAACACAATATTCTCATGTAGTTTTCGAACTCCCTTCTAATGATGATGTCTCCTCTTTTTAAAGAGGAGACATCTCTTACAATTACATTAGAGCAAATCTATATTTATCCCGAATCTGTTCTTCTTTCTTAAAACAGGGCTATTCTATTCTTCCATAAAAAGATGTTGTTACAACATATACAAAAAGAGTACTATCTTCAGCATAATCCGTGTAACCACTTCCTTGCTCGTCTTCGTGTTGTCATTTTTCGAAAATATATGAGAATATGGAAATTAAGTGGTGACGGAATTTAGTGCCTATTGTTACATTTCAGTGATCATTGTTTCAACATGACCGATTGTTCCAGCACAACACATAAATTATCTGCGATCTTTTAGACTTATGTTAGCAACAATCTACCTTCGATTAATGATGAAATATAAGAGTAATATGGAATTATATGTAAACAAATTAAATATATAGTAAAGAAGAGGATTTTATATACCTTTGGATAAAGTGAATGAAAATGATGATGGAATCCTTTTTAAACATGATTATAAAGGTAAGGTGGTGTCAAAATATATAGTAAAAAATGGTACATAGTGAGGTCCTAACACCCTGGAGCGTATCGTCGTGTTAGCGCACCGACTTCATGACAATTACATAGTCAACGGTGCGGTCGTTTTCCCAGCCGCACCATTGACCCTCTCGGAATGTAGAATGTTGTGTGCTGACATACACCGGGACAAATAATTCCGTCAACGCACAACATTAGGATTCCCATGGTCAATGGTGCGCCTGGCTAAATGAGTGCACCGCATTTTATTTTTTTTTAATTTAAAATTATGAGGGGCGCCTTTTGGAACCACCCTGGAAACAGTGCGGATACTGTTAGCACCAGCATCAGTGTGGCCTGTAAATTTTACAGGAAGCACCGCTATCCGGTGCAAGATAAATAGCTAAGGCGCTCCATGCGACATATATTTTTTTTTTAATGGTTATTTTTTAGGTTATTTCAAATTCTAATCCGCTAAAAGGCTTAATTATGGAAAAAATAGAAAAATACTAGTACATTTCACCGTCGAGGAGGAATATTGGCTGTAAAATTTGCAAAATAAAATTTGAGCACCGTTTTTCAAAATGCAAGCTAGAGATTGGTGGGCAATGTAGACCAGCAGTGCATGAAATGGGTGCAATGAGAGCACCGATGTCAGGGTAGCTTAGAGAAGGGAAAATGACACCGGTTCCTGAGAGCTCTGGAGCACTGAGGAAAGTGAGAAATGTGGTTTTTTGGTGGTAATTTTTTTTTTATTTAACCCTGTTCTAGTGCGTGAGGTTTTATAGGCGCATGGGTATGCTTGCTTAAAACTGCACTAGGTGGTGTCATATTTGGTGCGTTATTAATAATGCACTGGGGTGGTTCCCTAACACTGCACCAGGATGTTTCAATTTTGGTGTGATGTTTTGATGATGCACCAGGGCGGAATATTCGTAACGCATCGGTGTAGAATAGTCTTAAAGCACCAGTTTTTTGGCCTGAATTTTTTTTTTATTGAACGCTATTTTGGTGTGTGAGTTTTATAGGTGCACAAAAGCTCTTGTATAAGAACACAACAACACGTTTATGTTTTGGCGCGGTGTTTTATGAGGCACCGACGCGGAAGAGTACTGAAGCGCTGGTGCATGATTGTAATAGGACGCGCCATGCAGGTGTGTATGTCACGCACGATGTGTGGTGTGCCAATGTTTTTCACACACTGGTGCGTTCTATGGTAGAGCACGCATGGGTAATTGGGAGCTCAGGAGCATTGGAAAATGAAAAATCTGGGTTTTTTACCATAATTTTCTTTTTAATTTAACCCTTTACCGGTGTGCGTGGTTTATAGGCACACTGGTTCTTTTTCTTACAAATGCACTGGTCGGTTTGTGTTTTGGCACGTTGTCTTATGATGCACCGGTGCAGTTTCTTTCTACAGCACCGGGTGGTTTTGGTTTTGACGCAGTGTTTTATAATGCACCGGCATGGAGGAGTTGAGACACACCAGTGCTATATAATAATACGACGCACCGGGTGGGTTTGTACAAAGTGCATAGTGTCCGGTGTGCCAATTTTTTTGTGCGCACCAGTGCTTTCGGTATTGCAAAACATTGGGGCGATGTTTAATGATAAACGCTCCAAGCGGAAAACATCCGCAAAACCCTCCGCCCACTAACCTCCTCTAGTAACCTCCGCTAGAAATGGATGTATGGGGTATTTTTCTATGGGGTTCCTCAGAAACATAGGCTAGAGGGTCGTTTCCGTGTAGTGTTTATGGATCTCTAATTAAAAAGTTCATAGGAAAATATTTAGCCCAAGGTTACTCGGATTACCTAATTTATAAAGTATTTTGGGGAAGGCCCCTTTTGGTGATAATATCCAACCACAAAAGAATAGGAGAACACCCATTAAAATGATAATTGTAGTTGATCCCTCTATTATCACAGATCAAGAAATCCTAGTGAGATTTTGCAATAGGCTACTATATTTTGGGCTAACATAACCATGAATAGAAAAATATCTATTGTTATGACATTTCATCTTCCCATTGTGTATATATCATAAATAAAGTAGTGACACTCATGTGTGACTACCATTCGTGAATACCAAGTTCAATGTATTCATGTTTTATCTATCCACTCTAGAGAATGACATTCCCTTAAACTTTACTTTTAATCATATTTTAGTAACATTCCCTACGTTTGTACTCTATTATTTTTTGAGAATTATTAGCATTTTGTAAAAATATTTTTACATGTTAACAGATTTGATTTTATAGACACTTGCTCAATACATCATTAATATAAATCTATACAAATTTATAAATTCCACATAAATTTATTAAATTTATAAATTTTACATAAATTTATTAAATATATATAGATCTATATAATTTTATAAATTCCACATAAAATTATTAAATATATATTTTTTCTTTTCTAAAATAATTTAAACTTAGATTGACACATATCTTTATGTCAGAGGGAAATATTATGGTTCCAATAATTAGATATTATATTAAAACCATAACTACCAAATTTGGCCTTACTGCGGAATTTTTTTTGAAAATTTGATGGTTTGTTTCCATTTCTAAAATTAATAAGTCAATCAGAAGTTCGCTCAGGTTGACAAATTAATGTAGGAAAACTAACATAAGTTTCTAATCATATTTTGTTAATCATAATTATAGAACTAGCATCCAGTTTACTCTTCAAAAACACCTTCCATATCTAGGAAATGGCATATTATTACGGTAATTTAGTTGATATTTTATGCAATAATATTTGTACAAGTTAGAAATAATTAATTCCTACTTGTCTATAGTTGTAATTCTCCATTTCAGGAGTTTGTTCCTACATAATAGGAATCAGCTAGAATATAGTTTCTCCTAGTTTAGTGTGTGGTTGAGAGAATCTCTCAACCACACTATTGTACGTCTAAGATAGAATTCCTATCTTAAGACTTTTGCTTGTATAAATATGTGTGTAATTTCTGATTCATAATATAGAATATATTGAGTGTGTGCCATTTTATCTTGGTATCAGAGCTTCAGAGCCCGTAAGGGCCTTTGGCCCTTCCTGGGTGTAGGAAAATATATTTTATTTTAATATTTGTTTGCCCATATAGAGAAGCTATTGTTGTAAGCGATCTGCTTAATCGAAGTGAGATCTGAGCCGGTGTGTTGCTAATTGGAGCGTGGAATTCATAGCTCGGCTACGTGGAATTTTGTTGTGGAGAGCGCTTTGGTTTTTTCAGAGATGGCTCGCCTACGTGAGGGTATCACAGAACTTTTGCGCCATAAGATCTGACAATAAGCATGGAGCTCTGGAGTTGGGCTGAGAATGCAACCATTGCTGTGGTGCGTCTGCTGGTGCGGTGACCGTGGAATGGCTATGGTTCCTTATGATAATTATCGACGCGACTCGCAGGCCAATCCTGGATTACACCCAGCGCATATGGGATATGGATTGTTTTGAGTGATTGGTGGATGCGTGAATTGGTGAAGTGTAAGGCGTTGTAAGGCATCCTGGATTCATCACTGGCGGTGCATGCTATGGTGTTGCAGAATCCTTTCTAGCTCCTGTCCATGTGCAATGTCACGACGCTCTTGTTGTGCTGTGTATCTTCATCAAATTTTGTGTCGGCTCTTGTGTTTTTTTTTTTTTCAACAGAATTTCCGAGTCGTGGTCATTAAGTCAGAGAACCAGCAGTCTCTTTATGGGATGTGGAAAGGCCTCCGCGGGAACTGGTGCTTCTTGCGTCCCTGCTGATGCGCTCGAAATTTGAATGCTGACACGGTGGAATTGAGCCAGCGTCTTCATTTTGAGGGCGTTGAACAGGCTCTGGGAACCATATCGAGCCTTCAACCTGATGAATCTGCAAACTATGAGTATAGGCAGTAGCGGGCGAATTCATATTTTTCAGTTTTTTACCAGAAAAATGAAGGACATGGATTTGAAGCTTAGCACTGTGAAGCTGAAAGTCTGAGCTGGAGCAGTTCGTTGGGATTCTTTGGAGGCTCGATCTGGCGCTCAAATCAAACAAGAACGTGCCCGATATATGGAGACGACAGGGTCATGGGAGTGCTGCTGACTGGACGGCATTTGGGATATTTTTATACGAGCTGCTTTACGGGACGACACCGTTCAACGAGGCATGTAATCGAGAAACGTTAGAGAATGTTGTTGGGCAGCCATTGAAGTTTCCAGATTCTCCGACTGTAAGTTTTGTTTCACGCAACTTGATCAGAGGTTTGCATGTTAATTTAGGGATGCTAGCCACCACTCTTACCGATCTAAACCAAGAATTCACATTGGTTGCTATTTCAAAAGATTTGGCTACGTACATATCTATAAATTCACAAATATTACATAGGTATGCCAATGAAGATGTTTCATTGGGGTCCTGGTTCATTGGGCTAGATGTTGAACACATAGATGAACGGAGCATGCGTTGTGGTACTCCTCCAGATTGTGAATGGAAGGCACAAGCGGGCAATGTTTGTGTTGCATCATTTGATTGAACTTGCAGTGGAATCTGTAAATCTGTTGAAAGGTTAAAAGAGGTGCATCGTACCTGCAGTGAAGGAGATGGCGCCGTGTGGAACACATTAATTTGATTCCTCTGCATAGATTATTTATGGCATGCTTCTCCCTTAAAGAAACTTTGCAATGAGATTGACACATATATAAAGAGCCATCAAGTTGACATAGAGTTTTGGATAACTTTCAAAATGGTGTTGTTAACAGGAATAGGTATTGGCTAGTGGTGAAAATTTGATAGGATGCTGTGAGGTCTTGCAGTTCAAAGAACTTACTATGGAGTGTTCTGGTTTATTAAGTTCTATTTCCATAGTGCTTGGTGAATTGAATTGTTTTCTTGAATTATTTTTGAAAGTATGTTGAGCCTGATCAACTTAGCATATAAATGCTATTTGTTAGAACTGATCACTCTAACAAATGTGAATTGAAGATGAAGATGCCAAGCGGTCGAAGACGATTTCAAAAAGTGGAGAAAAGTAGAATCAAGAATTATTGTGATGGAAACCAATTGAATTTGTGCATGCCCGGTGTGATGGAAATAGATTGTGGAGACAGGTCTGCATGTTCAACTGTAAGGAGATTAGCTAAACAATGGATTTTAGTTGTTGCAGTACATCAGCGAGTATGAGGCAGCATGCTTGGAAGCAGTTACCAAGCCTTGATACTGTGAGCAGGGGAAGTGGCATTATGTTGCGATGCCGGGAGAATTGGATACTGAAACGCGACAGAGGATTGGACCGTGGAGTCTTGGATTAATTTTTTTGAAGGGAAAATTGTGTTCTCTTCGCATGGCTGTGTGCCTATGTCTGGATCATCAATGTTTGAATGCACTGGATTGAGTCCACGTGAAAAGTCGTCAATTTGTTTCTTTATCAGTAGACCCCTCACAGGTATTGTTGGTGAAAAATAGCTGCTGGTATGTTTGGAAAATAATCATCTATGGGCAGAGATAGAGAAATTAAATTTGAAGATTTTATGTTGTATTTTCTTGGAATCATGTTTTATTGAGCCTTATTGAGCCTAGCTAACTCAATGTAGGCAGAGTTATTTTGTTAGAATTAGCTACTCTAACAAATGACAGGTTAAACGTGGAGTTCCAAGAAGTTATTTGAACACACAAAGATACCCAAGATGTGAACAATGAACAGATGAGGTAAAGGAGTAGCAACAACGTTTATGGTGGACAACAAAGTATATGTTTGTTTGAGTTAGTGTGGTTTGTGGAATAGACTCCCTAGCATGTTATAAGCAAGTCCAGTTGTTGTAATGGTCATTATATGTACCCAGAAACTCCAAATGTTGAAGTATGGAATGTAAGCCTGGTAAAGGCATTTGAAAGTTCGTGGTGATCTTAAAACCACTTTGTAATGGTTTATGGTCAGCCTGAAACCATCTTTTGTCACTGTAAAGTGATGGTTTGTGGTGAGCCAGAAACCACATACAGAGCCTCAGTGGCTACAGGATTTGCCCGGTGGTGGCACATTTAAGTTCCGGATTTGCCCGGTGGTGGCAGATCGGACTTGCCCGGTGGTGGCATATTGAAGTTGGCGGATTTGCCCGGTGGTGGCAGATCGGACTTGCCCGGTGGTGGCATATTGCCTGAGTGGCTAACGTGTACACGGGAGCTTTGTGCTCGTAGGAGCAGGTGGACTGCAGTAACACCTGGCTCACGGTCTCAGATATTGGTGTGTCTGAGCACAAGAGGGTCGGCGCACTTTTCTATCTGACAGTTGCGTCGAAAGGCGCAATCAGCGCAACTGTTTGCAATTGTTATTTGGACATGAATATTTGGCTTAGAAAGGCACTGATCTCTCTTTGTTTTGGAGGTTCTGCACATGCAATTCGCTCGATGGTGGTGGATTTGTAGGTACATATATGCAGTGATAACGATCAACAGAATCATGTATGCGAAGGACATCCTACAGGACTAGCGGTTGCAGCGGTTGGGACCCATGCATTCCGGTGGATGGTTGCTCTTTTATATGGACGTCGACATATTCTTTGTTATGTTTGACCACAACTAGACTTTGTGAATCACTATCATGACAAGTAGTCATTAAGGGGGGGAGTTAGAAATAATTAATTCCTACTTGTCTATAGTTGTAATTCTCCATTTCAGGAGTTTGTTCCTACATAATAGGAATCAGCTAGAATATAGTTTCTCCTAGTTTAGTGTGTGGTTGAGAGAATCTCTCAACCACACTACTGTACGTCTAAGATAGAATTCATATCTTAAGACTTTTGCTTGTATAAATATGTGTGTAATTTCTGATTCATAATATAGAATATATTGAGTGTGTGCCATTTTATCTGTACAGGAAATTTTTGAGCATGTTTTTAATGAAATATGTAGAAATATATAACTATTACTTACACAATAATAATGTGTTTGTATAGCAAAGTAAATACATGTGATATATGTAATTTATAATTTTTAAATTTATTAAATTTAATGGAAAGTATTTTAATAAAGAGAAAATTGCATAAATTATTTTTCTAAATGGATTTTTTTTTTAAATGGATTTTTTTATTTATTGAGATTTTGAGTAAGTATTAAATTATGAAGTTTAAAATTTTTCATTATCAGAAATAATAAATATTATTACTATATTTTATAAATTAGAACTTGATTTGGTTTAATTAATGAGTAATTAGTAATTGAGAATACAAGTATATATCTCAAAAAAATATTTTATAAGACTTTATTCCAAACACAGAACACATAAAAAAAACTTTATAAAATGATTTTTATATAGTTCAATGTAATATAGAATATGTATAGAAATATTTCATATAGTTTATGATTAGTTGATGTATTAATAGTATTGTAAATTAGATGTAATAACTTATGATGTAATTGGTACATTCATACTACATAGTATCATATCATTTATGACGTATTCGGTGTTTGAATAAATTAAAAAATCTTAAAACTTGTTATCCTACATGATATTCTAACTGTAAAACTAACTATATCAAAAAAATAATATATTCTAACTGTAAAACTTAACTGTAAAACTAAACTATATGAAAAAATAATATATTTGAATATTCGAAAGTATACTTCCGAATTTTTTTCTTGTTGAATTTGAAGTAATCCAATTTTTCCAATACCAAAAAAGGAACTTGGTAATTATGGTTAAAACTCCGTGAAACAATTATAAATCAGTTTTAAACTTATCCTTAATTTCCACAATCAATACCTTTTATAAGAATCCAACAACCACTACATGAAGATTTCAATCAATCAATAACCTGAAAAGACTAAATCCACATCTACCCATCAAATTAGCCGATAAGAGTAAATCCCACCATATACCCATCCCAATTCATGGGTTACGATAGTGAATAATATTAATAAAATATGGAAAACTTCAAAACAGTTGCTGACTGCGAATCCTTGTGAAATCAGATAGCATAAATCTTTCTCGATATACTGCGATTATCATTTTAAATAATTCATTTCATCGTTTCTTACAACGGTAACGTCACGGACACAGGCGGTTTTCACTCGATAATAAATATGTTGTATGCCAAATTACATCTGCAGCGCATATCACGCTACAGAAGAACATTTAAACGATCCCGACAATTTTAATGCGGCATCTCCATTACCGCATCTAGGTATGCACGCGTCGTATACATAACACTTCAACGTTATCCCCGTATTTTCTTTTATTCAGTAATTTTTTTAAACGGTTTATATCGTGTTCCCAACACACTGGGGAGCACAAGATCATTGTGAAGAATAATTTAGTGGAATCTCTGTTATATTTGGCTGCTTCTAAGAAATAAACCTTTGCCCACTAAACTGTGCGGGATTTTGTTGATCTGGGATAAAATATAATTCATACATAATATTATGTAATATAATGAATCTTATACATGTAATTCATACAGATTTATACATGAATCTTTATTTTCTGTTATTCACACTCAATTGAATAAAATAATATAATAACTGGTTAATTAAAATGAGCTTAAAGAATCATGACATGGATTGTTAACCTCTCTTTGTAAATTCTAATTTCACAATATAGTGCTTTAAAAAATAAATAATAAATTAATAGCTATCAAATCTATATCTATATGAAACAAACTTTAATTTGGTACATGCTTTTGATTGGAAATATTTGTTTAACTTTAATTAACTGAAGCTTAAGGAAATTGATACGAAATAAGGGGAAAATTTATTGTAGTTGTAAATAATATATATTTATTTCATTAATTTATCAAATTTGACATAATAATCTTTATTTTTAAAATCTTTGTTCATTATTTATTTTTATTACCACTTAAAATTAACGATTCTTTGAGACATTCCATAAATGTTTTATTAGTCCATGGCTGGACTAGAGCCATCGTTGAAATTTAATTAGTTCTTGCATTTTCCCATGCTAATCTTGTTTATCCAAACTTTTGGAATATATATTTTCATCATTGAAATTTTTATGCTAAAGTTTTTTATGGCAGAAAGTGGACATCTTATTAGCTTATCTCCAAAGTTAATTTTGGCAATGGTTTCTTGTTTAACCAAACTTTTTATCCAAAGTTTCTAATTGTCAGCTTATCTCCAAAGTAAATTTTGGCAATCATTTCTTGTTTTTTCCAAAGTTTCCAACTCCAAAGTTAATTTTAGCAATTGTTTCTTGTTTATCCAAACTTTTTGTCCACAGTTTCTAATTCTCAACTTATATCCAAGTTAATTTCGGCAATCCTTTCTTTTTTTATCCAAAGTTTGTATTAGAAAAGCGTATTTATCTAAAAAACAAGATTTTATCCAAAGTTTGCTAATGTCTCTGCCTGGCCTTTTGACTTTTTTCTTTACCATCGAATGGAGAGACCCAGCTGCCACATTTGTTAGAAAGTGTTGCAGGTGGTGGTGTTGTATGCAGGTGTTGATACCTCTATGAATGGAAGCTCATGCAGATCTCATCCTGCGACCTACGAATGTTAAGGTGAAGCTCTCATCTTGCGAATGTGAAACTATCCTGCTTCGGTCGCCGTGAATATGCCACCATGAATTTGACATGTAAGAATCCTCCTTTATATTTTCTGAAGGTCAAATATGAAATCTATTTTCTGTATTTTATGATGGTCGAATATGAAATGTAAACATTGTATGCCATTTTCCCAAACCCTTCCTGTGTTCTGAGCCTGCTTTTTCATTTTACCAAACCCTGTTTGTGTTCTAAACTTGCTTTGCGTGCCATTTTCCCAAACCCTGCTTGCATTGTAAGCCTGCCTTGGCTGCTTCGGTTTGAAGAAACGAGGTGGTCATTAGTATTTCGTTGGAAATATCACGCCTTCCTTATCGATGGTCCCCCCCCCCCCGCCCCCATTCTTACCTCATGAGAGCAGATGGCTACATTAGGCCCCTGCTCGGTAGTGGTCAACAGTGATCTTCATACACCCGACTGCTTGTTCTGCGAGCAGGAGGTAGAGTGGGTTGTGTGATTGACCGCCCTATTGTTGTATACCTTGCAGCGTCTCTTGATCCTGCCCTTTCCCCCTATGGCAGCGTTAAGTGAGTGACCTCTGACACCTTTTAGATTCATTCTTCCTCTAAATTGAGAAGAGCAAACCATGACCTGCAGCACCTCTCTGCTTCCTGTAGTTGACTTGGTTCTTTTGGCATCAAATTTTTTTAATGGACAGGCTCACGGGCTTCACTTTGCGACTTCACAAGAACACAAAGGACTTGCTAATGATCCCTAGGGCACTAAATTATATATCTACTTACCCATGCTTAGAGCCAGTGTGGAACACAAATGGATTTCTGTTGAGAATTGAAATCAGGTGTTCGATTCTCCGGACAGTACGATGAATGCATCCGTTTTCTTTTTGAATCTGGCCTTTTGTACTCAGGATGGGCTAATGGATAACCAATTCTTCCATTCGCAAGTGGGAGATAAGCTGCCTCCATTGAGAAGGTTATTAGAGGATTCTATATGACTCGATAAGAATACATCCTGGATCTACTACATGCACAATAAACAATGAATCCCCTTAAAGTAATGGAGTAAGGTAGAAACTATGCGTGGGATAAGGAGGAATCCCAGTGTGGATTGGTTTTGACTTTAGAGACAATCCATAGTAGTTGACATAGTCAACTAAATAGCTTAAGAGTCAGTTGGATGGGTGGAATACCTTCCCTTAAATACAGATTGAATACGGGAAACAAGTCTTCCTTAGAGTAATTAGGCAAGTCATAAGGCTTTGAACCTCGCCTTTCAGGAAGACAAGTATCCTGGGTAAAGGAAATCTAGAGACAGAGAGAGGCCTTGTTAGTGATTCAGCCAACTTACTTACAAATAGAGTCATAACATGCATAACGAGAGGAATAACATGCATAAATGGGAATGTAAGGCCTAATTTTCGACCAAAATAGAGCTACTAAAAATGTATTTTCCCTGTAGAATAAATACCTCAGGGGTCCCCATGGGAGCATCTTCAGAGAGCATAGAGCATTAGGCATTGAGTTGTCGCAAAGAGGAATAAGAGGTAAGGTTGTGGGCCCATAGGGACAGACAAATGGTAGAATCCTAGGTCCACATACGAACTGTATTTAATTAAATTATCAAATTTTATTGTATGACAATTTTTGCATGTCTTACATGCGTATTTATAGGGTTGTCTTAAAGTGTTTACAAAAGTGTCTTATAAGTTTTTTTTTTTGCAAGATGTGTAAGAGGGTATTAATATATTCACTTACTTTTCATCTGCATAGTAATAACCTATCTTCGTGAAGAAGTATTGAAGGAGTTCTCAAAAGTATTTAAGGAATTGTTAGTGGTACGCTACCTTATGCTACTTTTGTTGTTATTTTGTTGTTGTTGTTTTTTTTATGCTATGCTGATTTTGTTGTTATTTTTCTCATCTTTGTTGTTATTGTATGCCACTTTTGTTGTTATTTTGCTTAGTAGTTGGTAGTTGGTAGTTGTGAGAAATCATTTTGGAAAATCGCGAATAGTTGCAATGCTCGGAGTTGTGAACAGTCTGTCTGTTTGGCTTTAATTTATCCTTCATGTCCTGGCATTGCACTTCGACTATAGAATGACCTCCTTGTTGGTTAGAACCTTAAGCATTGGTTCTTAATGGAGCAAGTAGTGTTTTATGTTATATGAAAACTTGATCATAGATGGTGAAATTTACCTATTTTTAATCTGGCAATGTAATTTTATTTCTTCCATAAAACATGGAGAAGGTTAATCGATACTCCCTCATAATTAAGCTCATGCCATGTTCTTCCATTCAAATACTTGATAGTTCTCTTAGCAAAAACGGTGGCTACATTGTTAATTTTATGTGTGCCCCATTTCTCGAACGCATTGTCTCGCCATTATCACATATCATCTTAGACTACATTCAACCATACTCTAAGGCCCTGTCATGGGAAACTAAAAATAGATACGAGGTTGTTTGTTCTATGTATTTTGTTTGAGAAATAGCCAAAATCATTGGCATTCACTTTCACTGGCATTAAGTTGTTTTTTCATGCTAACCCTGACTAGATGAAGTTTCAAGATTGAAATTTTTTCTCTCTGATAGATTTTTCCTTGATGAATTTGTTTTTCTCATAAATTTTCCATTTGGGTTTTTTCCATGCCTTCTTAACTATATCCAAAAAAGGAAAGTGCATTTCATCATAAGAAACATAATTTTCCAGGATCATAGATCCCCAAGAAACAACGATGGCTACATTGTCAATTTTATGTTTGCATAATCAAGTGGGACACATATCAATGCTTCATTCACCCCTTTGCTTCATTATTTTCATAAAGAGTTGTGATAGAAAGATAACATTAGGGCACATGTACTGGTTGGATGAATCTTCAACTATTGTTATGACTGCTTCCTATTATTCTAAATTTAAATTTATCATTCTAAATTTAAATTTATCTAGTAAGTTCAAATTTGTATATATATGGAGTCTAAAGATGAACAATTATCTATTTTAGTAATTATTTTTTTATGTCAATTTTGAAATGTCATGGCAGAGTAATGGAGCTTTTTCCATGTGAAATTAAAATGTGTCCATCTTGAATTCATTATAGCGTCGAGAATCCTGCGGGGAAACAGTCCACCAAAATTATTGCAAATCTTGTAGGGAAATAGTCCACAAACAATATTACAAATAGGAATTTATCTTAGCATCAGACTTTCAGGATGCTTAAGAATTAATTGGTTATAAATAGTAATGAGTCATTGAGGTTGTTTATCATTGACTAGTAACTCTATACCACGTAGTAATAGACTTAGCCTCGTGAACACAATAAACTACTTACAACCTCACTCACCTGTCTATGTTGTACAAGATCCTAGGTGAAATTATCAGTGTGATACACATTTACTACCTACATAACAGTTCTGCATTGCACACTCAAGCATAGCACATCCATGCTTGATCCAAGGATTAGATTATGAAACAATAGACTATGTTCATTACATTGTCCATCCACCTATTTCATGCTTCTAGCTTTATACCTTCATAAAGAGGGTGGTTCCCATGATTCCAGCACAACTGGTTGTTCCTGTGCCACCAACCCATCCCAGATAGTCAGCCAAGAAGCTAGCTTTCGAGCCCAACTAGGCCATTTTATGAAATTAACCATATATTGTTGACATGTTCGCACTATCAAAATGACCAGGCATGGAGGGTTTTGATGCATCCACTTTAGAGTTACTAGACATGCAACAGAGAATTTCGCTGACCTTATAGCCAAATGGGAAACTAAGGAAAGATAGAGAAATGTGACCCTAGTTAGTTTACAGGCCTCATGTCTGGAGGAATGAGGAGACCAAAGCATCAACACGATCACCTTGGGAGGGTTGTGGACAGGAGATGATGGGGTACAATGTTAGTTGGTCGAAGTAAGGTAAGCAAGCGAGGAAGCCCTGAGTTATCGACCAACAAGCAGTAAGCAAGCTAACCATCAAGCCAACATCCCAGCACCACCACATCCAACCTGGGTTTCGACCAGAAAATGGCAAGAGGTTTCAAGCAACATGTTGAGTTATCTAAATATAAATATACAAGAAGCAAACTCTTAAGGTCCCTTGCATATTAAAAGATCTTATTCATCCCTAATACATAACAAAAATCCAGGCATTAGAGTTAGAAGTAAGAACATGGTTAAAATTCCCCATCAACACCAGCATTGATATGTTTCCCAATTCCTTCCTCTCTAATGCCAAAATGAGGAGGATGGGGATGATGCAGCTTTGGTAGTGGGAAAATTGGGTATGAGGTAGAGATCATCATATGCTTTTCTCTTCTTTAGATCACACATAGTAGCGCAAGACTGATTTATTGCAGAAAAAATCTTTGTGGTTGTCTCAATATGGTGCACGGGCATGACATTTGGGTGGTATCTTAGTTCCCGTCTTCTATATGAAACCCTGATATCACTAAAGGAGGTATCACAAGGGATACCCAAAAGAGAATAATGGTCTTCTTTCCTGCTGATAGCAATATTCCTCTTCCCTTTTGTTGCACACCTAGCACTGATGGTTCTGCCATTCAAGCCACTAGAATCCTTTAATATCATATTATCAGGACTTAGGTGACTATTTGAAATTGGTTTGCTTGTGGGACTTGTTAGGGATATAAACCCTATAGGGTCTTGACATTTTTGGGACGAGAGTGGAGATTTCATTGTGAGAAACCCAAGTGTGGAAATATTCATGATTAATTTCTGGTTTGGAAAATATGAAGAGGAGGCTAATTGAATTTATGTTCTGATACTCACACCATTATGTTTCTATTGTTAGGTGCATAGGTTGGCTTTACTGGAAAATCATGCAGGTTATATAATAAATAAAACATGAAAATGATTGAAATCAAAGTCTTGAGGCATGGCCCCTCAATATCTGGTTGGGTGGATATGTCATTTCAAATTGGAGATGTTGATATGGAGTATGAAATGTGACCACAAATATAATGAGAGAGTGAGATAAAGTTATATTTCTCTTAATTATGAATTTTTTTAAATATCCATTGCTTATGAGATGAGTGTTCCCACATAATTTTATGCACTGTAATATTCTATCATACTTCATTGCATGTCGTGTGAGTATAATTGGATGAGAGTTAGCTTTTGAGGTGAGGGGAAAATAGTGTGACTAAGAGATAGGGAAAATTATTGTAGTTGCAACAGGATTGTGGGTGAGTAGACGTGACGTAACATTGGGCAGTTGATAACAGATTCTAGATGTCTCCACCAACCAACCATCAATGTTATATTTGAACATATTTCGTTCAAAGTAAGTGAGAAACAAACATTAAATGAAATCAATAATGATACTGGTTTCTTTAAAAAACCCTTACACCTAGCACGGGAATAAATTCTTAATATATTTACCTTTAGATTTTTTGGGGAAAAATTAAATATACTTTTAATTATTTCCCATCTCTCTCGGAATTTGTTCATTCTACAAACCTACGGCAATAAATATCTATCAAATATGCTTTTGGCGTCCATTTTCATGTCCAATTTCATAAGAAAATATGTATTTTCATAGACTCTTAATTGTTCGCATTCCCTATTTAGAAGGATTTGAGTGGCAAGATTCAAATAGATTTTATTTCCCCTACTTACTTTCTGTCATTAATTATCAAATCTAGTTTAAGGAACCAATAAATTTGAATAGTTTTTTCACCCTATAAAAACAAACTCATCAATATTTCATAATTTTCCTTGCATTTAAGAAACATGGATATAGTCTAGCATAGCTAGTTTTGCATTCATTTTTCTGTCAAAAAACAAGTTTAGCTCGATGATTTTGAATTTGTATGCCATTTTTTTCTTCATTTTTTTTCATACAAATATCATCTAGGGTTTCAAATTTGACATTATTAGTGTTTCGAAGAATAAACCCAGAAAAATAAACTTACTATTGAACACTATTTTTTACACAGAAATAGGTTTTCATAATTATCCTTTTGCAGTGGTTTGCGGGCCAATTTATACCAAGTATTTAATGCATCAAGTTTGGGGTCTTTCCAGCATTTTCTAAGTGATTTCAGCTTGCTATATCATGCTAGTTTAGTGTGGAACATTATGAAATTATCATCCATTTTAGGCACACTCACATATTTTATCATCTAAAGTTTTTTTTTCTATGTCTTGTTGCTGTCCCTCTTATCTTTATTTTATTTTAGAACATCCGTTTTATTTATTGGTTTTAACTCCTACTCCTTCATTTACCATGATTTGAAACCTTAGACTATATGGGGAGAAGTACAGAGTGATGTGACATTGGCTCTGCATGCAGTATTTATCCAGAATCCTCTACTATTTGCAGGAAGTAATTTCTAGGGGATAATAAGAATGAGACTTGTTGCCTAGTTTCTCTTCTAGATTGATGTGCTTGGCAGTCCCATTGACCTATTATCTGGTCATTTATTGGAATTAATAAAATCTTATCTTATTTTCCTTAAAAGGACAATTTTAGTTGAGAATTGATGCATACATAGTTCCAATATTTCTAAGGTATGCAGAACTCAGACAATTCTTTGAATCGAAATCACTGTCTTGGGATATAATAGTAGCTTGCACGAATCTAGTGTACCCTATAACTTTCATTTTCTCTACTATCTTCTAAACCAGGAAAATTCTCCTATATTCATTGGTATTTCCATCTCTATCAAATCCTATAAATATACACTACAAAATCGAGTATATATGTAAATATTATGGATCTATATTGCAGTTGTCGATTTCCTTGTTATAATGAAAATTTATTTGACTTTCAAATTTCATTCAACATTTTTTCAAAAATAATTTCTAACATAAGTATATTTGCTAGACTGCATTATTTCCATTTGGATGAACATTTTTTCTTTTTTTGAAAATCTCAAATGCTCAAGTGTGCAATCTACAAAATCTGAATAAAAGATATGAAAAATCTACTTTATTGGTAATCGAAGATTGGAGTGAAGCAAAAAATTGTTGGAAATTCACCTGACTTATGTCGGTAATGGAGTGAAGTAAAAAAATTATTGGAAATTAACCTCACTTGTGATGGTCAATTTCTTTTTCCGTTTCAATCTCAGAATTTATGTGGTCATACTGTGACTACCATAGACTTGTAATTTGAAACTACTCACATGTTGCAACTATAGAACATCATAAACATCAATGTAACCACTATCATAATATAATATCATTGTCAGATAAAAGTTTCCATACAACACAGTGTCACTTCCATGCTAAGGTCATTCTGACTATCATAAATTAGGTAATTGTCCAAGTTTAGTTCCCCATCCAAGATTTAGAGTAACCATAAGCTAATTTGTCATAGGTATTGCTCAAATGAGAATTATATCCATGTGACTTAATATATGAAGGACAAAACAATCGTATGAAGTCATTTGGATAAATTATTGTCTCACTCTGATGCTATCTCTAGGTCACATAGATGTTGGGTTCAACGAACTTTTCCATGGCAAGATTATAATTGCACGATACTTTTCTTCAGAAACTTATCTTATTGATCTTCTTCTCAAGTAAGCTACATTGTTGCGTCCATCCATTATTTTCCATGCCATGCATAAGTCATTGGTTCAAGTCCGATAAAGGGCTCATGTAGTCTAATTGTTACTCATCTACCTAGGGATTTGTTCATTCTATAAACTTACGGCAATAAAGATCTATAAAATATTGTTTTGGAATCCATTTCCATGTCCAAGTGTTCAAGAAAATATGTATTTTCCTAGAATCTTTTTTTTCTCATTCCATGTTTAAAAGGATTTGAGTGGTAGGATTCAAATAGATTTCATTTCCCCTACTTACTTTCTATAACTCATTGTCAACTCGATTTTAAGGGACCAAACGATTTCAATAGTTTTTTAACCCCTTAAAAACAAACTCGATCAATATTTCAATTCCTTCATTTTCCTTACATTTAAGGAGCACGAAGATAGTCTAGCATAACTAGTTTTGCATTCATTTTTATGTGAAAAAACATGTTTAGCTCGATGATTTTGACTTTTTATGCAAGTTTTTTCTTGATTTTTGTGCATACAAATATCATCTAGGGTTTCAAATATGACTTTATTAGCGTCTCAAAGGATCAAATCAACAAAATAAACTTACTATCCAGCACAATTTTTTACATGGAAATAGGTTGTCATACTTATCCTTTTGTAGTGGTTTGCGTGCCAATTTATACCAAGTATTTAGTGCATCAATTTTGGGGTATTTCCAGTAGTTTATGAGTGATTTCAACTTGTTGTATCACACTAATTTAGTGTGGAAAAACAAGAAATTACCATCCATTTTAGGCACACTTAGTGATTTTAGCATGTACAGTTGCTTTTTCAATGTCTGCTTGTTGTCCCTCTTATATTTGTTTTATTTTAGAACAACAATTTCATTTATTGGTTTTAATTCCTACTCCTTCAATTATCATTAGTTGAAACCTTAGACTATATGGGGAGAAGTAAAGAGTGATGTGGGTTTGGCTCTGCATGCAGTAATATTATCTTATTTTCCTTAAAAGGAAAATTGCAGTTGAGAATTGATGCATGCATAGTTTCAACGTTTCTAAGGTATCCAACACTCAGACAATTCTTCGAACAAAAGTCACTATCTTGGGTTATACCAGTAGCTTGCATGAAGCTAGTGTACCATATGACTTTCATTTTCTCTTCTATATTCTAAACCAATAGAATTATCCTATATTCATTGGTAGTTCCCTCCCCATCAAATCCTATAAATATACACTAAAAAATACAATATATATGCAAACCTTATGGATCTATATTGCACTTGTCAATTTCCTATTATAATGAAAATGTATTTTACCTTCAAATTTCATTCAACATTGTTTCAAAACAAAATTTTTGACATAAGTATATTTGTTGGACTGCAGTATTTCCATTTAGATGAAAATTTGTTCTTTGTTTGATAATATCAAATGCTCAAGTGTGCAATCTACAAAATCTGAATAAAAAATATAAAAAATCTCTTTTATTGGTAAGCTAAGATTGTGAGTGAATAAAAAATCTAAAAATTTTGAGTGAGGTTTGTTGATCAAATTCCAAAATATTCCTAGAAATTCATCACACTCATGTCTGCGAATTTTTAAGTAGTCTGGCCATTCTAAACATGTTAAAAAATCTGACAGATTGGAGTGAAGTCAAAAATTTGTTGGAAATTCACCCCACTCATGTCGGTCAAATTTCATAAACATCAATGTAATCACTATAATAATATAATATCACTGTCACAAAAAAGTTTCCATACAACACATGGTCACTACCATGTTAAGGTCATTGTAATTGTCATAAATTAGGTAATTTCCCAAGTTTACTGTCCCATCCAATCCTTAGAGTAAGCATAAACAATTATATCCATGTGACTTAATATATGAAGGACACAACACTCTCATGAATTCATTTGGATAAATTATTGTCTCACTGTGATGCTATCTCTAGGTCACATAGATGCTAGGTTCAACAAAATTATCCATGGTGATATTATAATTACTGAATACTTTTCTTCGGAAACTTATCTTATTGATCTTCTTCTTAAGTAAGTCGTGTTTTTGTGTCCATCCATTCTTTTCCATGCCATGCATAAGTCATTGGTTCAAGTCCTATAGAGGGCTCATGTTTCCCACAAAGGAAGAACTATCAGTGCCTTGAAAAGAGAGGAAAAAATAACATTACCATCTCATAATGGTTTCCATTCTCTATAATTGGAAATTAGGGGAAGAAGACCACAAGGATACCTACCCAAGTTAAGGTCTTCTTTTCATTTCTTTTCTAATTCTATGCATGTTCTGTGCCCCAAATCACATATCATCTTAGATTGCATTCAACCATACTGTGAGGCTCTATCATGGGAAACTAAGAACATATATGAGGTTGTTTTTTCTATGTATTTTCTCTGAGAAACAGTTAACATTGTTAAGACAATACCAGGGCGTTATAAATATGTTTTTGAATCATAGGTTTCTGGTGTAGATTAACATAAATATATCTAACTTGAGAAAAACCTGGATTACGCTTCCACTAGAGGCTAATGTATTTCTAGTATGTTTACCGTATGCATTGTATCAAAATTGATGTGTGAATACAATATTGTCATTTTTTGAATTGATATAATAGTACATTTATGAAAATATTGTTGGGTTATATTCATCATTTTCCTTACAAATTAAGGCTTAAAAACCTGGACATTCTTGTCATAACATAAATTGAACCTTAGACATACATAGATTGTGATAGCTCAGTGCAATTTAATTGTGCCCAATTCAAGTATTGGACTTTCTACTAAAATTAGAAGTCAATGTAATGTCATTGAATTTATTAAATACCAGATATAACAACATTGAACATTGAGGTTCAGTTATGCTCGACCATTTCCTGCTTCAGTGTTATATAACTTTATTTGGACAATGCAATTTCTTTTATTCTCATACCACTGAGAATGTAGGCCAATTTTTATAACTTTATTTGGAAAATGTGAAAATTAAGCTACATATCTATGCATTAGAATATATCTATTGTTTTTGTGACATAGTGCTCTACACCAGTTTAGTCCTTGCATACTTCTTGTTTACTATGGACCATAAACTTATTACTTTTAGATTTTTAACCTTTATCCTTTGTCTAGAGTATTTCCATCATAGAGATGTTTTCTTTTAATGAATTTATTTTGTTGGAAACAATCATCTTTATTGTTTCCTGATCTCATCAATCTTCTCTGGAAATCTATAGATAGGAGAAATAGAAATATTTCCTAAGGTAATTGAGTTTCTACAAAGACAATAGCACAGGTAAACTTTGGTAAGTACTTGGAAATTATGGAATAAGTAATAGATGTTGACAATTACAAATTGAAATTAAAATGCATTGTATCTGATAACATTGATTGTGTATTAAAAAGCAATGGTTTGTTTATATTAGATGAATTCTCATATATTGTAGGAGATTTTTTGTTTGATTCATTTGAGGTGCTTCTACATTTTCGTTATACTTCATATCAATTTTTAAATCGATTAATAGAACATTTTCTATTTTTCTTAAACAACAATGATGTTCAAGAAGTAGAGTCATGTCAATATGAACTAGCATCTGATTTTTTGTACGAGTTACATGGAATTACTGATATTGATACATATCTTCGTAGGATGCATTATTTTTCATCTACAAATATAAAGGAATCTGAAGGAGGGATGTGGGGGGATACATTTTTAATAATTTGGTTAGCTAAATGGCTAAATATATCAATTGGAATTTGGTCATTAACAAGAAAGACAAGATATTTTCTTTTTAATCAACATGAAAATACAATTCCATATTGCATTCTCTTCCATGATGCAAATCCTGTTAGTGGTCATTATGAACCATTTCTTTACCAAAAGTTCCCAATATGCATTTCTGGACAATCTAGTATCTATTTGTCATCAATTGGCAAAGGTATTGAAAACCATTGGATGCATACTGTGCGTAATATCCTTTTAGATGAATTAACGATGGAAAAACAAACAACATATAATTGTGGTGACAACCTCTTTAATGATATTTTATATTTAGTAGAAACATAATTTGATGAAAAATGTTTGCGACTTTACATTGTCCAATCTTTTTGCAATGCACTTATGCATAGCAATCAACAAGAATTGAATTGTTTATAAAATTATCTAATAGTTTATGAGATACAATATAAAATGAATAGGAACTAGAAAAAATATCTCATAAATATGACAATGCCATGCGAAAAGGGGAAAATAGAGGGTGGAACATTCTATTTGTAATCGATATCTATCATATTCAAAGTGAAGATCCAGTTGTGTTCCTCTCTAACTAGTAACTTTGTTAGTTACAGTTCTACTCATTCGAGATGCAATCATGTTGTTAATATCATGTAATTCAAAATATATACATTACACATCCATTATGAGCCAATGATACAAAAAAATATGATCATGATAACATTTTTCAATATGTTCTAGTAACAAAATCTATAAATGCTAATGAAAAATTTGACATGCATTCTCAAAAATATTTCAACAATGATGTTGAATTTGAGTTATCATCTCATTTACAGCAAGTGTTTCCAACTAAGTGTTTTAGGCTTATTTATCACAAAGTGAATCAATTCATATGTACAAGAGGAAAATCTAGTTATATGAAGAAATTCATATATACAAGAGGCAAATGAAATTACGTATGAAATAATAATAACATATTGCCTCATAAGAATCTACTATAAACAAAGAAATCTATTCCTGAGATAGGATTTGATTCACAAGATATCAGTCCAACTAAGTTCCATAAACTTGGTTATCACAACATAAAACAATTTATACATACAAGAGGAAAACATAATTACATATGCAAAAATCAAAACATATTTCCTCGTAAGCGTCTACTAGAAACAAAGCAATATATTTATGAGATAATATCTGATTCACAATATAGTAGTCCAACTAAGTGTCCTAGGCTTAGTTATCAGAAAATAAAACAATTCATGCGTACAAGAAATATATGCGATGAAATATCCATTAATGTTTATAAAGACAACATACATTATGAAACTATGGAAATTGCATATAAAAAAAACATCTTCTAATGAGAATACACAAATGACACTTCTAGGATTAAAACAAAGACTTTGCAATGTTGTAAACGATAAAAAAGGTATAATAAGCAAAAAAAATTGTCCAAGAAAAAAAGATGAAAAATACATCTTTATGAAACAAGTCTAACACACACCTAGAAATACATGTGCAGTTTGCACCAAAATGCATTTTGCAAAAAATATGAGATGCTTCACTACAGATCTCAAAGAAAAGCATATGAAGTTGACATTGAACAATAGGACCTTTACAAGTGAAACATATATGTGGCTTACAAAAGAGCACTTCAAAATGGAAAGCTTCCACAATTTGCAACACCTAAACGAATAAGACGTAATACTCCATTACCAACTGTAAAAGTGCTTTCATATTTAGAAGAAATACTTGTGTCACTAAGAATTGAATTTGCACAAATAACATAATGGGGATATAAGTGATAAAAAATTGGCTTAGTAGGATCAATTATTAATGTACCAATTCATATGGACATTGTGAAAAAATCATTGCCACAATATCTAAGTGATACGATGACAATTCCAATTTCATTGAAAAGATGTTTGCAATACAAAAATGCATATCAAACAGGTAAAGTACGTCTAATTATTGTCATGAATTTATTGAATGAATTATTTTCTATAAGTCTATATAAGGCTGAGAACATTTGTGTAAATGAGAATTGGACCCATATTTTACAAGAAAATAATGAAAACATCATACAAAATGCAAACAATGATAGTGTAAGTGATACAAATGGTGATGCAAACAATGAAACACCTACTGAAAAATTGATACATGGATTAATAGAGTCACAATGCATATACGATTTGCAAGAATATATTATTGAACTTGAAGCTTCTGAAGCACAACGATAACTTGGGATTTTCAAGGACAGACATGCAAAAGAAATGAAATTTACAAAATTATTCTATTGTGATGCATGTGATGATGACATAAAAAATAGATTTATCTACCAAAACATAGTATAATAGGAATTGTTACAAGAAAGTGGTGACTTCTCATATCACATAATATATATTTTTTTCAATACAATGCGAATAATTATTGATAAAGTACTCTCCTGCATGTGGGTATGAATAAGAAAATGGAAACTAAGAGGAAGAAAAATATTAGAAAAATATGTCAAGTATCGAGAAAATTTGGAATATTTATTGAAATATGATATTGGATACATAGATTTCAGAAACATTCGCTTCTCTCGTGATCATTTGGAATAAATTAAAAAAAATATTTGCAATGATATAGAAGTTGGGACCTCCAACTTCCTTTGTGACATTTACAAGTGTAGGACATCAATGGAAACCATTAGTAGATACATTCGTCACATTGTTTAAAAATAGAACAAGTAAAAATGATACTGATAGATTAGAAGATGATGAAATTGATTATCTTATAGGAAAATATCCATTCACATGTAGTTAGTACTATAGAAAAAAAATTAATGTTGTAAAACGAATGATATGTCATGATATAACATTCTTCGGAAACATATCTAACTACTATTTCATAAGAGAATTTCAAAATAGAGGTACCAAACATGAACATGGACTGTTATGGATAGAAAATTCTCCAATATATAGAAAGCAAAAAAATCCAGAAATTGAAAACTTTCTTGATAATTACATAACTTGTGATACAGACCATTTGGATCCAAATATTGCTAAATTCCATAAACATCACCATACAAGAAGTTGTAAAAGTGGAAAAAATCAAATTGTACATACAACTTCCCCATGCCACCAATGAAATCAACAATTATCATTGAACCGATTAATGTAGACAATAAAAAACTCACAGAAAAATCATTATAAATTATGGCATTATTCGAAGAAACAAAATACAATGATTCACTAACCCATGACAACTTCTTGATAGAAGTAGGAGTAACAGAAGATGAGTACATACAACTACTACAATGTACAGTAAAACAACCAACAATATTTCTAAAACAAAAACCTTCTCACATTTGGAAAAATAGTTTTTCAAAGGATATGCCTGCTATATGAAATTCAAATATAGATGCACAATTTGTGCTAAATACATATGTTGCAACATAATACGGTAGTTCATATATGACCAAAATTGACAAGTCCATGACAAATTCATTTAGAAGGATATGCAAAGAGGATGAGAGAAATGAAATTTATGCTATGAAAATGATACGTAAAATTGGAAATACATTACATAATCTCCAACAAATGTCAGTTCAACAAGCAGTGCATATAGCACTTTCATTGCCATTGAGTTGTAGTTCAAGAGAATGTATATTCATAAATACAACTCTAGTTGATGAACGCATATTTATGCTTAAACCATATTTTCTCTTGAAACATGAACCCAATGATTTAGAATATGTGATATGCCATTTCATTATTGAATACTACATCAAATGCCCATGCTCCATTAGCAAGCTTTTCCTTGCAAAATTTGTATCAAATTACAAGAAAGATGGCACACATATATCAAAAAGGAAAAAACGAAATTTTATATGATTTGTAAAATATAAAAAATACAAGGATGTTTAAATTTTTTGTAGAGAGAAATTATTGTTATATGTTCCATTTTAAAAATGTGAAAACACATTGAAACGAGAATTCCCTACATGGAAAGCTGCATATGCATTACATGAAAAAACAATTCACACGAATGAAGTTAAATTTACATATAACATCAATTCAACATGGGGTGATTTAGAGACTACAACAAATGAACTAAATATTTCTAGGAATACTAATAAGATAAATATGTGAAACAAATAAAATAGTTCCCATTGGGAGGAATATGATTTGCAATCAAACTTGCAATTTCCAAAACAATTTGAGATGAAAAAAGAATCAATCTTGCATTTCAAATAACTACTCATCCATTGTTAATGGTAAACAATGAGTATTACAAAATTAGAATAATGTTGAACAGAGAGCAACAAGCAATTGTAAAATATATTGGAATATAAAAAAAAAAATTCAATGAACCAACTTACCTATTTATTACAGCGAAAGAAATTTTCCAAATTCTTATACGAATATATGATTCACATAACACAACTGATCCTATGAAAAAAAGCAGTCTAATATTATCATATACATGAAAAGCTGCATATAATGTAGGTGGAACAACAATACATTATGCATTTCTAATTCCTTTTAACAAGTCTCAATTCTTTCCACTCAGAAAATATGTATTAGACAACTTATCAAAGCTATACCAAGAACTACAACTAGCTTTCATAGATGAAGCCACTATGATCAGTAGTCAATTCTTATATTATATTGACAATAGACTCGGAAACATAAAAAATATCCAAACCAAATACTTTGGAAACATTGACATGATATTCTGTGGTGATTTCTACCAAGAAAAACCTATTCAAGGCTTGCTAATTTTTTAACAACCAAGAATAAAAAATCAAACCATAACACATGATTTCTAGGAGGATAATGTCAAGTGTTTCAAATTGCATATGACTATGTGAAAAATAGATGTGATATTTATATCAATTTTAAACAAAATGTGAACAAATAGTCAAACATGTGATGATATAACATATATTAATACAAATTGCATGCGCCCTGTATCAAATGATCCAAAATTTCCCTATTTATTTTACAAAAAGAAATACATTGCAATGCATAACAAGAAAATATTAACGCTCATGCATGGTAATGAAATTTTAATCAATTCAATTGACGAAGATGAAGAGAACAATTTAAATGTTCCAAGGCATCAACATAAAACTAATTTTCCTTCACAACTTGTGCTAAAGTTTAACATGCTAATTGAAATGTATGATTGCAATTATGATGCACAAGATGGACTAGTAAACAATGCAGATGAAATAGTCAAATCATATGATCATACTGACAAAGTTGATGTTCTATGGATTAAGTTCGATGACCCTAATATTGGTCATTGAAAATCTAGAAAAATAGCTTATTTGTAAACTTTAGACATAGCACATGATTGGACACCAATATTAGGAATATCAAAAGAAATGCCTATGTCAGCAAATATGGCTCATATGAAGATACATAAAAAAATCCCAATTCAACTTGCATGTGCATGCACAATACATAGGTTGCAGGGTTTAACCTTGGATAGACTTTCATTTGACACTATTGGAATATAGGTGCATGATCTAGTATACACAATTGTATCACGTGTAAGAAACATAGAGTGGTTGTACTTTCTAAATTCTCTGACAAACAATAAGTTCAAGGTTAAGCAAAAATTAAATTGTGAAATGAAACGTTCGCAAAGCACTAAAAAAAGCCAATTAGAATATTACTATTCATCAATACAATCATTGTGATCCATCTCCATTCTTTCACTAAACACTCATAATCTTCATGCACACCTTAGTGACATATGGAGTTATTATGACACAATAAAATATGACATCTTATGCTGACAAGAAACATATATGCCCCTGTCTATGAAAAATGAGTACTTCACAAATTTCAATTGCATCTGAAGTTGTGTTAAGCATGGACTAATTATACTTCTAAAAAAACATATAACTATGCTTGAACACATCCATTTTGAAGAGCATATTGTAGAAGCATTGTTGGCAAAAATAATAGTTCATGGATCACAAATTGCAATACTTAATATATATGCATCACCACATGAAAATTTGAAAAATATTTTGAATGTCATTGAAAAAAATTGATGTCATATAGATTTAAAGGATATCATAATTATATTGGGGGACTTCAAGATTGATATATTACAATGCAATCAGAAAACAAAAGAGCTGGAAAGCAACATAAACAATTACAATCTCCATTTTCTTATCAACAAAACTAATAGCATGCATAAATCATTAATTGACCATGTGTGGTCAAATGTAACTAATATACAATACATAATTTTCATATTATATACATATTGTTCTGATCATGATACAATATCTTTTGTCCTTCAGCTATGATATACATATGAAACATGTTACATAATTGAAAAATTTGGTACTTCTTGAAATATGTACAAATTGTTTTTGCAATTTTTATTTTACTAAATAATAATAACATATTCCTATCTGCAATAAACCAAATAATAATACAATATATACTGCGCATCCTATTATACATTTACATATATGACTTCATATATTCTTGGATGTAGATTCCACCAATAAAACCCTTTTCAATTGAACAAAAACAGATGAGAAAAAATATCAACAACATGGAACATGAAAGAGGAAAGTATATTGTTCTTGCTTTTTATTTTATATGGTTTTTATAATCTTATTCACTTTTTTCCTTTTATACGGTTTTTGAAATTGAACTAAATATATGCTGCTATTCTATAACAATAGGGTAGCCGATGAAAAATAAAAAGAACAAAAAAGTCAAAAAATTCAAGAACAAGGAAAACTGATTGACGACATTAAAGATAAAATTGAACAAGAAGCCACCAAAGATTATTCCCATAATAATCTCCATCATTTTTTTATTTCATTTTTTCTTGTCACAAATTACTTACATTCATGCAATTAAAATATCTTCTATAGATATTTCAAATAATAATTGCGTAATTTCAACACGATAACTACTGAAGTTATAGAAAGCATAAGTCAAGTAGAGGATGCAAGCCAATCATAGGGTTTAAAGAGGTATGTTTATGAAAACTATATAAATATGCTCATACTCTAAATTTACAATTTTATTGCTCACTATATATTCACTTTCATTTTACAATTGACTAATATACATATGTATAACTAAATGTATACAAATTAGAAAGTGTTGGAGAATTAAAAAAAGCACTAGTAGCCAGTCCCTTCACGCAACCAAACAAAAATATATGTATAGGTTAGTTATCATAAAATCTTCATTTATTTCTTATGCAAAATACATATGATAATATTTGAATCGTATTGAAATATGAAATTACTATTTTTGGTTCAAGTGAAACATAATCAACAATAGGAGAATCAAGCTGCAATAAAAGGTATGCATATGCAGTGAAAAGGTATGCATATGCAATCTTACGCTGAAATTTATTTATACTTATACAATTTATAGAAAAACATAGCATTATAGAAATTTTTATAGAAGTATCTAAATAAGAAATTTATACAGGAGAAAACAACCACCCCCAGTTAAAGTATCGATCGAAGACTTGAATAGTTGTATAATTGGAAATTTATTTGTGGGAGACATAATGGTTCTATATAGTACATTTCTTGAAAAAGAAAACAAATCACATTGAATATTACGTTTTTATTTGAGAGATGATAATGGAATGATGACTATAACATTAACTATACCTACACACTTAATTTAGCGACATGAAAAAGAAATTATAAAGGCAGGAGTATATCAACTACAAATTTCAGAATAGTACCTAAACCATTTATGATCATGGTGACTGTGATAAAATAATTTCACTCAATGAATCAAGAATCATAGACAGTATGCTTAAAGTTTGCAATGAATTTCGATACAACTGTTACGCTTGCCAAGAGAGTTGGATTGCACTACATATTGCATATTAAATATGGATATTCTGAGAATGAATGCGCAATAGTATGTATTTGCATACCACTTATTCTTAATTTTTAATAGATAATATGAATTAATTCACTATATAACTATTGTAATTTTTCTCTTGCAATTGCAATTGTTTGACACATATGAAAAATATTTTATTTCAATGGAACAACAATTGTAGAAAGGACAATTTCTCCTTATCCTTTTCAAAAATATAACAAAAAGGAAATATGTAAAAGAAAAAATATTTTTAACAACACAATAAACTTTTATAACTGAACCTAACATGGATACAGTTAAGAATCTTGGGAAAGTAACGACATGTACTCATGCTATAAGTATAATAATAATCATATTTTTTCTAATTTTTAATTTCATATGTAATATTGTACATTAACATTTGAATATTTTATAAATAGGTTTAAGGTATGCTAAAGACATCAAATTCTTACTCAACTCGATTCGAGCCTGTTTGTGCTATATTAAATTCTGTGATCAGTACATCCATACTGATCAGCAATGGAGAAATTTATTGTTCAAAATGCAATATTAATTTCCCATTCATCTACAAACATTGTATAAATGCTACAATAGAATCTACCACAAAAAGAAATTATCCATTGCACTAGCAGGGAACCTTTAGTACATGATTTACTTCCTCGTTTAAAACCCATGTCATATGAACAATATTTGCAAGAAAAGGAAACCATTGTCTACATGCTACGTGATCTCAACATTCACAGCAGGTTCATAATGAATGAAGATAACAAATTGTTACATGTCGGCTGAGAAATGAAAGGTACACTAACATCTTCACTCAACATCTTTTCTTTTGAAGATGCCCTTTGTTCAATTGATAATGTTATAATTTTATTTTTAACTAATTATTTGTTACACAGGTGACAAAAGCCAACGACCTCGCAACTATTGGAATCCAATAGCTTGTTCAATGCCATTGACTTCCATCACTTATCTGGATATGTTTCTTTATATGATGGTCTCATTCCAATAGAACTATTTAACTTTCAATTTCTATACATTTACTGGTAAAATGTACTTAGTACACAATAGTACACAATACTCTTCTATGATAATTCTTTATTACTGTATTGTTGCATAATTTATGCTCATTATCATTATGTTCAATGAGCTGGATTAAGGACAATTTTCCAATTTTCTTGTCTAAAGTTAATTCATGTTTCCTTCTCTTCTTTAATATTTCAAAGATGCATTTAATCATGAAGTAGGTACCTTATCAATGGTATTAGTGAATTACCTACATATGAATTTGATCTCTAACAATGGTTTGAAAACTTGACAGTTTTTGTCATCCATAAATTGAATTGTTCTATCTTTGTCCTATTTTTACTCATAATTTTTACAAGTGTTACTGTGAAATTCTGAAATTCATTACTCTGATTTTGAGCATTTAGTCCTCTTTTTTTAGTATGAAATAATTCAATATCCTATACACTATGAATAGTTCTCTTTTATTTCTGTTGGCTCGAGGGGTCCTGACCCAGGTTTGGAAGTTAAGGTTTGCTAACAAGCCCATATACTACTGGCCCTTTCAGCAGTGACCTGCTTTTGTAGGCTAAAGTCCCACCGAAGCAGTGTGGGATGGTGCTGGAAGTAGGTTTCCACACCCTAAGATGGAGCAGGTAAGTCAAGCAGAGCTGCGTTCCCAGCTTATCAGCTTTGTATTTAAAATATCTAGCTATAGACTGATATCGCAGAGCTCATACCTCCTAATTACCTTCGCATCCGCATGCGTAGTACCAATATACCGGTACATAAACTATAATCACAGTAATCAACTAGATCATTCATATAATAGGAACAAGGATACTCTTTTAGCTATAAATAGATATATTAGTAGGTTCACTGATCAGTATAATCCACAGTTAATAGAGCTACTATCAGTCATAGATCTAATCACCATTCTTGCATCAGCACTATCACATGTAATATCATAAGTGTATGAAAAATAGATCACAGTAATAATCCGTATTATAATAAAGACAGATCTGCAACAACAACGAATAACCAACAGTGAGTGTAACAGATTCGACAGTTCGCATCAACAGTAAGACATAGACTCAGATAACGCAGAGGTACTCTAACCAGATTCATATATATTAGCCTCCAAAACCCAATACAATCCAATAGAACTTGCGCACACAGCCAGGAGGGTCCGCACACAGTAGGACTAAGGATCTCCATGCACACAGCCAACATGAGTCCTTACCATAGCAACCCAAGAGATCTAACAGTTCGCAACTATCATCAATATCTATTTTTCCTTAACTATGACAGAAAAATGTTTATCTATTTATACCAATTTAGCCTACACATCTAGTGGTCTGAAAACTGTGGTTTTTAAACTCTTGGTCTACCCTTGACCCATTACAATGCATTAGGGGCTTTGACCCACCCCAAAAGCGTTGCGTTAGGCTAAATATTACAAAAATATACAAAAATGGACAAAATTCGCAGCTTTAGGAGACCCTGTTCCAACAGTCCCCCAACATAATCTTGTGACTCATCCCAAGTCATGGCGGTCATGGGTCATCCATCTTTTCCTGAAGCTGCTTGACTTCATTAAGAAATGGTGGCATTGTTAGGTCCCTATATCACTAGTATAGTCCCTTATTATTGTTAGTGTAACCCCCTTATTGTTATTATTGTACCCTTGTAACCCCCATTTTGTTATTATTGTGCCCTTAAATTAGTATTTTTAGGTCGGCTAGGATTACATTGTGGCCCACTAGGATTACATTATGGCCCCATGGACTCCTATATATAGAAAGGAGGTTTTGTAAATTGTATCATCCAAGAATTGTGCATTTATGTAATGTACTAGAGGTTTCCCCCTTGAAGTGGCTTATTTCTAAGGCGTTGATATCTCTTTTCTTCTATTTTTGAAGCTGGTTACACAACATTTGGTATCAGAGGTTTGGATTCTAGGGTTTCGCTGCTCCAAACAGGTCATCGTGGAATTTTCGCTATAACGTTTTTTCTACGAAGTTTCAGAAGCTGAAATTTTTAGGGTACGAATCTGAAATCCTAAGGTACATTGTCTAAAAACTTCAGATCTTGGTTCGCAATATTTTCGGAGATATCATCTGTGGAAGTTAGGTATTTTTTCAAGCTCCTAAACAGGTCATCGTGGATTTTTTGCTATAAATTGTTTTCTACGAAGGTTCAGAATCTGAAATTCATATGGTAAGAAGCGAAAAGCCTGAGGAAATTCGTCAAAAATTTTTAGAGCTTGGTTCGGAATATTTTTGGAGATATGATCTGTGGACGGTAGTGCTTTTTCAGGCTCCTGAATTTCATCTCAAAGAGGTGATCGTGGGAAAAGTTCAATAACTCTCTCTCTGTATAGTGGATTTGAGTTCCATTAAAAGTGGTCACAAGTACACAGAATGTAGTTTCTTGGCTATCAATTTCAAATAAAAAGGATGAAACAATGACACACGACAAGTCCTACAAGTTTTCTCTACTGAACCAGTCCAGAATTAGGTCATTGTGGGAGATTGGACACAACTTTGTCTTGGGGAATCCAAATTATATCAGAACCATGGCATTTGAAAGAAGCTTTAGAGGGCTACTACAGGGCTGAATTTTATATATTGAAGATGTTCAGTTACAGAGATAATTCAATTTAAATATAGAGCTCCTCAAAGCAAGTAAAAGGTGTGTATTTTTTTTTTTGAATTTCATAAGTCTTGTTTGAAGAATCAAGTTGAAGTGATTCCAAGGGAATATTGTAGAATAGGTATCAATATTGGATTCTAAAATGGCCCCTAAAAATAATTCAACACCCATTAAGCCTTCATAAGGCTCTACCATGACTCATGAAGATGAAGAATTGCAACATGATCTATCAAAATTACAAGAGCAAGTGCAAAAAATTTCACTCTCACAAAGAGAAACAAAAAATGAAATGGAAGTTTTGAAGAAAGGCGTGGAAGTGAATATGGACGGTTTGAAGAAAGGCATGGAAGCTAAGATGGATGGCATGGAAGTGAAGATGGAAGGTTTGAAGAAAGGTGTGGAAGCTAAGATGGATGGCGTGCTAGCTAAGATGGATGGCATGGAGGCTGGCATGGAATCTAAGATGGATGACATGGAAGCTAAGATCGATGAGAAAATGGAAAACATGAAGAATTTTCTAAAAGCAGACATGGAAGGTTTGACAAAGTTGATACAAGAAAGGTTTCCTAATAGTGAAAAGATAGTAGAAGAACCTCATGATGAGAACAAAATAAATGTTAATTGTGATTTCATAAACTCTAATGTTGGCGGGAAGAACCACCATATTCCAAAGATGGATATGAGGAAGTTTGATGGAAAGGATCCTGTAACATGGATACTACAGATGGAGCAATATTTTGATCTCCATAACGTGCAAACACACAAAAGGTACGCATTGCAACTTTACATTTAGAACAAAATACATTTGTATGGTATCGATGGCTTTGTTCCCGTAAAAAAATTGTCACTTGGTCAATTTTTACGGAGGAAATGATAGCACATTATGAGGATACAAAGAGCAACCCCTTCTTTACCCAATTGATAAATCTCAAACAA
The DNA here is from genome assembly GCA_034641835.2 of Pinus albicaulis. Taxonomy (NCBI): domain Eukaryota; kingdom Viridiplantae; phylum Streptophyta; class Pinopsida; order Pinales; family Pinaceae; genus Pinus; species Pinus albicaulis. The sequence continues at coordinate 1,176,619,188 of CM076582.1, read as the reverse complement.
AAGGGTTTAGTGGGGCAGCACATTGAGGACTTCCAAAAATTGAATATAAGGGTAACTGATATTCCAGAGGAACATACGATTGATCTCTTCATAGGTACTCTAAAGGATAACATCCAACATGAAGTTCGTGTGTTGGAACCTGATTCATTAGAGAAGGCATTCAGGTTGGCAAGAAAAGTTGAATGTAAAATTATGGCGACAAGGAAGCCTACCACTCAATTCTATAAAGAAGGAAGTGTTGCTATGCCTAGATTTCCACAACCTACAAGGTTAACACCACAACAATTGGAAGAAAAAAGAGAAAAAGGGATTTGCTACAGTTGTGATAGAAAATACACCAAAGGTCATAAGTGTGCTGAAAAGAAATTATTTTACATAGATTATGAAGAAGAAGAAGAAAATGAACAAGAAGAGGATACACACCAGGAACCAGCCATAGAAGAGGAAGAAATGAATCTGACCATATCATGTAATGCACTGGTAGGAATTACCACTCCTCAAACTCTCAAGATAGCAGGATAGATCAAGAAGAAAAAGGTAATAGTGTTGATTGATTCAGGTAGCACCCATAATTTAATTCATTGTAAGGTAGCTAAGGAATTAAATTGTTTCCTATACCCAGCACCAGAATGCCAAGTGATGGTTACAAATGGAGGAACTATAAATTGCTCTGGGAAATGCCATAATAACAAGCTAACCATGGGGGAATATGTATTTACTAGTCCAATGCTTTCCATTCCTATGGCAGGTGTTGATGTTGTACTAGGAGTACAATGGTTACAATCTTTGGGGACGGTAGCTTTTAATTTTCAAGAACTTTTCTTGAAATTTCTTTCAGAAGGAAAGGAAGTCAAATTACGGGGTATTGAAGGGAAGCCAGGAAGGATAATAAGCTCTAATGTCATGACAAAGCTTCTAAAGAAATAACAACGAGGCATAATTGCACAATTATGCTCACTAGAAGTTTCGACATCAAAATCATCTATTTCTGCAGATCTCCAGCAAGTCTTGGACAATCATTCCAAGGTGTTTGAAACTCCCAAAGGACTCCCACCTATTCGTGATCATGATCATGCTATTCATTTGATTCCAGGAAGTGTTCCTCCAAACATCAGGCCTTATAGATATCCTTACTTCCAAAAGAGCGAAATTGAACGTATGATTGCGGAAATGTTAGAGGCGGGTATAATTCAACCTAGTCAAAGTTCTTTCTCTGCTCCTGTAGTATTGGTACACAAGAAGGATGGATCATGGCGAATGTGTCCGGATTATAGGGAACTCAATAATCTCACCATTAAAGATAAATTTCCCATTCCTGTGATTGATGAATTATTGGATGAATTACATGGAGCAATTTATTGTACCAAGTTGGATCTTCGTTCAGGATATCATCAAATTAGAATGAAGACTGAAGATATTCCAAAAACAGCATTTCGAACTCATGAGGGTCATTATGAATTTTTGGTCATGCCTTTTGGCCTTACCAATGCACCTTCTACATTTTAAGGGTTGATGAATTCCATTTTCAAACCCTTCCTTAGAAAATTTGTGCTAGTATTTTTTGATGATATACTAATCTACAACAGGTCTTGGAAGGATCATGTTGAACATGTTGACGGGGTGCTCAAACTATTGCAGGAGAAACAATTATATGAAAAAACATCCAAATGTTTCTTTGGAGTACAAAAGGTGGAATATCTGGGTCATATTGTATCTCACAAGGGTGTTAAAGTAGACCCTAACAAAATTAAAGCCATTAAGGAATGGAAAGTTCCCACAACCATAAAGCAGTTGCGAGGATTTCTCGGGTTAACAGGGTATTATCGCAAGTTTGTTAAAAATTATGGGAGAATAGCAGCACCTCTAACAACATTATTGAAGAAAGATGCATTTTCATGGACTCCTGAAGCAACTAAGGCCTTTGAACATCTTAAAGAGCCAATGTGCCTAGCACCGGTCTTAGCTACGCCAGACTTCACAAAAACCTTTATTGTGGAATGTGATGCCTCAGGAAATGGAATTGGTGCAGTTTTAATGCAGGAAGGAAGACCCATTGCTTTTGAAAGTCGTCCAATCAAAGGAAAGTATTTACAGAAACCTATTTATGAAAAGGAAATGTTAGCAATATTGCATGCACTAAAGAAATGGCGAACTTACCTAATGGAAAGACACTTCAAGGTAAAAACTGATCATGATAGTCTTAAACACTTTTTGGAACAAAGACTATCTTCAGAAGAGCAGCAAAAATGGGTCACAAAGATGTTGGGTTATGGCTTTGAAATAATCTACAAAAAAGGAAAGCTTAATGTTGTTGCAGATGCACTCTCAAGAAAGAATGAAGAGGTGGAAGCATTGCTTTGTGCCATTTCTATTATCCAACCAGATTGGATAACTGAAGCAAGAGATGAATGGAAGAAGGACAAAGATGTATGGACACTCATCCAAAAGTTGCAACAAGATCCTAGTACATCTGATACATTTAGTTGGAAAAATGATTCCTTATGGTACAAAGATCGCTTATATCTTTGTAAGAATTCCCATCTAAAACAAAATATTCTTCTGGAATTGCACACTTCTCCTTTAGGAGGACACTCAGGATTTTTTAATACTTACCATGGGGTGAAGAAAGAATTCTTTTGGGATGGCCTTAAATCTGATATTAATTTTTTTGGGATGGCCTTAAATATGATATTCAAAATTTTGTGGCCGAATGTTTGGTTTGCCAGCAGAATAAAGTGGAAACAATTAAGACCCCGGGACTTCTACAACCTTTATCCATTCCAAGTCAACGTTGGGAGGAGATTTCAATGGATTTTATCACAGGTTTACCTAAGTCCGAAGGAAGAGTGTCATCATGGTGGTAGTTGATAGACTTACCAAGTATGCACACTTTTGTGCATTATCTCATCCATTTAAAGCAAGTACAGTTGCTACTACATTTATGGATAGAATTCAGAAGCTACATGGAAGCCCAAGGGTTATTGTGAGCGACAGAGATCCCATTTTTACTGGAAATTTTTGGACGGAGTTATTTTCTTGTTTGGGTACTCAATTAGCTCATAGCTCATCTTATCATCCTCAATCTAATGGTCAAACTGAGATCGTAAATAAATGTTCGAAGGATATCTTCGTTGTTTTCTATCTGATAAACAAACACAATGGTTCAAGTGGTTACCTCTTGCTGAATGGTGGTATAACACTTCCTTCCATACTGCAGCAAAAATGACCCCATTTATGGCACTTTATGGATATCATCCACCATCCATCACATCATCTTTAAGATAAAATTCTAAGGTTCAAGCAGTGGAAGATCACATCGAGCATCAGCAAGAAGTTCTCCAGCTCCTAAAGGATAACCTGAATTTGGCACAAAATCGAATGAAACTACAGGCAGATCAACATCGTAGCGAGAGAAGTTTTGATGTAGGAGATTGTGTATTTTTATGGCTACAACCATACAAACAAATGTCCCTCAAGCAAGCTAAGAAGTATAATAAATTATCACCAAAGTACTATGGTCCTTACAAGGTGTTGCAAAAGATTGGTTCTATGCCATACAAATTGGAGCTTCGTGCTTCTTCGCGAGTACATCCAGTTTTCCATGTTTCATGCTTAAAAAAGGTTATAGGTGAAAATCTTCCAGTTCAAACAATATTGCCAGAACTTGATGAGGAAGGAAAAATCATATTGGAATCTGAAGTGGTCATGGAAACAAGAACTCGACAGCTACAGAATCGATCAATTTCAGAGTATCTCATCCAGTGGAAGAACTTAACCACTGAAGATTCTACATGGGAGGATGAGAATTTTATACAGAAGCACCCGGAGCTACTCAAGCGTTGAGGACAACACTTTTTTGAAGGAGAGGGGCATGTTAGGTCTCTATATCACTAGTATAGTCCCTTATTATTGTTAGTGTAACCCCCTTATTGTTATTATTGTACCCTTGTGACCCCCATTTTGTTATTATTGTGCCCTTAAATTATTATTGTTAGGTCGGCTAGGATTACATTGTGGCCCACTAGGATTACATTATGGCCCCATGGACTCTTATATATAGAAAGGAGGTTTTGTAAATTGTATCATCCAAGAATTGTGCATTTATGTAATGTACTAGAGGTTTCCCCCTCAAAGAGGCTTATTTCTAAGGCATTGATATCTATTTTCTTCTATTTTTGAAGCTGGTTACACAACAGGCATCACTCCTTTACTTTGTGCAGTAGTGGTCTGAGCTATCTCTACCAACTTTTGTGAAATTGGGCCTTCTGTAGTGGCTGCGACGCTCTCCAATGTCTGGTTCAACTATTTTATGGAAACATCAACATTGTGGTATAGCTTGAGGGCCTCGTTCGCCCATGTCTTGAGGTGATCAGTTAGTGTATGCTTTCGTTGTCAAAGGGCCCCCATGTCATCTTTGAGGGCCTGGCTAGTGCGCAGTCGAGCCAAGCACTGGGCAGGGACCAATGTAGTCCAGGTAGCCTCCAATTGATCAAACTCCTCTTCATTCTAGTGCAATGTTTGATTAATGTCCCATAGGAGAGGATCACGTTGAACCTTGGTCTAGAGCTGCATTGATGTGTCAAATAATTGGGCGCCCTGAGCAATTTGGCGTGTGATCGCATTCATGGAATCTTTAACTGGTGTAGCTCGTTGGGCCCTGACCTCCGGACGTGTTTCTGGTTGCAGCTTGGTCTGCAAGTTTGCGATTTTCTATTTTGTATGACTTTTGACGACCTGGATCTCCGCCCGTGAGGCCCTTAAGGTTGCAAATAGCCCTTCAATCTTGGCCTATGGGTTACTTGTGGCTGGTATTTCATCGATAACATCTGCACAGTCTACCAATTAAATTTTGTAGCTCCATCTGCGTAGAATGTACCTTGGTTACCTCAATGGTCTCTTCTACAATGGTATGATCTACTGTGCTGAGCCACTAGTGGACGTGATGGTCCCTGTGTTGAATATATTTAAACAAAGAGCTATGTAGAACCTATAGTGAATGATGTGGCAACCTAGCTAGATCCAGCTAGACTTCTGCACAGTCCTAGACTTGCGTTCCCAAGTCGGGTGGACTTACTGTGAGGGCTGCACTTAGCAGGGGGTAGAGGCGGATTTCTGCTACAACAAGTGTCATGTTGTTAGTTCTGGAGGCTGAGTGGACCTAGACCAAACTGGTTCACACTGTGTCCATTTTCACTTGCAAGTATTAGAGCTCGGCCTAAAGCCAGTCGACCGTGGCTATCTGCTGCTCCCCTAGAACCAGCCATTCAACCTCCATGTCCCAGGTGACCGCATCTGCGATTTGTTCAAGGTTTCCTTCCATGAGTGTAATTGTTTCATCGCGTTCTATTCGCTGAGAGTGATTCTTCTTTCGTGGGCCTTTAGCATTTTCACATGTGCGCTTTGTTCCTATGGTGGAGTCAGCACCTCCCGTCTCCTGACCCTCTGTACTGATATTTTGCTGCAACCCCTTCTACGATGACACTTCCACACCCTTCTATGTGTTTTTATCTAGTTTCGAATCATTCTATGTATCTGTGTTCTTTCTGGTGTTCCTTTTCTGCTGCGAATCCCGCTGTGATCCTACAATCCCTTCTTTCCCTGTGCCTTTGCCTGATTCGCCAGTTCCTTTGGCTTTGGTATTCGGGGTAAAATTTGTAGCAATCACCCTTGTGGTGCCTACCATACCGGTTTTGAACCCAATATTCCACTACGGAGACCATGTAGTGACGATTGGATCAATATCCTCTTCCGAAGCCATATATGGGAGCAATACCTAGGCTTTATCTTTGCGTGCTCTGATTTGGATGCGGTGCATGGTGATCTCAAATTCCGTGATGGATTTATACTTTTCATACACCGTTGGAGACAAGCGCGGTCGAGAATTGATGGCTGCTACCAAGCTGCTCTCAAATAGGACCCAGAAGACCTGATTGTCCTTGATACACTATGCGTCCTTGGAATCCCGCAATTTGGCGTAGCGCGCTCCTTCACACATGTCAGGAGTGAGCTTGGGGAGGACTGCCTCTTCTGGTGCTTCCCATGTGACCAACACAATGAGCAATAACAACCAAGAAAAACAGAATGGGCACCCCTGATCTTAGGCTTCGCTGACATTTGCCAACAATTCCTTACAGAGGTGTTGGGCCCAATTGAAGCAAACTCCCTTTTCTCACTATCCTACCAACTGAATGAGATATGCGGGGATGGTGGTGGCCTGGAACTTGTGCATTAGCTTGCATGCTAGCAAGAATGTACCCATCTACGTCCCCGGGTAGCTGATGGTACTGATCATGACTCCCCGAGTATTCTGTAGTACATGGTAAGTCTCGCACATGCTGTCAGCGATATTCTGCTCATACTTCTTACCCACCCATAGCATCAGGTTAGGCCCTTCCATGGGGAGGCTAGCAATTCAGTGAATTAGCATAACATCAATAGGAATGTGGTCCTAGATCCACAAGGTACCGTCATGGACCAAGGTGATCAGTTGGCACACCAAGTGGTCTGTAACATTGTACTGGCCAAAATGTGGCATCCTTAGTATGTTCAATAGCCCAGAACTAGCCAACCCATGCACCCAGTGCACAGGGACTGCATGTACCCCGTAATATTCTAGTATTCATTCCAGGTAAAAGTCAGGTGCGAGCTATGGAAAGGCCTCATGGTTGGCCAAGTCATGATAATCAAACCTTACCTCATGAATCTTGCCAAAGGGTTCGCCAATGACAGGGACCTCACCTGGGGTTAGCGACATCTACAGGTAGGTGATTAGGCCATCAAGGTTCTTTTGTGTTTGGTTCGAGGGCCTGTGAGGCCGGACAAATGGTTGCAACCAATTGATTGGTTCAGTAGCTTGGGCCTGTTCTTGATCAGATAGAGGGTGCCCTGTTGGCTTAGGTGAGCCTACTATGGCCACCCCTTGCAGTGACTTCATATTGTGGGGAGAAGTGGGGGGTTCTACCCCGGCCCATTTTTCAGGCTTCTCTGACCCTTGCACTTTCTCTTTACCTTTCTTCATAGCTAGAGGTGGCATGGAGATGACTGCTTCGCCTTGCGATTCGACCTCTACTACTTCCTCGGTTTCTGGCTCTGATGAGGCTGTCATCTACGAGGGTTCAACAGGGTTGGTGGCCATCATTTTGGTGTGGAAAATGAATCCTAACCCCAGGTGGCTACTATCAGAGGGGGTAGGCTTTTCATACATGAAAGAAGTACAGTAGGCCCAAACTATCTTAAGGCATAATCCCACAAAGCACAAACAAGGAAAAAGATATGGAACCCTCTCTCGACCGATACTTTCCCTTTTATAACCGTAGAGAGACACTAATGGTCGGGTGAATCTTAATTGAAGCCAACCATCAAAAAAATAGTAAAAAATCTCTAGAAATTTCTTCATTAAATGTCGGCCGCCAACTCCTTTCAATGGTAATTTTAGCTTGTTACCTGATTTTACTGTTCCAACGGTTAGTTTTCGCACCTCCTATGTGCCCAACACACCCTTGCACTCCCAGCGCATCTGCTACACTTTGAACAGACACCTGCACCTCCTGCTCACCCCTCTGGGCTTCCAAATTTGTGTCTGCTTCCTGCACATACCCTGGTCATACTCATCTTCGTTGGTGGGCATATCCTGCCCTATACAGCTACTCCAGCCATATCGTCATCTGATCCGATATGATTTGAGATGGTTGTCATTGACACAGCCTAGTAGCATAGGGTCGCATAGGGTAGCTATCTTAAAAAAATTTCCATCCATAATTTTCTTATCTGTGTAGGGACCAAGCCAGTTCTTTCATAACTTCCCTGGGTCTTTCTCAAACTAACTATCATATAAGTGGACCAATTCACCTTCTCCGAATGTCTTTTGCTGAATATGTCAATCATGCCATGCCTTATCGTGGACCTTCTGAACCTACTGATGAAAATTAGCAATAAACTAATCGTCCTCCAAAGCCATAAGCTACGCTAAATGGTCCTCCATGATGTCAGCTTCTTCCATGTTCATAAGTGCTACAATACGTAGACTAGGAACAATATACTCCATCGGCATAATGGCCTCGTTGCCATAGACCATCCTAAATGGGGTTTTCCCTGTTAGCTTCTTGCAGGTCATCCGATAGGCCCAAAGAATCAATGGATGCATATGTCCCAATCGCTACGATTAACATTGTAGACCTTAATGAGTGCTTTCTCCAAGATTTTGTTAAAAGCGTTAACCGTTTTGTTTGCCTATGGATGATAGGGGGTATTCTTTGAATGATGGATCCAAAACTCCTCATTCAAATCTTATATTGTTTCATTAACAAAGTATGTACCTCTATCGCTCATAAGGATCTTTGGACATCGAAATCTGGTCAAAATATGCTCAAATTTGAAGTGCGCAATGGTATCTGCAGTACAATCCTTCACTGCTTGTGCTTTGACCCAACTAGTTACATAATAAGTGGCAGTAATTATGTAGCGTGCGCCTGTCTTTTTCCCTGGTGGGTTGATTTGTCACACAAAATCAATGGCCCATTTTTCAAAGGCTTGTAGAGCCATTTGTGGTTGTAAAGGCATTTCATCTATCCGTGATGGCCTTCCTATCCACTGGCATGTATCGCAGGCTTTACAATAGTCATGAGAGTAACTATGCAGGGTAGGCCACCATAACCGAGCCTTCAAGGTATTTTGTTCCATTGCCTTGCCTGCATAGTGACCTCCTGCTATGCCTTTGTGAGCTTATGCTAAGATAACACGCCTTTCATGCTCCATAACGTATCTGCCCAACACTTCATCAACTGCTAGATTATATAAATAACCTGTGATAATGGTAAAATCTGTCGCCTGGGTAATCAACTCCTTTTGTTGTACCGAATATTCTGCAGGTGCCATGCCTGTAGTCAGGAACTGAATGATATCAACGAAGTGCACATCAACGACCTTAATGGTGAACAGCTGCGCATCAGGAAATCCTTCATCCAAGTTAGTGGGTTCCTCGCCCGTCTCAATTCGAGACAAGTGATCCGGTGCAACATTCAACTTGCTTGGCTTGAATATGATTCCAAAATCATATTATTGAAACAAAAACAACCATCTGTAGATTCCCCCCCCCCCCCAACACAGGCTTATTCACCAGGTACTTTAAAGCCGAATGATCTGTAAACATCTTAAAGTGTCCTCCTAATGGATAGTGCCGATAATTCTGTAGTGCATAGACCATGGCCAACCCTTCCCTCTCCGTGGTAGCATAATTGTGCTCCGCATTCGAGATTTTTCGACTAGAAAATGCGATTGGGTGATCAACGTCACCGGTGCCAGACTGCATAAGGACCGCTCCCAAGGAAATCCCCAAAGCATCAAAATGAACGTGAAATACATTTTCCCAATCGAGAAAGATAATATTAGGTGCAGATACCATATTTTCCTTGAGTAGCTCAAATCTCTTATGGCACTCGTTATCCCAAAAGAATGGAATATCCTTCTTAAGTAGCTTTTGCAGAGGTGCGATGATCAGTGTGTATCCTTGAATGAATTTTCTGTAGTAGCCCGTATATCCCAGGATCAAACACAGTTTTTTCTCAGTCATAGGCACTACCAAAGTGATGATAATGACCACTTTTCCAGGGTCCACCATCAAGCCTTGTCGGAAAACTATATGTCCGAGCAAGATTCCAAAGGGTAGGTAGAAGATACATTTCTTGATATTTACGGAAATTTTTTGTTTCTAGCAGGCGTCCAACATCATACACAAATTTGAAATGTGCATCTTGACTAAGCTGAGGATATTCCAATCATCGAAATACATTTCTAGAAATTTATGGATGAAATCCTTGAACACTGCGACAACTACCTGCGAGAAGATAGCAGGGGCATTCTTGAGTCCAAACGACATTATGGTATACTGGAAGGATCCTCGTTCATTGGAAAATGTAGTTTTTTTGTGATCTTCTGGTGCGATTCTCATATGATGGTACCCTAAGAACCCGTCAGTGAATAAGTATGCCTCCTGGCCTCCTATGCTATCCAAGATCTCATCGAAGAATGGTGTCGGAAAGGGGTCATGTACGCAGGCATCATTTAGCTTGCGTAAGTCCACACAAATTCGCATTTCTCCCTTTGCTTTATTTTCCTGAAACACCATCGAACTTACCCAATTTGACTGCTCATCCAACTCGATAATACCTACAGTGAGCATTTTATTGATTTCTTCCTTAACCTTCTACTTCTACTTGGGGTTCATCCGATAAGGCTGCTACTTTACAAGTCGCTCATCTGGTGTTAGCGTGATGTGCATAACCCCTAGGTCTCCTGTGATCCCTTTGAGCTCTGAAAACTTGGTTGGGAATAAGTATTGATATTCTATGAGGAATTCAACAACTTTTCTTACAGTGTCATAATCGCAATAGTCCCAACTTAGGCTGCTCTTCTGTGCCAAAGTTGACATCTCATAGTTTCAGAGGGTTCGTCACATCCACAGTCTGTAATGAAGGTCTTGCAACTACATGCTCCGCCTCTATTTCTAGGATAGAGACTTTGCACAGATCCTCATCGCATTCTTCTATAGCTATATTGCAACAATTAACAATGTCCCGCATCTGCATGTCCCATGTGGGTATTTCGTATGTTGCGTAAGGGCTGGATTCACGAAATACAAAGGTATCTATATCCTACAAAGCTTCATCAAGTGCCTCTGATCCTCCTGTAAACTCGAATGTCCCCAAAAATTTGTCCTTTAAGGTTTCCCACTGGTGGGTGCATTGATGTAGCTCCACATCTAGGTAGCATGTAGTGGGAATTGGTCCCAAGGCATGAATAAACAAGTGAACCCATTTTTTTGTAGTACGATAACACCATTTCTCCATCTAGGCAGACAAATGTCCGCGCAGATCCCCTAGGCCAAGAAATTTATTTACATTCACATCGGCCAAAGGCCGAAATCGTAGGAGCATCATATCCCGATATTCCTCCCACTCCTAGAAATTCCCTCTATGAGTGTCCCACCATCTTGTAGGTGTTGTGGACATGGCTAGATTAAGTGCCCATAATATTTGTTCTCTAGGCACCTCAGCTTCGAATGTTCGCAAAAAATCTTTTATACTACTGGAACAATCAAAGTAGGGCTGTAATATTACCTTTGAAGATATGCAACAGAAGTCCCTTGTAATTCGCAGGAAGCGCAGCATAGAGACATCATGTAGCCGAATTTTCCAATTTTCTATTTCCTCATCAGAGTCGGAGAAGCATTTTCTATCTCTTTCCTAGCAAAGCATACCATCGGCCATAGGATTGATCCAGTCTTTGTCTCTCACATTTAACTTATATATTTGATCCACCACTTCTTCCTCGTGCACTGGTTCTGTATACCTTTATCCTTATGCGAGGTATAGTGGTACAATCACCCGTGTTCCTTCAGTTTTGAACACCATGCTTCTTTTCTTAAAATTGATAATACCACCCATATCAATGGCCCAATCCAATCCTAGGAGTGGAGGATAGGAGTCCGCATCTTCTACAATCTGAATGACCTCAAAATCAACCGGAACTTTGACACCTGCAATTTCTACCATGATATTTGGTAATCTTCATAAAGGTATGATTTTCTGCTGATTAGCCATGCATAGCTGGATAGTGGACTATTCTAAATTAGTTTCTCCCAATCGCTGCCAAGTTTGTTTAGGTAGTACATTCACATCTGAGCCCAGGTCCAGAATAACCTGATCCATCTCATAGTCACCAATCTGCACAGTTAACTGCATCTCCGTGCCAGTGCATCTCTTATGCTTATATAGTTTGTGCACATCCTTAACTTCCATAGCTGGAGTTGTCTTTTCTGCACAGCTATCTATCAAGGCTTGGAGGTTTTCTACAGCCTGTTGGTTGCACAACAACTTCATACATTCCTATAGGAATGGTTTGACCTCATCATCTACTTTGGGGTTCACAAGGGTGTGAGGAGTAGGTGCCTTAGCCTTGGAAAAACCTTGGCGAGCTGCAACAAAGGTTTCCTTTTCTTTTTGTAAGTCCAAAACTTCTTGTTTAAAGGCAGCTTTACAAATAAGAGGCTTCGTCTCAACTTTCTCCACAGCCCCTCCGGTGGACATGTCGCAGCGCGTTATAGAATTAATACTTGGTCCATCATCTCGGGGTTTTTCCTTGACCCTATGTACATTCTGCGTAGGTTTTTGTTGCTTCTCATGCATCTTGGCTATCAAAATTGGGAAATCTTCAACCACATGATCTAGTTGCCTACAATATTTACAGGATTGTCTCATAGGGTTCATGCAGTCCCTTGCAAAGTGCCCTATTTCTCCACAATTGTAGCAAATCAGTTGTCCTCTTCTTCTACCTATGCTTCCACCTCGGCCCCCTCACCTACCCCTAGCTAGGGAGATGCCTATGACCGATTGGGATCTTAGTGAGGATGGATCCGACTATACCCTATATATATTTCCTCGATCTATCATCCGATAATAAGTCTGTAAATTCTTTTCATCATGCCCTATAGAACCTGCACCATTGTTGCTTTATTTCTGGGACATATGCAGTAAGGCAGGGGCAGTGGTTGGTATCGTGCAGCCCCGTAACGTGAAAATTGTCGCACAAAAGCACCTATCCACTTGGCCCTGCAACTTCCCTAATTCGCAACAGACTGGGCCCCCTAGCCTCTATGTAGTCTTCTAGCAGAGGAAAATTATCCTTGGTGTGTCCATTTACCCTACATCGTATGCACCATCTTTTAGGGCTAGCCTCCATTCCTCGCTCCTTCCGCAGATTCTAGATCTCCATATGCATTGCTTATAGCTAGCCTTGTATCTGCTGCACTACTAACTAGGTGTCATCTCTTGGCATAGCTTTTAGCTTCATCATAATTTCCAAGGCCTTTTCCTGTGATTCAATGGCTTGATTTCACATTAGCACGCATAGGTGCGACAGAAGGATAGAAATGAACCACTTCGTGTGCTGCCTATCATCGTACATAAATCCTTCTTCTCTAATTTTTGTCTTTAACCATTTTTCAGCCTACCATACGGATTTGGATGGTCCTTGCTTGATATCCTTCAGATCGTTCACTATCTGAGAGTAGGACTTGGGATTCTTGAACTTTTTTTTCAAGGTGTTTTTAATCTCTTCAATGGTTGCATCCGCATGTTGGTCGATGTATCCCATGTACTATTCCAAGGCTCTTCCTTCAAAGGAAAGGGATAACTGTGATCTTTTCACCACATCACTAGCTACATTATGCGTAGTCCATACCGACCCTACGACAAACCAGAACCGATCCTTTTCTTCATCCCCTACACCGTTGAAGGTGGGTAGCTTCATGTGCGAGGCCATATCATCTTCTGGTGTTGGAGGCTGTAAGTTCCTACCCCTATGAGGGTTCGACTGTGGTGTAGACGGAGAACTCTGTGCAGCAGAATTTCTTACTAGACTATAGACAAGTCGATATCCTTCTTGATTAGTTCTGTATTATTTACCACTGCGCATTGTACCCTCACTTTGATTGAAGCTCATTCACTTTTTGTGGCTGCACAAAATTCTCTTTTCGCACAATAGTATCTTAATTAGCAATGGTAAGGTTTTCAGAAAATTACTCTGGAGACCCTTGAAGAACCTTCGCTCTGCTTCAGAATAGGAAATGAATTGATCGATGGAAAACTCTGTCACAAACCCTCCTAACACACTGTCCACCCAGTGATCTACCATATGAGTGATGGTCTTATCAATCTTTTCTAACTGTTGGATCAAATCTGGAGTCCAATGCATTACCCATTCATCCTTCCAACAATTCTGGAAATCTATGAGACTTGCAAGCCACTCCTAAAGCTCGGTCACAAATGTTACAAAGAGAATTTCATAGATATTTGTGAAACTGTACTTATTATTTGACTCGTCCGCCATAAACCTTGTGCTGTGATTCTCTTTTATCGCAAATTCCTATTTTTTTTTTCAAACCACTCTTCAATTTGTTTCTTCTCAGGTTTCCAATATTCTCTTGGCATTACCCGATCTCTCTCTCCAAATGCTCCTAGTCCCAACAACAGAACCATTTGTTGGCTTGAGGAGTCCTGACCCAAGTTCGGACGTTAAGGTTTTCCATCAAACCCCTATTCTACTAGCCCTTTCGGTAGTTACCTTCTTGCGCAGGCCAAAGTCTCACCTAAAGCAGTTTGGGACCTTGCTAGAACCAAGTTTCCTTACCCTGAGAGGGAGCAGGTAAGTCAAGAAGAGCTGCTTTCCCAGCTTATCATATTCATATTTAACAGATCTAGTTATGGACTAATATCGCAGATCTCATACCTCCTAATTACCTTCACATCCACGTGTGTAGTACCAATCTACCAGTACAACAACTATAATCACAGTAATCAATAGATAATTCATATAACATGAGCAAGGATACTCTCGCAAGTATAAACATATATATTCACAGGTTCTCTAATCAGTATAGTCCACAGTTAACAGAGATACTATCAGTCATAGATCTAATCAGCATTCTCGCATCAGCACTATCACATGTAATATCATAAACGCATGAACAATAGATCACGACAATACTCCATATTATAATAAATAGATATCCACAGCAACAATGGATAACCAACAGTGAGTGTAACAGATTCAACAGTTCGCATCAACAGTAAGACATAAACTCAGATAACACAGGGGTACTCTAACCAAATTCGCATATATTAGCCTCCATAACCCAATACAATCCAACACAACATGCACACATAGCCAGCAGGGTCGGCACATAGCAGAATTGAGGATCTCTGCATACACAGCCAGCAAGATTCCTTACCCTAGCAACCCAACAGATCTAACAATTCACAACTATCATCAATCTATATCTTTCCTTAACTATGACTCAAAAGGTTTATCTATTTATACCGATTTAGCCTACACATCCAATGGTCCGCAAACCATGGTTTTCAGACTCTTGGTATACCCTTGACCCGTTACAATGCATTAGGGTCTTTTACCCACCCCAAAACCCCTGCGTTAGACTAATAATTACAAAAATATACAAAAATGGACAAAATTCGCAGCTTTAGGAGACCCTGTTCCAACAATTTCCAAGGATAGCAGAGTATCCCACTCATGGTGAAATACCAATAAATTTTGATAATAATATCCCTACCAACATGAACACATGGGCAGACATGGGAAACTTCTATATCTATGCATAGAAAAAACCTTATAGCATTAAGAGTAGGTTTCTGGATATGGAATATTCTTCTGTTTCAATTGAAAGAGCTATAATGATGCATGGTATGATTACATTCCTGAACTGGTGGATTCAAAATGGTTTACAATAGAGTTCACTACAATATGCATTTATTGATGCCTATTCCATTTTTCCATTTTTTTAGGAACAAAAATTGAAGAAGACATACTAGAATATGTACTAGCTTGTCAAATAAGTAGAAATATTAACACTTTTCTCTTATTTTCAGAAATTTGTAGAGGAAATTATATCTTTCAAATGTGATAATTATTACTGTTAAATATTTACAGGCTGTTGATTATTCCATCATATTAAAGTCATGCAGATTGAGATGGGCATGTAAGGCCTAATTTTCCATCTGAGTTCTTTTATTGTATCACACCTTACTTAAAAATGAATACATGTACTTGGGAGTATTTTGGGAGTTCTATTTTAAAGCCTCGTTCTATTCTCCATATGCATACCAAATTGGATACATTTTTTATTGATCCATCTCTCTTATTTCTTCTCTCTTATCCTCAATATTATTGCATAATCAAGTGGGGAAGATATCAATGCTTAATTCACCCCTTTGGTTCATTATTGTCCTAAAGAGTTGTGATATAAAGCTAACGTTAGGGAACATGTACTGGTTGGGTTACTCTCCATCTATTGTTGTCATTGCTTCATATTTCATGTGATGTGAAGTTCAAGAGTCTTGGTTCTCCCATGATATTTGAGAGTGTTGGTGTTTTCCCCATCTATATGTGATTTTGTTCATTCTACAATCATTGGAAATAAATATCTCACAAATATGCTTTGGCTAACCAACTCCATTTCCAGGTGGATAAGAAATTATATATTTTTGTAGACTTTTAATTTTTCCCCATCTATCTAGGAATTGGTTCATTCTACAAACCTATGACAGTAAGTATCTATCAAATATCCTTTTGGAATCCATTTCCATGTCCAAGTGTGTAAAAAAATATGTATTTTCATAGAATCTTAATTGTTCTCATTCCATGTTTAAAAGGATTTGAGTGGTAGGATTCAAATAGATTTCATTTCCCCTACTTACTTTTTGTCATTCATTATTAACTCCATTTTAAGGCACCAATCAATTTGAACAGTTTTTTAACTCTATAAAAACAAACTCGGTCAATATTTCATCAATTTCCTTACATTTAAGAAGCATTGAGATAGTCTACAATAACTAGGTTTGCATCAATTTTAGGGTCTTTCCAATAGTTTCTAACTGATTTCAGCTTGCGGTCTCACATGAATTTAGTGTGGAACAAAAGGAAATTATCATCCATTTTATGCACACTTAGTGTTTCAAAATTATCATCCATTTTGGCGTTTTATGCCAGTGTTTTCTTGATTTTTGTGCATACGAATATCATCTGGGGTTTCAAATCTGACTTTATTAGTGCCTAGAAGGGTAAAATCAACAAAATAAACTTACTATCTAGCACTGTTTTTTACAAAGAAATAGGTTGTCATAATTATCCTTTTGCAGTGGTTTGCATGCCAATTTATACCAAGTATTTAGTGCGTCAATTTTGGGGTCATTGCAGCAGTTTATGAGTGATTTTAGCTTGCAGTCTCACACTAATTTAGTGTGTAACAACAGGAAATTATCATCCATTTTAGGCACACTTAGTGATTTTAGAATCTACAATTATTTTTTCTATGTTTTCTTGTTTCCCCTTTTATATTTGTTTTATTTTAGAACATCAGTTTCATTTATTGGTTTTAACTCTTACTGCTTCATTTATCATCAGTTGAAACCTTAGAATATATCGGGAGAAGTACAGAGTGATGTGGCATTGGCTTTGCATGCAGTATTTATCTATAATCCTCTACTATTTGTAGGAAGGAATTTCTAGGGGATAATAAGAATGAGACTTGTTGCGTAGTTTCTCTTCTAGATTTATGTGCTTAGCAGTCCCATTGACCTATTTGTGGTCATTTTTTGGACATTAATAAAATCTTATCCTATTTTCCTTAAAAGGACAATTGAATTTGAGAATTGATGCATACATAGTTCCAACATTTCTAAGGTATCCATCATTTAGACAATTCTTTGAACGGAAATCACTATCTTGGGATATACTAGTAGCTTGCACGAATCTAGTGTACCCTATGACTTTCATTTTCTCTTCTATATTCTAAGCCAAGAAAATCCTCCTATATTCATTGGTAGTTCCCAGCCCATGAAATCCTATAAATATACACTACCAAATACATTATATATGCAAATCTTATAGATCTATATTTCGCTTGTCGGTTTCCCTGTTATAATGAAAATGTATTTGAATTTCAAATTTCATTCAACGCTTGTTCAAAACATAATTTCTCATATAAGTATATTTGTTGGACTGTAATATTTCCATCTGGATGAAAATTTGTTCTTTGTTTGAAAATCTCAAATGCTCAAGTGTGAAATCTACAAAATCTGAATAAAAAATATAAAAAATCTATTTTATTGGTAAGCTAAAATTGTGAGTGAATAAAAAATCTAAAAAAATTGAGTGAGGTCTGTTGATCAAATTCCAAAATATTCCTGGAAATTCACCACACTCATGTCTGCCAATTTTTAAGTAGTTTGGCCATTCTAAACATGTTAGAAAATCTGATAGATTGGAGTGAAGTCAAAAAATTGTTGGTAATTCACCCCACTCATGTCGGTCGAATTTCGTAAACATCAATGTAATAACTATAATAATAGAATATCATTGTCACAAAAACGTTTCCATACAACACATGGTCAGTTCCATGCTAAGGTCATTGTAATTGTCATAAATTAGGTAATTTTCCAAGTTTACTGCCCCATCCGAGATTTAGAGTAACCATAATTTAATTTCTCATAGGTATTTCTCAAATGACCATGACATCCATGTGACTTAATATATGAAGGACACAACACTCTCATGAAGTCATTTTGGATAAACTATTGTCTCAATGTGATGTTATCTCTAGGTCACATAGATTAGGTCATTGCTAGAAATTCACGTCACTTATGTTGGTTAATGTTTTTTTTCCCTTTCAATCTCAGAATTTATGTGGTCACACTGCAACTACCATAGACCTGTAATTTGAAAATACTCACATGTTTCAACTATAAAACATAATAAACATCAATGTAATCACTATCATAATATAATATCATTGTCACATAAAATTTTCCATACAACACAGTGTCACTGCCATGCTATGGTCATTGTAACTGTCATAAATTAGGTAGTTGTCCAAGTTTACTGCCCCATCCAAGATTTAGAGTAACCATAAGTTAAATTGTCATAGGTATTTCTCAAATGACCATTATATCGATGTGACTTAATATATGAAGGACACAACACTCTCTTGAAGTCATTTTGGATAAACTATTGTCTCACTGTGATGTTATCTGTAGGTCACATAGATGTTGGGTTCAACCAAATTCTCCATCGAGAGATTATAATTGCATGATAATTTTCTTCCAAAGGATATTTTTATTTGAGAAGAATACCCTAAACCTCTAATGTTCCATGATTTCTATTTTCATTTTATGTCTTAATAATGTGTTGTTTTTTGAGAAAAACCTAAACATATTTGATATTTTCATTTGTTGTCTTAATGATGTGTTTTTTTATTAAGAATGTCCCAAGGTTAGCTAGACATTGTTATTTTTATGATGTCTATTGGTCAAATTCCTGAGTGTGATGTTTGATTTGTCAAAGTCTTGGGTGTGATGTCTTATTGGTCAAATTCCTGAGTGTGATGTTTGATTTGTCAAAGTCTTGGGTGTGATGTCTGATTGGTCAAATTTCTGAGTGTGATGTATGTTGGTCAAATTCCTGAGTGTGATGTATTATTAGTGTTGATCCAATTCCAAAATATTAATTATTTTATTCTAGGTTTATTCCTAAAACAAACTGTTAGCTATCTGATTAGATATTAGAGTTAATTCAATCTCGGAAGCTGCAAATTGATCATCCCGAATAGATACAAGAATGTAGCATAGGACTTTTATTCCATCCTACAGATAACAAACAGGTGTGTTTGATGGAAATGGATAATTTTTTTCATGTATTCTCATTGAATTTTTGTGATTAGACCTTCAATCTATGATATCATTAGCATTTTCATATTAGAATTCATCAAACGTAGCATTGTTTAATGATGTACATGATTAACAGTGATAGGGAATTGATTCATATCCCATCTATTTGCTAACAGGGGAATGTGTTATCAATCATGCTGCTACATTTCTACACTTCAAGGGGATCTGAATTTTTTGTAGGCTCTGTGCCAGACAAGCTTGGAAAAGCTTATAATATTTTATGATATTCAGTTCATCAATGGCTTTTTCTTGGAATTTTGTGTAAGTAATGCTAAGGTAAATTATTATTGAAAGTGTTAGTCTCATGCATAACAATTAATTTAAACTTGAAAACTATTGTTCCATATAAATACATTTTATAACTTGCTCATTCAAACGAAGGAGCATGTAGAACAACAAATATAGTTTATAACTTGATCATTGAAACTAAGGAGCATTTTCACGATTCTTTTATCCTATATTATGACATAATTGTTAGTTGGAATTCTTATTAAGACATAATTTGAGGTTGGATTATCTCTAAGTCTGAGATGATCATAAATATATGCTTAGTAAGACATAGTTTGAGGTTGTAGTATCTCTAAGTATTAGATGATCGTAAATATATTTTTGTATACTACTGAGGTATGGTCTAATATTGTTGTTGTATTCAGGTGGAGTTATTTTTGAATGGGATTTGTAGTTTCAAAGAAATCTAAATGGAAGCTCCATGAACCTCTTTATAGAATGTTGCATGTGCCTGCATCTATTCTCTTCTGTAGCCTGCAATTACCAATTTGAATTTTTCCGAACAGTTCCAAATCATTACCATTTGGATGATCAAATTTATGGTCATGGCCATCACCTTTTTCCTTTCCATCGTCTGAACAACTAAAATGAAATTCACATTCATTTATGTAACTCAATTTCGATATAGGACTACTCATGCAATGAACTTGGCCTTGCTAGATGATCCTGAAGTATATATAAGTGAATTTTTGCACAAAAGTCTGCATCTCATCGCATTATTTTTCACGACAGTCTTCCAATATAGCTCAATTGAAACATTTTTTGTCCTCAATAAATTGATGTAAAATGAGTTGTACGAGTGAATCCCTGGCATGATTTTCCAACAATAATGAACTTGTCCCATGTTTGTAGCTTCATATAGCTATTTCCATAGAAAAAATATTAAAATTGTAGTTTTTAGATGAAACTAATTTTTTTTTTAATAATTTTTTGGTTTAATTTACTCAAATGATGAAGGAAACATGACTTTACAAGAGTTATGCACTCTTTAAGTATATTACCACTCCTTTCCTAAATAGTTAGCACAGATAACAAATCTATCTTGATAAGATTCTTTTACAGATATGCAGACAAATATCTTCAATGTTCATATTACCACGCTAAGGATCTAGAATAGAAAATGCACCTCATTTCCTCATAATACACCCCCATAATTGCGATCTCATATAGATATGACATTATTAATGTCTTTATAAAATAACAGGATTTGCAATTCATACATGTTATCACATTATAGGTTTGATGGGAAAATTTTTATGCCTCAAAGACATGTTATTTATGACATTGTGTCCTAAGTACTATATTTATTCACTTGAAATTATTACCTAACAAAATCAATGCTTGCTCCCATTATTAGATCTGCCTTAGCAATCCCCAAAAAGGTTCGTTCCATGAAGTTCTTCAAGCTACTCCAAATATTTTTTCCTTCAGTACATATTCCTTGATTTCTTTGCCTATAAAACTGAACCTAACAATCCCCAAAAAGGCTCATTCCACGAGGTTATTTAAGCTACACCAAAGATCAACAAATTCAAATTTAAGAGACCCACTTGCTCTCTTTACCTACATACCTTTTAAATTGATACACCAAATTCATTAAGGAATACCCAGCTTCTCATTTTCTTTATAAGCCCAAAATAAATACTCGACTTCTCACTCTCTTCAAAGACGAAAATTATATTTGCACTAATGTATGGAAATACGCTCTTCTCCTCAAATTTGAGCATTAGCTACATCCTTATTGAATAGAATGGAATCCATTAACATGATTGAACTTGCTGAAATTATTAAACTAATGGTGTTGATTCTTGTAGCATTTGTTATCATGACTCTTCTTATTATGGAAATCCTAAAAGTAGAAGCACAGAGAAAAACAAAATCAGGGAGAAACAACTAACAATAAGATATCGAGCAGATTTATTGGGAAAAAATAAGCACACAAAGGAATACAATTCAATCATCTCTTCACTCATGTGAGGTAATACAAAACCTTAGAAAGTTTCTGCAGTCATCAACTTTTACTTTAACAAAAGTAAATTATTTATGGTGCATTTCACACGGGGGCCAAAATTTCTAGAAAATCATGTAGAATTATTTAAAGAATCATGCACCCCTGGATTTGGTGTAGTTTATGCTGGTGAAAAGTTTTTCATTATTGTAATTAATACTGCCTTGAAGGTTATTAGGAAATATAGTGGATATCCAGCTATTAATCATCTCATGTAATAGTGGATATTGTTTACTACAATAGAACCAAAAATTTCCAGCTTACTAAACTCGACCCCTGAACCTCATAGGCATTGTCCCTGATTGGAAGTGGTAGCTCACGATTACTCATTTTCCCAAGTAAATTGTGTAGATGGAAATTAGTGAAAGTAGATGCAAATTGAAAAAACATCTAATATAGTGATTTATGATTGACAACCAATCAGATAGATCATTTTCTTTTGATGTCAGATAGATCATCTGTACAACAATATGTGCATCTTTGAAAAAAAACTCATTTATAATTAGCGACAGCCTGCTATTTATGGCTATGCCCTGAAATCTCCATTTGGAAACTTCTAATAGTAATTTAGCATTAGCAGGAGCCTCCTATCTAACAACTCTTCCAGTTGGTGCATGTATATGGGTTTTTTTGGCTTTTTGTAAAATCTTACCACAATGACTTACTTTTATTAAGTATTATCGTATGTGTTCTTCTTTGTCTCTATGATTAAATTTTATAGTGATATTGAAATTGATATTTCTAAAATTTGAATGAATATGTGTCATATGGAAAAAATAATTGTTTTTTTCATTCGTATAAAGGTCAATTTTCTCTTTTCAAATTAACTTATTGTGATGGTGGATTGTGCAGACAGGGAAATATTTTTATGACCCACATACTGAGATGCACTTGAATTATGATCACTAGCCCAAAAGCAACTAAATTCTTATTGAAAACCCATGCTCACTTGTTCAAGGTAACATTTCTAGCGAGTGAACAAAGGTAGTTAGGCCCAAAGCCCCTTTTCCTTCACCAAGGTGATTATCACACACGTCTCAGGAACTTGGTCCTACCTTTTCCTTCAACAACGTGATTACCACACACATCTTAGGAAGCTGGTCCTTAGTTCCTTTCTTCCCACCAAGATTTAGTCAATTGCCGTAGAAATTGAATATATTTCTCTCCATGCCCTCGATTCCTAGGAAGACTCCAAAATCAATAAATTTCAAGAAATGAAAAGAGTTATATCAAAATACCCATTGCAAGAAAATATGTATATCAAAATACCCACTGCAACTTCTTTTATTTTGCTTTTGTTTTCAGAGAATGAGTTCTGTTAATCATATTTTATCTTTGAATGACATCTGTTATGATATAGAGAAATTGTTTGGGGTTTTGCAGTATGCTTTTGAACTAAGGCTGCTTCCGATCTTCAGTAACCAGTGGCTTGAAGTAAAAAAAACTAAAACAACAAGAACATGAGTAGGGAATCAAAGCATCTACTTCCATATAACATAATATATATCCAGCCATACAAAAACATAGTTCGTAAGAGCCCTTATGTTTACCTTTGAATTAAAGTAGTTTACCTAGCCAGTGGCTTGAAGGAACAAAAACTACAACAACAAGAACCCGAGAAGGGAATTAAAACATCTACTACCATCTAATAGAATATACATCCATCCATACAGAAACATAGGTGGTAAGAGTACTTATTTTTACCTCTGAATTAAAGTTGTATAGGTGGTAAGAGCCCTTATGTTTACCTCTAAATTAAAATTGTTTACTTTCCTTCTTATGTAAAGATGATATGGCTCCTAATTGAATTCACCAAACCCCCTATCTCCCCATTATATGGGCTTCTTGTTCCATTATTCATCCTTATATGTATTATTTGATATAACATGTATTCTTACTGACTTTATGTATTAATACAACTACTCACCTATTCCTGCATTTCATGGTGGAGGCACAGAATGTGATGCATCTATTTCTTCCCCTTTTCTATTTATATTAAATTTGTTATCTTATACTATAACAACACCAATCTTGAAGCCAATATTGGAATAGATGATCAACCAATCTACTAAAGGACTCTTATGCTGCTGGTCGATAGCATAGAGCGCGTAGGGCACATGGATGTAGGTTATCCTGTTAAATGCACCAATTATCAAAACAATATATTGTCAAGGTACCATTGACCTAGATTAATTGAAAGAGATTCTGCCTAATGATTGTATTTTATAAACCATCTTTAATATTGCAGCACATGTTGGATTTCTTATAAACTTATATTTTCCATAGTATTTGGAGAAACAAAACATGTTTGTATATTTTTTCCAAATAAGGTCTCACTGTCAGTGCAACATGAAGGAAAGAAATTTCTTCTTAGCGTCCAAGGGTTGGGGTTCAAGAATATTTAATGCACCTACCTGCTAGCTCTTCAACGTTTAGCATTGCATGTAAGATAGTAGTAATAACAAAATCTTTCAAACTGATGGTTAAAAAATGTTGTAGGAATTATTAAACATAATGTAGAGAAGCAATATATTTTAGAAAAAATGAATCCAATACTCTAAAAGATATGTTTCTCAATAAAATGACAGAGTTGATCTATAGATAAATAACAAAGTACGAGATTCACTGCACTTTTCTTTCTTTTCCAAAGCTATCCTATTTGCAACACTGCATAATTGCAAATAAATGTCACCAAAATCATATTCCTGACATGCCTCGACCACTAAAATAATGTCCAGAAAATGGCCATGATAGTAGGCCAATGGGACTAAGAGTACAGTCTCTGTAGGTACATAGAACATTGAACTCGTTTCAATATGGGCATTCCTGTCTTGGTACGCAAGAATATTGGTCATGTAAAAAGGGGAGAGTGGTGGAAAGATATTTGCAACAGGCCTTTCACTCATCAAAGGAGGCCTGTAACGATCGTTAGCCTTTCAATACATGTAATATATTCATAAATAATTTAATTTAATTTTTTGTTTTTGACATGTAATTGGTCTCTTGAAACTTCTCTTCCTAACATTAAATACATCACTGAAGCTTGAATTTCTGCACATAGCATGATACAGATAAATGAGAGAGCACAAGCAATAGATTATGATGAAAAAAATGGGAAGCTACTGGACAAATTTTTTGGAGAGATAATTTTCAAAAAAATTGAATTTGTATACCTCTCCAAGCCCCACACAAATATTTTCAATAACTTGTGTCTCACGGTTCCTCGTTGCCAAGCTATGGCTCTATTTGGGAGTAGAAACTCTATAAAGTTGACAATGGTTTCTTTACTAGAGAGGTTTTACAATCTAGTGGCAGGGGATATCATGGTAGATGGCATAAATATTTAGAACCTACAGTTAAAATGTTGGAGGAATCACATAGGACTAGTGAGTCAAGAACCATCCATGTTTGTAACCTCCATTAAAGAGAATATCATGTTTGGAAAACAAGGATCGACTATGGAGGATGTTGTTGTTGCAGCAGTGGCTTCCAACATGCACAATTTTATCAGTCAATTGCCAGAGGGATATGACACTGAGGTATCTATAAATACTTTTTTCTGCCTTGATAGTACTAGTACATATCTACCTTAACTTCTGATCTGTTATGAGTCGAGGGTTATGCAATTTCCAATAAACAACATCTTATGGATCTGTAATCCATATGCTAATGCAAATGTATGTACAAACACCTATTGTAGGTGTGGGAAGGGGGAGTGCAGATATATGGAGGTCAAAAACAACAAATAGCCACTACCAGAGCTCTTATAAGGAATCCCCAAATCCTTCTGCTTGATGAAGCAATGAATGCATTGGATGCAGAATCTAAAAATATCATCCAACATGCCATCAACCAAGCTTTCATCGGATGCACCATCCTAGTTGTGGCTCACATATTGTATACAACTGAAAATGCTAATATAATCTAAGTGGTTCTTGGTGACAAAATAATTGAATCAAGTAAAGGAGCATACAAAACACTATCGAATATGTATCAGCAGATGACGATTGAAGAAGAATCATCAGTTCATAATCTATTTTCCTTTACGAGAACACGCAATGTCAGTAAAGTTGGTATATCAAGCCCTCAATTGCTAGGATAATATATTTAATTGCACAATATGACTACAACTAGCACACCCATGAGCTGCAGAGCACTGTTTTGCAGACTATTGCCATGGAATGCTCCTGAGTGGAAAGAAGCCATGGTTTGTAGTACATGCGCTATTATATTTGGGGCAGTGCAACCTATTTATGAATTTTTCTTTTGAAGCATGATATGTGTGTTTTTTATGAGTGACCACAAAGAAATGAAATAAAAAATAAGGTCATATGCCTTGGTGTTCTTATCTTTATGCCTTTTTTCATTCCTTTTAAATCTCCTACAACACTACAACTTTGCATCTATAGGAGAATCGCTCAATAAAAGGATACGCAAGAGAATGCTTGCCAAGGTCTTGACATTCAAGGTTGGATGGTTTTACGAAGAATATAATTCTAGTGAGGAAATTTGTTCCAAGCTTGCCAACAAATCCAATGTGGCGAGAAAAAATAAGCAACTACATTCACGAGTATTATTCGATCTATTTGTTATGTTTCTTTTGAGGGTGCTAGTTTTAAAAATGAACGAAATGAAATTTTAGGACCCAACAATCTGTACATTTATTTTCTTCCACCAGCTCAACAAGCTTTAAATTTTGTGCATTTCTTCCCCTTTCGTAGTCTACAAATTACAATCTAGCTAAATAGCTATATCTATAGAATATTTTATTAAAAGCCATTCTTATATATATTATCTAGAATACTTTTCCTGCATTGTAATTTTTACACAACCTACTTGTTTATCTTGTAATATTGGCAAGCCACGTCATTCCCTAATAATTTTATTACTTTATTCAGTTTCCTAGTCTTTAAATTAACCCCTGAGAAACATTCACATCTCTTCTCAAGAGGGAACTGGAATAAGTAAGATGCGCTTTGTTTTTCCACTGGAAATAAACATATTGTTGACCCAGTATCATCATGCATGCTCAAGCCTTCATATTCTCTAATTACGAAGTGTCTAGGATGCCAAACAATTCTTAGACTAGTAACTGCAACTATTTTATGAAACTTTATTTGTGAAATACACACTCATATTTTCATTTATCAGTGTTTATTACTGTTTATCATTTATCAATTCATCTTTCAAGGAGTCTTCAAGCAATAGATAGGGCCCAACTCACTCTCAAATGTCACAACACCATGGTGACAACCATTATCATAAACCTGCATATTTATACCAAAAATTGTGAAAAATAAACATGTAACAAAATAATTTAGGAAGGACAAAATAATTTAGGAAGGGACATTACACTTGACAAGTGTTTGTAAAAATAATTGTCCATTATGTGTTTGGCAACATTCATCTGAAAGAATTCTTAAAATCTTGTTGGCACATTTTATGTTTGGTACATCAGAAAAAAAAATCAGTATATCAATGTTGATTTTTTATCCTTTTATTTATGATTGTTATTTATAGAAAAGTGCATCAAACACATCCTGGAATAGCATTAAGAGTAGGTTTCTCGATATGCCCCATTCTTATGCTTCAATTGAAAGAGCTATAAGGATACATGGTATGATTACATTCCTGAACTGGTTGATTCAAAATAGTTTACAAATAGAGTTCACTAAACTATATTTACTGGTGCCTATTCCATTTTCCATGGTTTTAGGAACAAAAAATGAAGAATACATACTAGAATATATCATAGGTTGTCAAGTGAGTAGAAATATTAACACTTCTATCTTATTTTCAGAAATTGGTGGAGGAAATTATATATTTCATATGTGATAATTATTATGTTAAATATTTACAGGCAGCTGATTATTCCTCAGATTGAAGTCAGGGGGATTCAGATGCTCTTCTAGAAAAAACCAGATTATGGTGATACATGCAATTTTTGAAAAGTCAAGTAGACAATATGTAACATATTCCTTCAAGGTAACAATATGAATCTTGTGATATCATAAATGTGGTGATTGTTCAAACTTGAAATACTAAGCTTTCATATCAGTCCCACTAATAGTATATCCACATATCAATTAACTATTACATAAAATTTTGCAGTTAAACTATCTAGATTTTCAAAAAGATTGATACTCCAACTTTATAAGTTTTTTTTTTTTCTCTAAACATTGCCAATGTAAAAGTTTCATGATCAACTATCGTCTCTTCAATTACAGGCCAAGAAAATACTAAGTAGGATATTCAAAAAACTAATTGCAGAAAGGAAATATACCACTGAGTGCAAAAAGGATTTTCTCAAGACAATGATACCAACAAAAGATGAAAGATGTCGCCAACCCCTCAAAGAGGATCAAATTTCAAATAATATGATTGAACTAATTTTAACAATAACATTCTCTATACAACTAATCCTCTGTTTTTTTTTATTTTTCAAAATAATGAAAATGATATTGAAGTACACCTAGAAACCACAAATGAAATGTAGAGTCTCGAATCTGCACGCTGAAATACGGTACATACTCATTAAAATTGTCATCAAGAAAATTTTCCTTCCTTTGATAGAACCTGATCTAGATACTTTGGATGCAGATATTGCTAAAAGAATTCGTAGACAATCCTTAGAAATACATGCTTAAACAAGATATTCTGTCAAATATCTATTGCAATATTCAACAAGTGTTAACAAAAATGGATATTATCACTCATTTCATATATGACAAGTTAGACAAGTTTGAAAACACCTATCACATTAGGCTACCATTGGCATCAATTTCTTGTCAAAGACAATCTACATTGAAGCTCAAATTGTTCCTTTACAGCTGTGGTGAGTACCACCTGTAAGACCTTTTTGGAACATTGATAAATTTAATAAAACATGAGTGCATAATTTCAATTTCAATTGATAAATTTAATAATTCAATTTTCTATTTGTTGTAAAATGGTTTTTTGAAATTTCTTAGTTTCATATTATGGTTCATCTTCCACTGACATACTTAATGTGGTTGTGAGCAATGCATGTCTTCTTTCATAAGATAGAAGCTCCATTACCTAGAATGGAGGCTCTCTCATCATCCCATAAAGAAGACATGGTTCATTTGAATGTAAAAATTTCATCCCAATTTAAAATTGACACTGAACTGAAATAGAGAATGACTGAGTTTTTGGCAAGATTGTTTCAAGAATGTAATAAATGAACTTATATATGTTTTTGTGATAATGAGATTTGGAAATATTATTTCAAGAATGTAATTAATGAACTTATATATCTTTTCATGACAACGAGATGCACTTGTTTGAAAATGTAAACACATTTGATCTTTTCTCTTATTAGGCTACTTTGAAAGTATGTTATTGATAAATTGAAACAATTCAGTTACCATTTTCTCAAAGTAACATTTTTTTGCTCATATGTTCATTTTATAATGTTTTTTTTACATGATGTTTTGTTCAGCCTTGAAATTTCATGTTTATGCTTCTTCCCTCTACCGGCAGGAACTAAAACTATGACAATTGCTCCCTTATTTTTATGAATATATTAGTTATTCTAGGTTTCTTACTGAGGAAGATATTAATATCTAATGGAAAAAAATTATAGGAAACCTTGTTTAATTGTTGGATGAAGTATGGAATTAACGGCTAATCCTAATAATATTCAGAGTGAGAAAGTTAATTCTTTGTCACCTTCACATGGATTTGTTATTTTATCCTTCTTTTAACTTCATTGATTACTATATTGATTGTTAGTTTTAATTAAAGCGAGGAAGGTGATGCCTCAATAGTGCATTAGGTGTTTCCAGCCTCTTACACTATTTATTTATTTATGTAAGATAGGATGGTATTAAATATCGATGGTGATATAATTCGTTACAAATTTTCCACCTAGGTTATTGAAGTGGGGAGGAAATTTGTTAATTCAGTATAAATCTTCCACTCATATTCTAATTTTTTGAAAATTATATAGAAATTTATAAAAATTTAACAATGGTTAAAAATGGATTCCATTATTTCCTTGAACTAGATGAATTTAGCACAATAAAATCATATCAATCTATTAAATTTTAAAATAAACAATTCTAATATAATTTATTAATTAAATTTTATATAAATTAATTAATTATTTAGATATATTTAATAATCGTTATGTTAAAATCAATACACACTATATTTTCATTCTCATTACAATTAATATCTTTCTGGTTGAAAGCATGTTTCTAATTAGTTAAGTTAAAAAATTTAATGAGAAAGCTTTCACTTTACAATTTTCATCAAATTAATTGATATTTGTTGTTCTTACTCTTGGAGCTTCTGTTTAATGTGGAGGAATCATTTTTTCATGGATAATTTTCTCTTCATTACATTTGACCACTTACGGAAATCATTGGTTGTGGAGGTACTACCTCCCTTTTGTTTGATGGTGAATGATGCTTGCTTCTTGGTGATCATAAAAAATGCTCGGTTACACCTTCCATGGATTTGGAACATACTATCTCATTTATGTGGTTTGGCATATTTGTTGATCATGGATGTGGATGATTGTCCGAGCTCTCCAGGGGGTTATGTGATGATGAATAACATACATATCTTTCATGGTTGTTCAAGTTCCTTAGTGAAAATTTTCATGATTACATGGTATTATTCGTTGGAACTAGGAGGGTTGTTCTACTTGGCTTCTAAATGTTTCATATGTGTTGGGGGACATACTTGATGGTTAGTTATCCTTTTTTGCATTCCTATCTATTATTATGTTGTTTTGGAGTCATGAATTATGGTCCACTTCTAGAATTTTCAAATGCAAGTTGAATTTATAATATCTCATTTACTACATACTACTTAGTGGGGAATATGTTCCATGATCTTAGTACCCTCATGGTTATAATGTTTCCATTTATTATGTTTGCAGATGTGGATTTGTTTATTACATTATGATTTCATAATAGTATAATATTTCTGAAGGTCAGAATGTGATTTTCGTTAGATTGTGATTTAAATATAATAATATTTTGGTGATATTGCACATTAAGTTGGACTTCATATATTTTCATTACCATATACGACTATCATAATGGACAACATATTTTATTTACATGTACAACAATTTATTAAGGTTAGCTTCTCAATGGTGCATGTAACACTACCATTCCCCTTTGACTAATCACGACTGATTGGGAGGCATTACCTTTAATTATCCCAACTTCCATGGTCTCTTTATGGAAGTGGGTTTATGAAATTTATTGTCACCCAAATTTTGCATAACTCACTTTGGATAAAAACATTCTGTTTAGTTCATCAAAATTTCATGATGATCTACAATTTTCCTCCACCCCAACTCTATATTGAAAATTATGCCCATTTTAATTTTAGGCCCCTCAACCTTGCCACAGCAGAGAGGATCAACCATGTGACACCTACATGGAACTACCACCTCACAAGACATCCAACATGGTTCGTCCCATGTATTAGCGCCACATTGCCATCATGCCACAACGAAAGGGTTTTTTTCTCCCAAATTCTATGACATGGCATAAATTTCTTCGTTAGGTAACAAGGAAGGTATTCATCTCACGACTTCCATCGCCTCTGTAATTTTTTTTCAACCCACGTCCTACATATCATATTCATAAAAAAAAAATTGTCAATGGTTTGTAGTCGATGAAAATGTTTAACCCACCCAAGTAAAAGCTCAAGTCAATACCATGTGGCATTTTCCAAGCCAACACATGCCACCAAATTATTTCCATGAGTCACGTATGTGCAAAATATGCTAGAGCTCCATGTCACCCACTCATACTGTATCTTGCTAATGTCATGTTGATGCCATCTTTCCATGTGGAATCAAGAAATTGTCAGTTAACCCTCCGAAGGGTTATTTATGCATGCCACATGTCACATCATCTGTGTTCCATGTCAGCATCATTTCCATGTCATGTGTATATGTCATCCATGTCCCACATGGCATGTGCGACTTGAGCTTAACCCAGGGGTCCCACCGGGTCCCATGCCTCTATGCAAGCGTTACTCTCTAATTTAAGGATGAATATTGTTTTGTGTTCCACCCTCTGTCAAGAACACCAAAATTCCCATGCTTTGAATCACCAATGTCTCACCCGTTCAGCGCAATGGTAAAATTCGAAGGTAGTCATGAGGGTTTTTTCTAGCCAACTATTTATTTCAACCATTCCCCCTTTCACAATAGCTACTAGTAACCGTAGCATAATGTAGAGTGAATAGTCCATGTAAAATAATGAGATTTTTAGTTCATGTGCTCCATTAAATTCATACCTTGTTAGTTTTATGATTCCTCCTTTATAAACTATCAAGGCTCCTTCGACACGAATGTAAATCTGTTCTCTGTGAACTCTAGGTTGAAATGTCAGGGACTTCAATGGCTCTAAAATCCCATCCTTGGGACATGGGATGCAATATTTCAGTATTATACCCCAATTATAAGGAAGGGTGGCGGCCCACATTAGGCAACATAAATATGCGCAATATATTAGCATGTCATATGTCACACCTTAACAACAAAGTTCATTATTTCTGAGGCCAAAGTAATTCTTTCTCATTATGACATACATCCCATGGATTTACAGACAAAACAAAAATTTACTGGGTTTATTATATAGCCATATTGGGTCTTCAATACCTTTTACATGGCAGGTTTTCAAGTCACTTTACACATATCACATTATGGAAATCACACCGACCCACAACGAATTGGTAATGTCAAAAACTCATGCATAATCTTATAAGTAACTCAACAATTGAGGAATGTGTAATATATATATAGTGGAATGTTTTGATCATATTTTTCATTGGTCCTCGTGATGAACCAAAGTAGCTGGTTCTAAACGCGTTGATCAAATTATTTGATATGCATTTTTTTATGAAAGATATCTGTATACAAACTATGGATCACAGAAGCCATATTTCAAATTGAGGAGCATATCAACATCACAACGATCCACATGTCCCTTAGAACCATGAGAATCATTCCCATAATCACCAAATTACAACACACAAGAATACATATTCCTCGTTGATAGTGTTAATGCAATTGTTATCATGTAATAAAATTAATCGATCATTCATATATGACTAGAAAATACAAAGATACAAGTAAGAAAATTATCTTACTATTTGGATGACTAAAAACTTAACTTAGAGACAGATTTCAATTCTCCTCCCAACTATAGGCCAACTAGATAACTATTCTTTCTTGTAATTCACCACCCTCAAGCTAGGTTCAAAACATGAGGAGTGAAATGATCAACTGAATTTCACAACAATCAAGTCGTATATGGTCTTAGCCCAAACTAAACTTCAAGAAATTGAAAACACACAACTGGAAGTCCAAAAAACACAATATCTCCATCCAAACAACCAATTAAATAGTTTTAACTCTATGAAATAGTTTCACCCTCAACCCCTCCACACACTAAGCTCTGAATCCACTAAATTCGACAATTTCACCTCAAAATTTAGAAGTTAATACTAAGATATTGAAAACCTGAAAACCTTAACTCAATACAAATCCTTGTGAATTGAGAAAGCATAAATATTTCTTGATATACCTTGATTATCCTTTTGTAAAATAAATAATTTCTTCCATTTTTATAATGGTAAACTCATAGACACTTGGCAGGTTTCACTCGATAATAATCTCTTGTATCCCAAATTCCATCAGCATCACATATCGCACTACAGAAGAAGATTTAAATCATCCTGACAATTATAATGCGACATCTACTGTCCAATGAAAACTGTAGAAGATGAAAGTGTATTGTTTAAGGAGGGCTACATGATGAAAAAATGACAAAAGAAGGAATGAATACAAATGATTGCTGGAGATAACACTTAATTCTTGTATTATGAAAGATATATATACATAGAAAAATAGTTAGGAAACAGTTGAACTAATTAAAATAATTGTAAAATAAGTTTAATGATTAATTCTTTAATACTTCCCCTTAATCTTGAGGGTTACATTGTTTTATTCCTAACTTTTGACATCGAAATTCAAAATTAACTTTTCCTGGTGGTTTGGTGAAGATATCTGCTAATTGTTCCTTGGAAATACAAAATTTGAGAACAATATCACCATTCTTGATGAGTTCATGAATGAACTGAAAACGAGTGTCAATATGTTTTCTCTTTTTATGAAAGACATTGTTCTTCGACAATGAAATAGCGGAAGTGTTGTCACAAAGGATTGAAATAGGTTCATTTTATATATATCTGAAGTTAGTGAGAAGTCCCTTTAGCCACACTACTTGACATGATGTTGAATTCGCTACAACGTACTCAATCTCTATTGAAGATAGCGTAAATATGGGGTATTTTTTGGATGACCACGATATAAAGTTTCTGCCAAATAGAAAAGCATAGCCAGAAGTGTTTTTCCGATCATCAATACAACCTCCGTAATCATTGTCTTTATAAACGACATGCTTACTATCTGTACAGGCTGCATACAATAAACCATATGTAGATGTACCTGCAATGTATCTTAACACCCTTTTTCCACTTTCCAATGACATTCTTTAGGAGATTCCATAAACCTAGAAATATAAATAGCTACAAATGTTATATCAGGTCTAGTAGCAGTATGATACATAACACTACCAGCAAGTTTCTCATACAAAGTCGCATTAAAAATAGTACACACATCATATTTACTTAACTTTGTAGCAAATTCAACAGGAGTGTCTAATGGTTTATACATGTCCATCTTAAACTTTTTCAAAATGTTAGTAGCATACTTATGTTGACTCGTAAACATACCATCATGTTTTTTTTTTTTACTTTGATACCTATGAATTATCTCATTAATCCAAGATCTATCATTTCAAATTCA
The DNA here is from genome assembly GCA_034641835.2 of Pinus albicaulis. Taxonomy (NCBI): domain Eukaryota; kingdom Viridiplantae; phylum Streptophyta; class Pinopsida; order Pinales; family Pinaceae; genus Pinus; species Pinus albicaulis. The sequence goes on along the minus strand of CM076582.1, from coordinate 1,176,584,732 downwards.
TTTTTCATTGCATCTTTAAAATCATCTAACTGCATGTTACCTGTATAAATTATGTCATCAATATAAACTTGACATGGTATCAAAATATTACCTTGATGATCATTCTTGATATACAAATTGGGCTCATGGTCGCTCCTTCTGAAACCATTATTCAACAAGTAATGGTCTATTCGGTTGTACCAAGCTCTTGTAGCTTGTTTCAAGCCATACAACACTTTCTTCAACCTATACACCTTATGTTTTTTATTCTTGATTTCAAATCTAGGAGGCTGATCAACATACACTTCTTCATTCAAAACACCATTCAAAAAATTAGACTTTACATCCATTTGGTAAATTGGCCACTTTTTTTTGTGCTGCAATAGCTAATACAAATTGAACAATATCAATTCTTGCTATAGGTGCAAATGTTTCACCATAATCTATGCCAGGTTTTTGTAAGAAACCTTTGGCAACTAATCTTTCTTTATGCTTATCAACTTCACCTCTCTCATTTAACTTTGTTTTAAATTCCCATTTGACACCTATAGAGTTTTTATCATTAGGTAAATCAACCAAATTCCAAGTTCGATTTATTTCAATATCATCGATTTCATTATTCATTTCATGTACCCATTCTTTGTCTTTTATAGCCTCTTCAAAACAAGTAGGTTGAAATGAAATAAATGCAAAATTTACAATATCATCAACATCGTCTTGTGCATAAATATCACTTAAGTTTCTCATTGTAGGATTATCAAAATTAGACTCAAAATATGATGAACTGCTACTACTTGATGAACTACTATTGGTTTTTTCTTGAACCTGTAATATTGGAATGCTTTTTGTAGGTTCTTGATGTTCGTCTAACATAATAAAAGGATTAGGACAAGTGTTGTTCTCCATTTCAGTCCAAGACTTATCTTCCAAAAATTTCACATCTCGAATTACGACAAACTTCTTAGTTATAGGATTAAACAATTTGTTTGCCTTAGATTGATCACTATATCCTATAAAAATATACTTTTCGATCCTATCATTAAGATTTTTTCTCAATTTTTCTGGAACATGAGTGAAATCAATACAACCAAATACACGGAAGTGTGAAACAATTACCTTTTTTCCACTCCATGCTTCTTCAGGTACAAAAATTTGAACATTGGAAGTTAGCAATCTATTCAAAATACATACCAAACATGCAACTGCTTCAGCCCATAAATCTTTAGAAAAATTTCATGTTTTAAGAAGACTTCGAGCCATATTCATAATTATCTGATTCTTTCTTTCCGCGACTCCATTCTGTTACGGAGCATAACTCGTTGTCGTTTGTTTTTTAATACCATGTTGTTTTCAAAAATAAATGAATTCATTAGATTCATACTCACCTCCTTTATTAGACCTCTGGACTTCAATAAACTTGCCACTCTATTTTTAAGCCTCGACTTTGAACTCCTTAAACTTGGAAAAATTTTCAGATTTTTATTTGATGAAATACACCCAAATTTTCTTGCTAAAATCATCAATAAAAGTAAGAAAATAGAGACTACGAACAACTGATTTTTCTTGCATTCGACTGCACAAATATGTATACACTAACTCTAGTTGTTCTTTGGCTATATTAGAGGCTGAAGAAAAAATATCTTTCTTATGTTTACCCATTATACAACTTGTACAAGAAGAGATATGATCAAACAAAGCAGGCAAACCTTTCACCATAGACTATCTTTGCAACAAACTCATACTTTTGATAGGTAAACCACCATATCGCAAATGTCACAGGTTAGAGTCAGTTGGCATTGAAACATTATGTGCATACAACTTCTCACTTTTCAATTGTAATTGATACAACTTGTTCTTTGTCATAGTAATATTTGTAACAAGATACTTATGTTTATCAGAAATCTTGCAAGTAGTGTTGTGAAAGCTAACATCATAACCATGTGCATCTAACTGACCAACACTCAAAAAATTATGCTTGAAATTGGGTACATAATAAAAAGAATAGATATTTTTCACAACATTTTGTTTGGTTAAGACAGGTACAACACCCTTTCCTGAAGCTTTAACCTGGCAATCATCACCCAAACCAATAGAGGAATTGAAATATGTATCAATATGTGAAAAAAAATCACTATGACCAGTCATATGATTACTACATCCACTGCCTACCAGCCAAACATCTTTATTAGGTACTTGCACAGTCACTTGCCATGCCAAAAATAAAGCATATGATGTTTCACATTCAGTGTTTGTTACATTGGATTTGTTTTTACTTAAAAAATACTATAATTTTCAACATTCAGACTTATAATGGCCATATTTTGTGCAGTAGTGGCATTGAATTTTTTTATTTATATATCCACCTACGACCATGATCATTTTGAGACTGCTGTAAATGTGCTTGAGTTACCTGTGATCTATCATTAGACTGAGACTGTCCTCTACCTTTTCCTCTCCTGGCACAAAAACCTTTGCCTCTACTTCTATCCATAAAAGCTTTAGATTTGAAATCATGCTCTAAATTACTGACATCTAACTTAACTCTTGATTCATGGGCCAACAAAGAACCAGTTAATTCTTCCACAGATAACTTTTGTTAATTCTCTTGATTCAAAAACAGTAACAATCATGTCAAATTTTTTAGGCAAACATCTAAGAAATTTTTCAACAATTCTTTGGTCTTTTATTTCTTCACCATTCATCCGAAGCTAATTAAAAAAACCCATAACTTTATTCATAAATTGATCAGTGGTTTCTAATTCAGTCATTTTAAGTGTTTCAAATTGTCTTATGAGAGTCTGTAATCTTACCATTTTTACTTTATCATTTCCTTGATAAGCAACCTTAAGTATATCCCAAATTGATTTAGCAATTTTAGCAGCAGTGATTTTAGGAAAAATAAAGTCATCTAAGGAATTTAAAATGCACGACTTCTCTCTACCTTCTTTCAGTTTAAGTTCATCATTTTTTTTCTTTGAGCAACGCTCATTCCAGCAATTGTATTTGCATCAGGTTCTATGAACCCCAATTATACTAATTTCCAACAACCTACGCCTTGTAAGCATGCTTGCATTTTAAGGCTCAAAAAATCATAATTTTTTCCACTAAATAGAGGCGTAGGGATTGCATACTGATTTGTCGAGGCCGTGCGTGAACTAATAAAAAAATGAAAAAAAAACTCTTTTTAAAACACTTCCAAATAGATAGCACAAGTAGACTTTCGATGGAGGTGATTAAAAACTATATTTTTTAAACTCTTTTTAATTTAAATCCCATAATTGAAGATTCAAACCGACTTCAAGGTCATATTTCCTTTCCTTTCAACATCCTCATTCCCTTCCTTTCAACATCCTTATTCATTTTCTTTCAACAACCTCATTAATATTTTCTTTCAACAACCTCATTAATAGTCTAAAAAGCCAAACCAATCAACTAAAAAACCGTGGCAGCCGATTACACAAAAAAAATTTAAAAAACTGTGAATCAAGTAGAAAACGTGGAAGCCTTCCCCTAACGCTTATTAGACAAACTATTAAAACCGATCAAGTAAAACACTTGTGAGCCTTTCTCTAACACTGATTACAAAACTATTAAAACTAGGAATCATGCACCTTCGATGGCTGAACTCAATTCACAAGTTACAAATTCCTTGTTGGAGGCTCCTTCACTCAATGACTTGGCAACTTCAAACAACAAAGACTGAATTTTAGTGAAAAAGCAGGTAGCAAAGTAGGCAGTAATGACTTCTCTGCTTAAAAAGCTTCAAACAACGAGTGCAAGTCTTCGGCAGCAATTATCTAGTAGTTTTCCTTTTTCGAAAAGGAACCTAATGCTGTGATAGCATGACAGAATGACATAAGAAGAAACAAATACAAAATATTTCTGGAGAGCACTCTTAATTCTTGTATTATGAAAGATATATATACATAGAAAAACAATTAGGAAACAGTTGAACTAACTAAACTAATTCTAAACCAACTATAATGATTAATTATTTAACACACCTTGTAGAGTTGCCTTTTTTTTAACCATCGAGAGCTTGAATAATAATATAAGATATTGTTATTTTTAAACAAAATAAAATAATAGAGGTTGGAAAAATTTTAGAATACAGAGGGGCTCCCAACTTTGAAAAGAAGCAATAAACTGACGACTTTTTGATCTGTTTTTTTGAAAAAAAAAATTGGTGGATTTTTTTAATTTAATTTGTTTAAAATATTAGAGGAATTTATTAAAATTACAAGGTTGATGGGTAAAATCAGTTCAATAAAAGTTCTAAAGAGGTTTTTTAGGGTGCTGAATCCATACATCTAGTCACAAACCCAGTTTAAATAACACAAATCAAGATTTCACCTCAAAATTTTCCACCAAATTCCTACCAGAAAATCCATAAAAAATCCAACAACTCCAACCCAACACTCCTAAATACTTTATGTTTCATATAACTCAGTAATAATACTGTTGAGTTTCCTATGATAGAGACAGTCACAGTTTTAGGTGACATGATCAATTTGAAAAGGATCAATAGCACTGGTTGTGCATGCAAAATATTTGGTTAAAAACCGCATCTGCGTATGCATGCGTTGTATACATATCACTTCAACATTATCCCCGTTTTTACTTTTATTCAGTGCTTTTATAACATTGTTTATATTGCGTTCCTAGCACAGTCACTAGCAGAAAATCAGTATGAAGAATAATTTAGTGGAATATTTGTTATGTTTGTCTACTTCTAAGCAATAAATCATTGCCCACTAAACTGTGCGAGATTCTGTTTGTATGCGATAAAAACTTATTGATGCATAACATTATGTAATATAATAGTTAATTGATGATGACATATTTATACATTAATATTTATTTTCTTAAATTTATTTACTCTCAATTGAATAAAATAATACTGTAACTCGTTAATTGAATTGAATTTAAAGAATCATGACATGGATTGTTAACCTCTGAATGTCAATTTCTTCTTCAAAATATATTTCTCTTAAAAATAAATAATAATGAAAATGCTCCTGAATCTATATCTGTATACAAATATTGAAAACACTTTTACTTTGATACATGCTTTTGATTGGAATTGTTTGTTTAAGTTTACTTTAATGGATTGAGGTTTAAGGAAATTGACAGGAATTAACGGAAAAATCTATTAATAGTTAGAAAAACATATATTTGGTTTATTAATGGATTTTTGTTATCTGATTTCCATAATATCTCATGTTACTTCTTGACCATGCTTGTTCAAATTAGCCTTTGAAGAAACCCAAAATAAAGTTGAATCATCTAGGATCCGCTGGTAATTTCAAAATAAAATCACATCTGTCAGCGATGGAGGTAAAAATTGGTTGGCTACATACTGTACCGTTGTTGAAAGCAAGGTTCCACCTTGACGTCTAAATGTGTTCAACGGGAACAACAAATTCCTGGTGTGCTGAAGGATATGAATGCTATTTTTAGATTTATAAAATTAATCGACAATTTGGCGAGGTGGATGCAGAGAAATTTCAAAAGCAATCTAATCCTATTGAGAATGAAAAGGTATACTTATATTTAATATATGTCTAGTAGTTTGTTGGCAATTTTGTGAATATTTACAACTTAGCAATTGAACAATTGGATATTGGCAGCATAAGAAAACACATTCCATAGTTAAATTATATCACAATCTATTTATAATTGAGTTTAATAAAATATTGCACACTCCACTTTTCAAAATTCAAGCTGGCACTCATTAATTATGATTTATTGTGGCACCATGCTCGGAGAAGATATAGAGGTAACTTATTATCACCCTCGTTCGATTATTTTTCCAATGTCAAAAGAATTGATTACTACCTCATGAATCATAGGATTCAATGTGGGAAATGGTGAGAATTATTGTATGCAAATAATTCTCAAATTTATAGAGTTCTCATTAAATTTTTGTGTAAGTCACGGATAGAAAAATAGTTGATAGACACGTAGACGAGTCCAGGGATGTTAGCCTTTGTATAGGTAGATGAAAATTATAGGGATTTAGTAACAAGATCAGTTTTAGAAATTTATTTTTTCAAATTAAACTATAATTATTTGGAATGGGATTGATTGATAAAAAAATTAAGAGGTTAACGACTTTGTTAACACTAGAAAATCGTACAAGTACAAGATGACATTATCTAATGTCAAGAAGAAATATTTAGAGGGCTAAAAGACATTAGAGAATCTGGAAAGTATTTAAAAATCTGTAAGGTCTCATGAAAAATCAAATTTGAGCAAGTCATAAATGAATTTGCGCGCATAATCCTTCGTGAAGAATGCCTTTGCGTGCCTTTTGACCCAAAATGCATGCAATCCTGGGAGTGGTGAAAGTCACCTTCCGAGATCACAAAAAGCACACTCCATGACAATGATTTCATACTTGAAGCCGCCTAAACACAACCACCAAAGCCTCCTTAGACATTAAGTGAGCACACAATGGAATATTTGTGGCACACAAAGGAATCATTCCCCTCTCTTGGGTCACCATCCACATTGTAGCAAGAGAGGGAAGGAGGATTTGAATTCTCCTATATAAGGCCACCATGAGATGAAGAACTGGAGAGCACATTGTTATGCTAGCGAGAATTGCCCAAGCAATACCAGCAGTGTCTGATCTGAAGCTGAAGATAGAGGGGACTCAATTTTTGGTCATCTAACAAGTTCAATCCACCATAGTAGAGAGAGGGAGAATTTTCACCAAAGCAAGCTTGGAAGTAAAAACATCCTTGCATCAGGATTTAGAATGCATGTTCTAAGGGCCCTTTGGCAAGAGGGTTACAGTTTGATCCTCATTTCCTACCGGCACTTAATAAGAGGGGCCGAAGAGCCACCGTTTGGATTATTGCAGTTGTTTGACTCTATTCAGAGCTTTTGTTTATTTGTTTTAGTTTTAGTTTAGTTTTAGTTTATATATATGCATGCCATTTCTCTATCTAGTATGTTTATGATTCTAGCTTATTCCACTAACTTCCTTGACTTCACTTCTTTTTCTGCCTGTTACCAATAACTTAAGAGGGTAAACCACACACCTTAAGTTGGTGTGATTTCATGCATGCTTGCACCAAACACACTAACACAGGATTGGCAACTCCACTAACGTTTATTTCAAAGTTTATGTGGTTGTGCCTTTTTGCAGAGACCCCTGTCTATGCTGTGGAGTGAAGCTGAATTACCCCCTTTTTTTCTTGCAGTCCCTAGTTCATCCAAAGTGACAGACTGAAGCAAAACAACTCAAAAATTACTTTTACAGGAATTTTCCTACTTTTTCCTCCCATAGACACGCCTAGGGTCCGCATTTAGACCTGACCCGCGTGCAGACATCGTGCCTGTTGCATCCTTTTCTGCGCAAAAAATATAAAGAGAAATTTCTCCCACATTTCTATCTTTTCCTTCTTTTAAAGTGCTTGTCAACCCATAATACATCTTCCAGCACTGGTTGAGGTACCCCGCAGCTTGCTAAAGTCACTCTTAGCAGCTTTTTCTAGGCTTAGTGTCAATTTTATTTTATGTTTATTTTTGCAAAGTTCACACATAGTTTAAGTAGGGGGGAAAAATAACTTTCATTTCGAAAAAAAATTATGTTTTGAAAATTTAGGTACAAACACACCTAGATAAATTAGCCAAAGTAAGCGGCCCAAGTCCATGCATGCTTATCTAGTTTCTCTTTTTCTAGTGTAAAAGTTATTAGTTTAGTTCAATTTTGCGCTAGAATTTCGGGACTACGATTGAATTTTTGATAGAAGAGTAGGTAATATTTGTTGCCTTTGTACCCTTCGGTGATCCTAGGCAGGCATATGAACACTCTCTATTCACAACGCACCATCTCCCTTTATTTGATCACATAGATTAACTAGGAAAAATAGAAAGCCGCCCATATCCGCACATGTTTTTATTTTGAGCAAGGGACAATAAAACATAGTTTAAATAGGGGATTTTGAAAAGGATCATCACATATCCACACATTCAAACTATGTTCTTGTCCACTTTTTTCTCACACACATCCACCCACTAAGAAAAGAAAATACACCTAAAAATAACTTAACCAAACTCACTAAATTCTCCCCACAGGGGCCACAAAAGTATTTATAATTTAAGTTAGCATCAAGTGGGTAGGCATCCAATAAGTAGCGTTGATAATTATTCATCTTGAAACATAGAAGTTTACTATTTAGGGAGCTTTAAATCCACCTATTATCCCACAGAAAAGAAAACCCGAGCGCGATAGAGACCTGTTTCAGAGGGGGTTAGGCTTAGGCACAGTGCATGTGGTATCAGTTGGGGCTACTTGACCCAGATGATACTCAGTACTGTTAGATGAATTACCAAGAAGCCCAAGACTCGAACGCTCACAGGGGATGGTGGTACTTAGTGGCCAAATATAGGGCATCCTTTCCCTATAGGTGATGGTGCAAGAAAGCACTAGATCCTCTACCATTACCTTGGTGGATTTTCTTCCGCTGATTGGGGGCATCGCCAGCTCTTACGGGACGTTGTGCCAGAACTCGCAAGATATCTTCTCAAGGCCTAGTTAAATTTGAGTGTGCAAGGACAAATAGGTCTTCTAGAATTTCAATATCCTATGCAAACAAACAAAAACCACTTTTTTGATTGATTGATCACATAGAATTAATTTAAAGGGAAAATTTATTTTATTTTCGCTTTGTCTTATGTATCTAACCAGAATTTTTTTTTGATCATAGACTCTATCCTCTCAATTTTTTGTAAAACCAAATCTAGTCGACACCAAAATGGACCCAATGGGACCTCATCGATCTACACGTATTTTGGACCTCCCCCTATTACTGGGAGGGGTTCCAGGTCTTTCGTCGTTTAGGCATCAAAGACGGAACACTGCCACCATTATTGGTTCATCATGTATTGGGAAATCCTTAGTTGGGAACCCTAGTCAGTCTCCCAATGCCACACCACATGCCACTTCTCCCACGACCCCTAGCGAGCAGAGGAGTCTGACCCATTTGGGAAGCAGGTCGAATACACAGCAGGGTATGTCGTGGACTAACACTCTTCCTAACCAGAACTTTGTGTTTTCGGAAGTTGCAATGGAGTCAAAAACCTAGTCACCTTTCCTAGCTTCATTGAATCTACATGATTTAACCAAATTAACAAATTACTCCATTGTACACAACCCTACATGGCCTCCCATGCCCGCAAAACTCACTTCGGATATTCCAAAGTTCGAAGGAAAGCAAGCGGAAGACCTAGGTAATCATGTCATGACCTTCCACCTGTGGTGCTCATTGAAAAATACCATTGGTGGCACTATTCGATTGAGACTATTTCAACGCACTCTGACAGGAGTAGCCGCGAAATGGTACGTGGAGCAACCCTCTATTTAAAATGGAACCTTTTGCGCCCTTGCGACCGCGTTCCTAACATATTTTTAGGCACCCATTCATCATCATTCCAGAATGGAATTACTGACACATTTCAAACAAACCCCCATTGTCCATATCTCGGACCATCTCCATGAATGGAGGTGGAATTGTAGTTTATGTAAAGAAAAACTCGATGACTAAGTTCTTTTACATTTGTTCCTGAAAACTCTCATTGTAGAGATTTCAAAGGATCTGTCACAACAAAGGCCCATATCTGAAGAGGACGCCTTCAGCAAAGCCTAGTATATTTAGCTGATTTATATGCATTCAGGATACATTTACAATATCCTGTCAAACACCCCATGCCTGCAAACTTATCAAGAATTGTGATGCTCGTTGAACTTTGCAGATGGACTAATTGGGTAATTGACCCAAATTTACCTAGGCAGTAGTATTCAAAACCCTAGTTACACGTATAGCTCTACCCAGAACATACCACAACCTAGATTTCAAAGTCATCATATGCCTCAGCAAAATTTGACCAATAGGGCGCAAGCGTTTCACCATGGAGGACCCTATCCTCTAGCTCAGGGGACCCAATATGTAGAGAGAAACACTAATAGAAGAGCTCCCCTCCAATATCCAGGTGAAAACCAGGGACCACGTTATGCTCAGTCCCTAGCACGAGACCCACTTATGTAGACTAATGCAGAGGTGAACTTTGTGTAACCTTCCCAAAACCAACCACAAAAATATAACCGAGAGAACTACCCTCCTAACATGGCGAGGAAAAAAGGAAAAAACAAGCCCAAAGGGAATCCTGGACAGGGGGCGAAAACCAGCAATGATAGCTGTGATCCCAAGCTAGGGGAGACTCCACCTGGAATCAGAACCAGGAGCTAAGAAAAACCCAACGACAGAGAAAAATGCCACTTCTTCGAACAAACCATTCTTGTTCGATATGTGGTGACTACGGTCATTATCGCTAGGTCCTTATATTACTAGTATAGTCCCTTATCGTTGTTAGTGTAACCACCTTATTGTTATTATTATACCCAGGTAACCCCCATATTTTTATTATTGTTCCCTTAAATTATTATTGTTAGATCGACTAGAATTACATTGTGGCCCCACTAAGATTACATTGTGGCCCCATAGACTCCTATATATAGAAAGGAGGTTTTGTAATTTGTATCATCGAATAATTGTTCATTCATGTAATGTATTAGAGTTTTCCCCCTCGAATTGGATTATTTCTAAGGCGTTGATATCTCTTTTCTTCTATTTTTGAAGTTTGTTTCACAACATTTTGTATCAGAGCTTTGGATTCTAGGGTTTCGCTGCCCCAAACAGGTCATCGTGGAATTTTCGCTATAATATTTTTTATAAAATGGTTCAGAAGCTGAAGTTTCGAAAGTGCGAAGCCGAAATCCTGAGGAACATCGTCACAAAATTTCAGAGCTTGGTTTGCAATATTTTCAGAGATATGATCTCTGGAAGTTAGGTCTTTTTGCAGGTGTTGAACCCTAGAATTGCCTTATCTTTCACAAACCTTCACCTCATTTCATCATTATTTTATCACTTCATAAGCCTAAAATAAATGAAGAATGATTAGGATTTCTTAAAGGTTACATGAAATTGATTAACATATTGTATTTTCATGGTTTTCTCTTTTTTAATAATTTTGTGCAAAATAGCTACAGAATACAGACGTTCCGTAGCCGATCACGCATTCCGCAACTATTTTAGTGTTTAAATGGGTTGCAGGTGTCGTCTGAAGGAACAATGCATATGGGTGAATTCTAGACCTCATCCACATCATTCGTTGCTCTCCACGAAGCTCCAAGTTGTTATGCACGTGGGAAACCAAAACCAAGAGATAGACTTCTACCGAGACACAGACTCTACAGATGTCTGCAGCAAAGTACGAGGCCTTCAAAAGAGTTCTAATTTGATTTTAATTTCAAAAGACACTTGTCCCTATATTTTCTCAAGGGCAGTAATGTATTTCCCTTATAAAAATAACTTGAGAGACCAAGATCCAGCTAGCTGGTGGATGTTTTGTTGTTAAGTTTTCCCAAGACTGTAATACACTATTTTTGAAGCATTTTCCTTTAATGAAAGAAGTTCAACCTTGATGCATGACCTGAAGCAGTTATAAGGAGATTTGTATGCTGATCTGGTGGTAGAGGACCCCTACTGCCCGATAAGATCTGTGCGTTTTGTTTAGATAAGTAATTATAGCTCTGTTTTGTTCCTAGTTTAGACAATTTTCTGAACTTTGTGTTTTATACTCACTTGCAGTGGATGCTACAGTCAGTCTTATTCTTACGAATTGTTCCAAAATATCACTAATATTGAATGAGATATAACTGTAGTATTTTAGGAATTAGTTGTATTTTCTGAACTTTATGTTTTATGCACATTTACATTGAATGTTACAGCCAGACTTGTTCTTATAAATTATTCCAAAATATCACTCATATTGAACGAGATAGGGCTTTAGTATTTCAGATATTAGTTGAATTTTAGTTCAGTTGTAATACTCCGGAGGTTGATTTCATTTTAGTTAAGCTCTGTCATTGTATTTCAAGATTGATAATGGCACTTTAGTTCAATTCTGTCCACTGTATTTCAAGTTTCATTAGTTAGTTGTATGCTAGTTTTGTTCTATTAGACTTCAAGGCCTTCATTATTTACAAAATACTCTTGTTATGAACCTCTTCCAATACATCATCATATGAACAGGAATTAGTGATATCAGTCGAAGGCGTTGACTATTCTGCAATCTCTTGTAACTTCACAAATAGCTTTTTTCCAAAACTATTCCAAAAGATTTCTAACTTCCGAATGAGGCTTAGTAGTGACAATTTGAGTTGCAGAATGGATTAATCTCAATGTTCTAAGTTAATTTAGAGTATATTTTCTTACTGTGCTACAAATAATCTTTTCCAATTGTGTTCCAACAAACTTCTAACCATGGATGATATTTTTGTAATATTGTAAGTTGTTGTTTACTTAAGAAAACCTCATTGCATAAAAATTATCCTTTTCTTAAGCTCTTCCAACATATTTCTAATGAATGAATTGGAATGAGTTCATGTTATGAGTTATTGAGTTCATATTATGAGTCATTGTCAAGCTTTGCATTCTCTGTTCTTAGGTGCCATACATAGTTTAGGGTATATTTTGCTCTGTTTTTCATCATTTTCCTAATTAGGGACATAATTTACAATTACACTTTTTTTTGAGTCTAAGGTTTCCTTCTGTTTTCTTTTTGACATAGATTTGATTTCATCTTTTGAACATAGAGTAACATACTAAGTGCTAAAAAGACAAAACCCCCAAAAACAATAATAAAAACACATACAACGAAGTAAGGAAAATGCCACTTAGGCACATATAGTGCACCACACTTCATCAAAGTTACAAAACCTGGTTGATAATTAATGGAAGAAATTTAGGAACACTAATTTGAATAAACATTTTGGCGCTGTTGCCGGGGAAGTTTAACTAGGTAACCTTATTTCTTACATCAAAAAAAAAAAAACACTTCAATCACCTATTACACCCACTATATCATGTGGTGTAGTAAGAGCCACACATCCACATCATGAATTCACATTTTTGCAGGTAGAAGAAGAGGGGACAAAGGAGGTTGAAGAAATGGATGGAGATGATGACAATTGGGAAGATTCTTTTGGATTTCCCATTAAAGAAACTGATATCAACGTTCAAATGAAGAACATCCATCCACCTGTACTTCCTAAATTCAAAGGTATGAGATCAGAAGACCCAGAAACCTTTCTTTTTGAATTTGAAATAATTTGTAGATCTTATGGCTATTCATTGCACATTCAAAAATTGAATTTGTTTTCGGAAACATTGAATGATAGAGCTCTTAGATGGTTCATGACTTTAGGAACAAATTCTATAAGGACATGGGATGATATGAAAAGAATATTTTTGGAAAAATATAAACATTATTGCATGCACCATGACCTTAGAAATAAAGTCTTTAAGATGAACCAAAAAGAGGATGAAAGCCTAGAAGATTTAGTGGAGAGATTTACTTATAATATCAAAAGATCTAAATTTCATAATTTAGGATCAGATGCATTAAAAACTCTCCTAATAAATGCTATAAAGGATGAATGGATTGATCTTATTAATCTTGTGGGAAAAGGAGATGTTTATCAATTTCCATTTCAAGAAATTTGTGAACTATGCAAGAACATATCAAGAGGAAAAGAAAAGTGTGTAAGGTCCCCTCAAGATCCATTTATGGAAAAAGTAAGTAAGTCAGCATCAGGATTGGTAAGTCAAACTGAACCTAACAATTTGATAAACATTCTTGGTAATTTAAATGAACAAACTGGCATGCTAAGAAAGCAAGACATGCAAAAAGTTGCTTCATTTATATTTTTCCCTAAATGTAGAAAGAAACATGCTTTGCATGAATGTCCACATGATAACATTAAAATGTGTAAAATTTGTCCAGGAACACATACTACTGAATATTTCCCATCATTACTAGGGTTGAAGGAAATTTAGTAGAAGGATAATGGAGAAAATCAAGCACAAGAGAAACTTTGTTATGTAGCTCCAAGAGGACTATGGAAGCCTCATCAACCCAATATGATGCAATATCCTTATGCAGAGTTTCAAGGTTATGCACAACAATATCAAGGTAATTGGAATACACCCTTGCCTTGGCAACCTTGGGCATCTCAATCCCAACCTCAAAACCAATCTTGGCAACAAATTTGGAAAAGGCCCTATAAAGGAAATCCACCATATCCTCAATCTTTCCCTCTCTATCCTCAATACCATCATCAATGTTATTCATACCATTCACCTCCACCACAACATCAATATCACCCTCATTTGACCTCAATTCAACCTTTACCATTATCATCCACACAAGCACCCCAAAAATTCATTCCCACTCCACTACCTCCACAACCATTTCATATCCCCAACAATAAAACACCTCAATCAACTTAAAAATTTTGAGGTATTGCAAAATGATTCACCAGCTATCATTGAAAAACAACAACCAGAAGAAGAAGACTCGGATAAGGTCCAAGAATCATGGATGTCTATTGATAAAGAGAATATATTGGAACCAGAGATTGAAAAGTCTCATGTATGCCTATCACCAGATTCTATGAATGAAGATCACATCTCCGAAGACTTGTATTTCATGATAGAGGAAAGAAAAGGAAGACAAGATTACATTGAATCTTGGTTCAAGTCAGTCATCGGATCCCAATGCTCAATTATTCAATATCTTCTGACATCATCTAAATCAAGACAGTTGGCATCTCATATATTGGTACATATCAAAGAGTATCTTTCAAACATGCATATGAGGTTATCTATCATCTTGTTATAGACATGGCTCCATTGGAAGTATTCATATACTTGAACAAGATTTTCTTTTTCAAGTAGAGTAGGACATAAAAAAATAAAAAAAAGTAAAGAGAAAAATAAGTCCTATTGTGAAAACCAGCTTGCTAGCGCAATTTGACATGACCTTTGCTTGAAAACAAGGCAACTGGCGAGCAAAGTTCACAATAAGTTCTGCAGTTTCATGATGGTTTCAATCTTTCATGGTTCTCCGAATCATTTTTGGTTCTATGCTCGAGTTGGATGATGTAAAATTCCTTAAGGTCCACGTTCCAACAGATCTTGTCCCATCGACCTCAACACTTTATCTGGGATCAATATTAGAGACTATTTGGAGTGCCTTGGAGCTTGCATTCATCAATGACAAGCCTCCTCGTTGATAACAATGGGAATACAACAATGTCTCTTGATTGTAAAATCTTACAGGCGACTCGACTTCGACACATTCATTCGTCCCTGTCAAGATGCACTGAGGTACCTTGACACTCATTTACATTATTGGTGAGTTGTCTTGCATTGGTTAATGATTTTCATTATTGATCGATAATCCAATGATTTCTTCCCATGCTCGACTTCGACACATTTATTCACATGGTAAGAATTATACCATGAATGTTGGCTCTGATGAAGACTAATGGTTCTATGGAATCAACAACAACTTGTAGCAGCATGTTCATCTTTTTTTCAATTCAACAACAGCTGCGGAAAGTGGCAGTTTCTGCAGCTATTGCTGTAGCAGCCTGTTTTTGTTTTTCACAACTTTTTCCAGAGGCAGTTTCGGCGCAAATATTGCAAGAGACTGGAGTAGAAATAAAAAAATCTGAGCTTCTTGGTTTTCTCAGAATATGATAACTTGAGTAAGGCGTGGAAAAAATTTGAAAAAAAACAATTTTTAAGGGCATTTCAGATGGGTTTTTAAGGTAGATTTTCATTTTTCAGCATTATGGACAGATTAGGACAGATTTCAGTATTTTTGCACGGCAGTGCCTTTTCTTCATAAAAATGAAATTATAAAAGAATGTGGCAGTAGAAAAGTTAAAAATACACAGTTTCCCTTTTGAATCACTCAATTCGGCCTTAAAATGAGTTTGTGGCGTACTTTTTTGTTGTAACATTGGAAAAAATGAAGGGTGAAATAGGGTAGAAATTGATTTTATCATAACTTTCAAACCGTGCATTCGTTGGTCCTAAAATTTTTATGGTATATGCATTGAGGTAGGGTGAATAAAAACAAAAAATTTCAGAAAATTTCAGTGTGTATTCTTCAAGAAATTGGCCACTTTCACCTATAGCCATTTCTCATTTTTCGGGAGATCCGTGCAACCAATGGCAGAGATTTTTCGTCGGAATATGCATAATAATATTGGTAACAACCTCAGAAAATTTCAGGGAATTCTGATGTACCGTTTGAGAGAAATTGTAAAATTCATTTCATTTTACAATTCCACTCCATCTCACTCCACTTTCACTCCATCTCACGCCACTTTCATTCCATTTCACAAGTCATATTCCACTTTCAATCCATTACATTTCACATCCATATTCCATATTCATACTTCATTTCTTTTTACAGATTTCATGTTGCAGCCACATCTTATTCAATAGTTTTGACACAATTGTACATCCTACAAAGAGATGATGATTACAGGAAATTGAAGGATTCTGTTTTGAAGACCAACATGCTAAAAGAGGACTAAAGGAACAACATCAAGCACATCAATTAACAAGGTCAAAATTCTGAGGTAAATTGTGAAAATTATTTTAATAGAAAAAATTTAAAACATGAAATAGATACAATGTGTATAATCATATGTTTCCTAAACAACCTATCATTCGAATTGATTAAGATATCTTGGCCATATCCCTTATCCAACATTACATAACGGCCCTCATTAAAACCTTGATTAATGACTAATGGTCATAATCACAAACGTAACCTACGAGTCCACATCTCCTTAAGATTGTATCATTCACTTATTTCACCACAAGTTCATCATAAATTCTCCATCAGATCCATAGCCACTTCATTTTCCCTTATAACTTAATTACCTCCATCCATTCACCTCCATTACACTTTGCAGCCAATCCATCTCTAAGTGCAGAAAGGTAATTCTGAGGGTGAAGCATCATTCTTCAACTAATCCATCTTCAGACACAGAGATACAGTTTCAAAAATAAAGCATTAGACTCTGTAGTCAATCTAGCTTCAAGCATAGAAAAGTAATTCTGAAAGGAATATAATCTGCACAGAGGAGGAATGTGGCTAATTGTCAGGACAGAACCAGTTAGAGTCAAAGTATTTGGAAGGATATCCACAAGTCAAGGAGCTACTACAACAAGCAGGGAGGTTAAATTTTATAGATAAATTTGATGGCTTCCATAAGGAGATTACAAAATCGTTTGCCAAATCTTTTGATGAAGCAGAAGAAGAAAAACTGACATGGTTATTGAAAATAAACTTGACACTTCACTACAGGAGGAAGATGAAGAACCAATTTCTGAAAATTTAACAGAGATTAAAAAATATATTAGGGCCAAAAGAAGTAGAAAGATAAATATGGATGTTCTAATAGAGGTTTCAAAGCACATGGAATAAAGTTTTGATGAAATTGCATGAGGACATGCAATAGTTTTGCAGTGGGGGTATGTTGAGCCCTAGAATTGCCTTGTCTTTTACAAACCTTCACTTCATTTCATCATTATTTTATCACTTCATAAGCCTAAAATCAATGAAGAATGATTAGGATTGCTTAAAGGTTACATGAAATTGATTAACATATTTTATTTTCATGGTTTTTGTTGTTTTAATAATTTTGTGCAAAATAGCTATAGAATACAGACGTTCCGTAGCCGATCATGCGTTTCGTAGCTATTTTATTGTTTAAATGGGTTACAGGTGTCGTCTGAAAGAAAAACACATATGGTTGAATTCCATACCTCATCCACATCATTCGTTTCTCTCCATGAAGTCTGAGTAAAAATCTCCAAGTGGTTATGCACGTGGGAAACCAAAACCAAGAGGTAGACTTCTACCGGGACACAGACTCTACAGATGTCTGCAGCAAAGTACGAGGCCTTCAAAAGAGTTTTAATTTGATTTTAATTGCAAAAGACACTTGTCCCTATATTTTCTCAAGGGCAGTAATGTATTTCCCTTATAAAAATAACTCGAGAGACCAAGATCCAGCTAGCTGGTGGATGTTTTGTTGTTAAGTTTTCGCAAGACTGTAATACGTTGTTTTCGAAGCATTTTCCTTTAATGAAAGAAGTTCAACCTTGATGCATGACCTAAAGCAGTTCTAAGGAGATTTGTATGCTGATCTGGTGGTAGAGGGCCCCTACTGCCCGAGAAGCTTTGTGCGTTTTGTTTAGATAAGTAATTCTAGCTTTGTTTTGTTCCTAGTTTAGACAATTTTCTGAACTTTGTGTTTTATACTCACTTGCAGTGGATGCTACAGTTAGTCTTATTCTTACGAATTGTTCCAAAATATAACTAATATTGAATGAGATATAACTGTAGTATTTTAGGAATTAGTTGTATTTTCTGAACTTTATGTTTTATGCACATTTACATTGAATGTTACAGCCAGACTTGTTCTTATAAATTATTCCAAAATATCACTCATATGGAACGAGATAGAGCTATATTATTTCAGAGATTAGTTGCATTTTATTTCAGTTGTAATACTCTGGAGGTTGATTGCATTTTAGTTCAGCTCTGTCACTGTATTTCAAGATTTATAATGGCACTTTAGTTCAATTCTATCCACTGTATTTCAAGTTTCATTAGTTAGTTGTATGCTAGTTTTGTTCTATTAGACTTCAAGGCCTTCATTATTTACAAACTACTCTTGTTATGAACCTCTTCCAATACATCATCATATGAACAGGAATTAGTGATATCGGTCCAAGGCCTTGACTGTTCTACAATCTCTTGTAACTTCAAAAATATCCTTTTTCCAAAACTATTCCAAAATATTTCTAACTTCCGAATGAGGCTTAGTAGTGACAATTTGAGTTGCAGAATGGATTAATATTAGTGTTATAATTTAATTTAGAGTATATTTTCTTACTGTGCTACAAAAAATCTTTTCCAATTGTGTTCCAACAAACTTCTAACCATGGATGATATTTTTGTAATATTGTAAGTTGTTGTTTACTTAGGAAAACCTCATTGCATAAAACTTATCCTTTTCTCAAGCTATTCCAACATATTTCTAATGAATTAATTGAACTGAGTTCATGTTATGAGTTATTGAGTTCATATTATGAGTAATTGTCGAGCTTTGCATTCTCTATTCTTAGGTGCCATACATAGTTTAGGGTAGATTTTTCTCTATTTTTCATCATTTTCCTAATTAGGGACATAATTTACAATTACACTTTGTTTTGAGTCTAAGGTTTCCTTCTGTTTTCTTTTTGACATAGATTTGATTTCATCTTTTGAACATAGAGTAGCATACTAAGTACTAAAAGGACAAAACCCCCAAAAACAATAATAAAAACACATACAATGAAGTAAGGAAAAGGTCACTTAGGAACATATAGTGCACCACACTTCATCATAGTTACAAACCCTGGTTGATAATTAATGGAAGAAATTTAGGAACACTAAATTGACTAAACAGCAGGCTCCTAAATTTAACCTGAACATGTCATTATGGAATTTTTGCTATAATTTTTTTTCTACGAAAGTTTAGAAGCTAAAATTTTTAGGGAGAGAAGAAGAAATCCTGATGAAGCTCTTCAAAAAATTCCAGAGCTTGGTTCACAATATTTCAGGTGATATGGTCTGTGGAAGTTAGGTCTTTTGGAGGCTCCCAAATTTCATCTCAAAGAGGTGATCGTGGGAAAATCTTCATAACTCTCTCTCTGAGCATTGTATCGAAATTATGCAGAAAATGGTTGCAAGTACATAGACTATATTTTTCTCTATATCATCTTTAGAGATGAAGAGGGAAACAATGACACGTGGTAGGTCATACAAGTTTTCTCTACTGAACTAGTCCATAATTAGGTCATCATAGGATATTGGGCATAACTTTGTTTTCAAGAATCCAAATCAAGTCAAACCTATGGGATTTGAAAGAAGATTCAGAGGGCTACGTTGGGGCAAAATTTAAAATATTTAAGATACAAAATCACAGAGATAAATCAGTTTCAATATCGAGCTCCTCAAAATCAAGAAAAAGGTGTGTAATTTTTTTTGAATTTGCATAAGTCTTTTTTGAAAAATCAGTTCTAGGTGATTCCAAAGGCCTATTGAGCATAGGTATTAGTATTGGATTCTAAAATTCCTCCTAAAAATAATTCAACACCCATTAAGCCTTCATAAGTATTTATTATGACTCATGAATATGAAGAAATGCAACATGAGATATCAAAAGTCCATGACCAAGTGCACCAAAATTTCGCTATCGCAAAGAGAAAGAAAAAATGAAATGGATGGTTTGAAGAAAGCCATGGAAGCTAAGATGAATGGTTAGGAAGCTAATATGTATGGCATGGAAGTTGGCATGGAAGCTAATATGGATGACATGGAAGCTAATATCGATGAAAAAATAGAAAACATGAAGAATGATCTAAAAGCAGACATCGAAGGTTTGACAAAGTTGATACAACAAATGTTTCCTAATGGTGAAAATATAGTAGAGGAAACTCATGATGAGAAAAAAATAAGTGTTAGTCATGATTTCATAAACTCTAATGTTGGGGGGAAGAACCACCATATTCCAAAAATGGATATGAGGAAGTTTGATGGAAAGGATCCTGTAACATGGATACTAGAGATGGAGCAATATTTTGATCTTAATAATGTGAAAAAAACAGAAAAGATACACATTGAAACCTTATATTTAGAACAAAATAAATTTTTATGGTATCGATGGCTTTACTCCCGTAAAAAAATTGTCGCTTGGTCAATTTTTATGGAGGAAATGATAGCACATTATGAGGATACAAAGAGCAACACCTTCTTTAGCCAATTGATAAATCTCAAACAAAAGGGTTTAATGGGGGAGCACATCAAGGACTTCCAAAAATTTAATATAAGGGTAAATGATATTCCAGAGTAACACAGGATTGATCTCTTCATAGGGGCTTTAAAGGATAACATCCAACACGAAGTTCATGTTTTGGAGCCTGATTCACTGGAGAAGGCATTCAGGTTGGCAAGAAAAATTGAATGTAAAATTATGGCGACAGGGAAGCGAACCACTCACTTCTATAAAGAGGGAAGTGTTGCTACTCCTAGATTTCCACAACCTACAAGTTTGACACCACAATAATTGGAAGAAAAAAGAGAAAAAGGGCTTTGTTACATTTGTGATAGCAAATAGACTAAAGGTCATAAGTGTGCTAAGAAGAAATTAGTTTACATAGATTGTGAAGAGGAAGAAGAAAATTAACAAGAAGAGGATATACACCAGGAACCAACCCTAGAAGAGGAATAAATGAGTCTAGCCATATCATGTAATGCATTGGAAGGAATTACCACTCCTCAAACTCTCAATATAGAAGGACATATCAAGAAGAAAAAGGTAGTAGTGTTGATTGATTCAGGTAGTACCCATAATTTTATTCATTGTAAGGTAGTCAAAGAATTGAATTGTTTCCTATACGCAGCACCGGAATGTCAAGTGATGGTTGCAAATGGAGAAACTATAAATTGCTCTAGAAAATTCCATAATATCAAGATAACCATTGGGGAATATGTATTGAATATTCCAATGCTTTCCATTCCTATGAGAGGTGCCGATGTTGTACTAGGAGTACAATGGTTACAATCTTTGGGGACGGTAGCTTTTAATTTTCAAGAACTTTTCTTGAATTTTTTTTCAGAAGGAAATGAAGTCGAATTAAGGTGTATTGCAGGGAAGCAAGGAAAGATAATAATCTCTAATTTCTGACAAAGTTTCTAAATAAAGAACAACGAGGCGTAATTGCACAATTATTCTCACTAGAAGTTCCAACATCAAAATCATCTATTTCTACAGATCTCCAAGAAGTCTTGGACAATTATTCCAAGGTTTTTAAAACTCTAGAAGGACTCCCACCTATTTGTGATCATGATCATGCTATTCATTTTATTCCAGGAAGTGTTCCTCCAAACATCAGGCCGTTTACATATCCTTATGTCCAAAAGAGCGAAATTGAACGTATGATTGCAGAAATGTTAGAGGTTGGTATAATTCAACCTAGTCAAAGTTCTTTCTCTGCTCCTGTAGTATTGGTACACAAGAAGGATGGATCACGACGCATGTGTCCGGATTATAGGGAGCTCAATAAGCTCACCATTAGACATAAATTTCCCATTCCTTTGATTGACTAATTATTGGATGAATTACATGGAGCAATTTATTTTACCAAGTTGGATCTTCGTTCAAGATATCATCAAATTAGAATCAAGACTGAAGATATTCCAAAAACAGCATTGCGAACTCATGAGGGTAATTATGAATTTTTGGTCATGCATTTTGGCCTTACCAATGCACCTTCTACATGTCAAGGATTGATGAATTCCATTTTCAAACCCTTCCCTAGAAAATTTGTGCTAGTATTTTTTAATGATATACTAATCTATAGTAGTTCTTGGAAGGATCATGTTCAACATGTTGACAGGGTGCTCAAACTATTGGAGGAGAAACAATTATATGCAAAATAATCCAAATGTTTCTTTGGAGTACAAGAGGTGGAATATCTGGGTCATATTGTATCTCACAAGGGTGTTAAGGTAGTCTGTAACAAAATTAAAGCCATTAAAGAATGGAAAGTCCCCACAACCATAAAGCAGTTGCGATCATTTCTCTAGTTAACAAGGTATTGATGCAAGTTTGTTAAGTACTATGGGAGAATAGCACCACCTCTAACAACATTATTGAAGAAAGATGCCTTTTCATGGACTCCTAAACCAACGAAGGCCTTTGAACATCTTAAAGATTCAATGTGCCTAGCACCGGTCTTAGCTACGCCAGACTTCACAAAATTTTTTATTGTGGAATGTGATGCCTCAGGAAATGGAATTACTGGTGTTTTAATGCAAGAAGGAAGACCCATTTCTTTTGAAAGTCGTCCAATCAAAGGAAATTATTTACATAAAGCTATTTATGAGAAATAAATGTTAGCAATACTGCATGCACTAAAGAAATGGTGAACTTACCTAATGGGAAGACACTTCAAGGTAAAAACTGATCATGATAGTCTTAAACACATTTTGGAACAAAGACTATCTTCATAAGAGCAAAAAAAATGGGTGACAAAGATGTTGGTTTATGACTTCGAAATAATCTACAAAAAAGGGAAGCTAAATGTTGTTGTAGATGCACTCTCAAGAAAGAATGAAGAGGTGGAAGAATTTCTTTGTTCCATTTCTATTATCCAACCATATTGGATAACTAAAGCAAGGGATGAATGGAATAAGGACGAAGAAGTGTGGACACTCATTCAAAATTTGCAACAAGATCCTAGGACATCTGATTCATTTTCTTGGAAAAATGATTCCTTATGGTACAAAGATCGCTTATATCTTTGTAGGAATTCCCAACTAAAACAAAAGATTCTTTTGGAATTGCACACTTCTCCCTTAGGAGGACACTCGGTATTTTTAAAAACATACCACAGGGTTAAGAAAGAATTTTTTGGGATGGCCTTAAATCTAATATTCAAAAGTTTTTGGTGGAATGTTTCATTTTCTAGTAGAATAAAGTTGAGAAATTAAGACGCCGGGTCTTCTACAACCTTTATCCATTCGAAGTCAGCTTTGGGAGGAGATTTCAATGGATTTTATCACAGGTTTACCTAAGTCCGAAGGAAAGAGTGCCATCATGGTGGTAGTTGATAGACTTACCAAGTATGCACACTTTTGTGCATTATATCATACATTTAAAGAAAGTACAGTTGCTACTACATTTATGGACACAATTCAAAAGCTACATGGAAACCCAAGGGTTATTGTGGGTGAGAGAGATCCTATTTTTAATGGAAATTTTTGGACGATGTTATTTTGTTGTTTGGGTACTCAATTAGCTCATAGCTCATCTTATCATCCTCAATCTGATGGTCAAACTGAGATAGTAAATAAATGTTTGGAAGGATATCTTCGTTGTTTTTTATCTGATAAAAAAACAAAATGGATCAAGTGGTTACCTCTCGCTGAATAGTGGTATAACACCTCCTTCCATACTGCAGCAAAAATGACCCCATTTATTGCACTTTATTGATATCATCCACCATCCATCACATCATATTTAAGAGAAAATTTGAAGGCTCAAGCAGTGGAAGATCACATCAAGCATCAACATGAAGTTCTCGAGCTCTTAAAGGATAACCTGAATTTGGCACAAAATTGAATGAAACAACAAGCAGATCAGCATCGTAGCGAGAGAATTTTTGATGTAGGAGACTAGGTGTTTTTACGGCTACAACCATACAAACAAATGTCTCTCAAGGAATCTAAGAAGGATAATAAATTCTCACCAAAGTACTATGGTCCTTACAAGGTGTTGCAAAAGATTGGTACTATGGCATAAAAATTGGAGCTTCCTGCTTCTTCAAGAGTGCATCCAATTTTCCATGTTTCATGCTTAAAGAAGGTTATAGGTGAAAATATTTTAGTTCAAACAATATTGCTAGAACTTGATGAGGAAGGAAAAATCATATTGGAACCTGAAGCGGTCAAGGAAACAAGAACACGATAGCTACGAAATTGATCAATTTCAAAGTATCTCATCAAGTGAAAGAACTTACCCACTAAAGATTCTACATGGGAGGATGAGAATTTTATACAAAAGTACCCAAAGCTACTCAAGCATTGAGGACAACACTTTTTTGAAGGAGAGGGGCATGCTAGGTCCCTATATTACTAGTATAGTCCCTTATTGTTGTTAGTGTAACCCCCTTATTGTTATTATTGTACCCTATAACCCCCATATTGTTATTATTGTTCCCTTAAATTATTATTATTAGGTTGGCTAGGATTACATTGTGGCCCCATGGACTCCTATATATAGAAAGGAGGTTTTGTAATTTGTATTGTCCAGGAATTTTTCATTCATGTAATGTATTGGAGGTTTCCCCCTCGAAGTGGCTTATTTCTAAATCATTGATATCTCTTTTCTTCTATTTTTGGAGCTGGTTTCACAACCATTATACTCACCACTATCCCAATCTCCCTCATTTGAAGAAGCTACAGAGTAACCGAGGACAAGGAGGATCTTCCCAGCAAACAACTGTGATGGAGGAACCTTTCCCCCATCAAGGGGCAGTTGGCACTCTACAACAAAACCCAAATGACTCCGGGTAAAAAAACACAGAAATCTACATGAATAGCGAAGATATGTTTTTCCAAACACAGAATAGTAACTACGACACCCCACCAGACACCAATGTGTCAGGGGCAAGTACCATTGCACCAACTGCACCTTTTACCATTTCAAATATGCCTATCAAACCATTGCCAAATATGGTGAAGGGACTGAATAGGCGAGTAGGAAACTACTCCAAAGCGGCCCATAATGATAGCATCGTGGACGATTTAGCCCAATATCCCTCTGCTATGTTAGCTTTGGAAGTATTACAGTCATTCTCAAAATAACGGAAAGTGCTACTTTTCGTGTTACGTGCTATCGACCTTGCCGATACTTTCCTAATGACTTTTGACTTAGAAAAATCCACCCCTAGGCTTCCTTCGATGGTCGCCTTTAAGATATCAGTGTCGGCCCAGAATATCACCATTCACCGATGTGTCACTGATGAGGGTGCATCCATGTGCATCATGTCAAAAAATGTATGGTAGAATTTAGGGTCTCCCGAACTAAAACCTTTAGTCATCATGCTTAGAGAATATGACAGTTATGCTTCGACTCCTGTCGGCCTGTACCAAAACGTATCGATCTGCTTAGCCGAAAAGGCAGTCCACATAAGCATTGAAGTCCTGGATGCTCACTTGGACTATAATATACTCGTTGGCTCGAATTATATGTATGTTATGTAAACCATAGCCTCCTATGTATTCCGCATTGTGATGTTCCCTCCTGAGGATCACCTCATTATTATCGACCAACTGACGCATAGCGAGAAACGACCCCTAATAAACACTGATGTAATTCTACCCTGTGTAGGTACATCCTTAGATGCACTTTCATGGTACCAATAATATGGCCCTCACCAATTCAAACCATCATCCGTTATAGGATCACTCCTAGATGATCCTCTCATTATCCCTGAGTCATCACCTGATCTCACATGGGCTCCAGTGCGCATGATGTCCACATCAAGAATTGAAGCTAGTCAAGACATGAACATGAGCAGTAATGACACCAATTCATTGGCCATAGCAGCCTCTCTAGCATACGCCGCTTCTGAAACCCCTTTCCTCTACCCCCTAGCTAGATTCGTGTCCCAACAGGTTTTGGAGAGACTGGTGTTACCAATAATATCATTGGCAATACCATTTTGGTACCTCATCCCCCCTACAGGAACAAGATCCACCCACATCACTACCACAAGGTTGAAGCCCCTTAGTCTTAAGGAGGCCCAACCCATCCAAAAAATGGTCAAAACCACCCCTGCAAAATAAATCTCAATTGAAAAACTGGGGATTACAGCTAAGAAAACCGAGGAGAGAGGAAAGAATATGGAGACTCATACCATAGAACAAGAATCACCAGTCTGCGCCATATGTGACATAATAGGACACCCTACCGATATTTTCCTAGACCTAGATGAATTAAAACCACTCCTTGGCTCCGAGACAGACATCGTGATGCCACATTCCCGTAAAAAGGAACCTTCCACCAAAGTTAAAGGCAAATCATTGTGTACCAATCAGACATGCATTACCCGCAGCAACCATGGGAACTATACCCATCATTTCTCAGAGATTCCATGATATAGGGACGCCTTACATGCCATAGAGCGATCATATCCAGAGGATCTCTCCACCCAGCCATCTAAAAATTAACCTCGTACCATCTTGTACTTATAGGAGGAACGATGGGAACCAAAAAGACCCCCAGTCATGCAACCTCCCGTCATACGTTGCACGCTATGTGATCAACGTGGTCACTTCCTCATAGAATGTGTAGCCCTGGAACTCATCCATAGATGATATCCTATAGAACTTGTTTACTACGTTGGATTACAGGCAGCGCAATTCACATGTCATTTATGTGTTGACAATCACCTTCTGGAGAATTTTCACTATATCCCCCGATTCGTGCTAGCCCTTGCTAGTTTATGCTCAGCCATATTCTGCCTTTCCGAAGAGGATGACATGGACGTGGAATCCACGGAAAAATCCAAAACCTAAGAGGATGTGACAAGCAGATCCCTCCTATTCTTGTCAGATGAAAGCTGACCAATTAGGGAATCCCTAGTTGCCCCCAACTTCTCTTTACAGAGAAGACTAACATGTGCGTTATGAAAAACACCCAATCATGTGATTGCCACTTGCCCAGATTTAGCAGCGTTACGATGATGGTACCCTTCCAGGACACAAACTAAGCACGATGGGACCCCCATATCTAGGCTATTTTTCCTAATATGTCAAGGAAATCACTATGAACAACACTGTAATTATATCTCGTGATTTCGTCCCACCATCGATATGATTCATACCATAGGGAAGAAATGGGACGATACCCTCAGGAGATTTAGAAAGTACATCACCCCTCGACCAGCGACCCCACACCCACATGAGTGTGATGGTAAAATAAGAACGACACACCAACCAAGCATGACCCAGGCCAAGCTTAGGATAACATGTAGACTATGCAACTTGAATGACCATCAGGTCAATCAGTGCAGAGAACTGAAGCCCCTTTTAAAATATTTTTCACATAATGTCTTCTCTCCCTTAGAAACATCTCCCTAACTAGGAGAAGATCGTGCATACCTATTGTCATATTTGCTCACACTTTCACCATACGATTTAATGTGTGCATCTTTGTAAGCTAAGGGCAGTAAGAGCAGTGTTGAGTCTACACTCCCCCAAAGAGTTATACACACAGAAGCAAAAAAATATGGAAATGGAAGTAGAAGAAATCCTCGTCTATAATAGATCCTTTCCAAGCATCCACATTAGGGACAAGAAGTGTTTATTCCCATACAATCTACTCTGTTGGCACAGTGGTACCATGCACAATCTGCACTGGCCAAAACCACGTATCAGAGGTATACCCACTAATGGAAACATTCAGGCACCTCTGCAGCAGGCACAATTTCCACCCACAAGAAATTGACCATCCTAGCAAGGAACCCAACCTTGCGCTTATGAAAACTCCCATCACAGAGATTCTTCCCCCACCGAATGTCAACAAAACGATTCACCATGTATGATTTGTATCATCACATATTGGAAATAGGATTGCAGCTGCCCCCACATCCTAGGATTCCCACCTTATTCCTGTCGCAAAAGATCAAGGTACCTTGCGCTTTTAAATTTATTTCTGCGACATCCCAAATTTTTGTGACACTATAAAACTTCTTGATGTTACCCAACCTATAGAAAAACGCCTAGTACAACTAGAGCTCGTTAACGAAAGCTGATGACAGTTGTTGCAACACAACGAGGCCCATAGGAAAAGGGTAAAAGCATCATTCAACCTCCACATCAACCCTCTCTCATTCACTGCGGGAGAACTAGTCCTTCTCTATGATGTGACAAAAGAAGCCCTAGGGCTAGGAAACTTCGAAACCTTGCAGAAAGGACTCTACATCATCAAAAATTGCCTCTGACAAGGGGTATACATCTTGATGGAACTATATGGGATATGCCTTAGCAACCCTGTTAGTGTCCTTTACCTCAATAAATTTTACCCATAAGGGCCAAGATGACCCTTCCCTAGAGTGAACGTATACAAACCCAACCACTAATTTTTTTTTACCAAAATACTTATTACAAAACACACTCAAAGTGCTGCCATGGATCACCAACCTGAACCTTATTTTGGAATTACTGATGGAGCTTCAAGATGGTCTTGAAGTTTAGTGGTAGCTTCTTGGGTAATATATCACCTGAACCGATCACCACTCTATGGAAATAGTGAGTGAATCGATTCAACAACAAACAATCAAGCAGAATATGATGTCGGCATCAGACTTATGTGCGATGCCCTCCATTAGGGCATACACCATATCCATGTCTACCTCAATTCCTAATTAGTAGTGTCATAGTTAAACCAAACATTTGAGACAAGAGATACACATATATTTAGAAAATATTTTCGTGAAAATAGATTAAGCATACAATTAGAATATTACATTTACACATGTACCAAGGAGTCAAAACCAAATAGTAGATGACATAGAAAACAATATTCTAAACTGGAATGCATCTCAAATAAACCATCATACATAAAAGAACAAAAAAATAGATATCCATCAGCCTAACATCATCCAAAAACTGAAAAAAGTGATAGAAGATGTAGAGCCACAAAAATTATATCTAATATATATATATCAAGATGTATATGTATGAGTACAAAAAATAGTGTTGCTGACCCATTGTCTAGCCTAAAAAAACAAAAAAAGTCAGCAAAAATAGGGGAAAACTCCTCATAATGGGTGCTTTCCCTATGTACAAGTATACTCTAGGGCGGTGCCCCCTTTGGAGGGGCCCCTGGATCCACAACTTCTCCCCGTTCCACCACTGGAACGATTGTCACAATTGAGAATTCCACCCGATGTAAAATAGGTCGATAGTCCCTCTCTCGAGCCATCACCGTCTCCAACCATATCTCCACTCGACCCTAGGAATCCTCCACAACTGTAACCCGAGTAGTCAGTTCTACATTGTGAGCCTCCACCTCATCAGCACGTGTTGCCTCTACATCATCATGAGCTCACTCAGCTGCAACCTTGGCTGATGCCCTTCTTGGAAGGGCCAACACCACCTCTAGGTCCACTAGAAGGTCCTCCAAAAACATATCCTCCCTACCCTCGAAGACCACCCAAAGGTCTCCAAAGACGACCGTGGCCGACCAATTGAACTACGGGGCGACCAACTTCGCCAAAATCTACAAAGAGCAACCAAAAATATGTTAGTGTCACCATAAAAACACATAAGAATATATATACTCAAATAAATGCACAGAAAATAAAATCGTACCTATTTTCCCCCAAGCATAACCAGGAGGGATACCCATCTCTTGATCCCCCTAGAATTCCATCCATGCATATGGGAATGTCAAGAACATATGGGTTTTTACCTCGAACAAGGCCTCTCTCGCAGTGTTCTAGAAACGCCCCACCATGCCACCACCACCATGCAGCATCGTCGAAGCCCACCTCCTCATACGCGATTCCCATGTCCCCGCAGGGGGTACTGCCACCAATGGTCTCAGCAACATTATGCTATCATACATAATGCTACATAAAATTATGTCATACTCAAAAAACTTCGATCCATTGCAGACCTTGTTGAGTTGTGTCACCATCCCGTCATAGCAAAAATGGGCAAAATGATAGAAGTGTCCAGCCCTTAGCTAGCACAAGGCTCCAACCTGCGGGTCATATGCCCGATGCGGAGCCGACGACCCTGCGAGTCACACAATCATGGCCAGAGCACACCACTATGTCAAATCTGTCACTGATGCAATGTTGATGCACCCCACCATAATGACATCTTTGGAACCTCTCCAAATCCACTCTCCCAGAAGGGAGTAGATACCTCAGCACCTCACCATGAGGCAGTAACCTCGTAAAAAAGTATACATCCATCTCAAGATGGATGGCCAAGTTAGTCCCACGCAAAACAAACATGTTGCGCCTCCTGTGCCTATGCTAGATCAAGTAATGAAGTAATCGTCTTGCGATCGAAGAAGCTCCTTTTCTGAAAATTTCAAGAGCCCCCATTGCGCCAGCTAGCAATGCGTGCCAACATCAGTAGCCAACGCATTTCAGATCTCGGGCCAATCTCGCTACCTACACAACAACCTATCATCATAATAGGAACCCATCAACAATAGAAAAAACATCAAAAATAGGCAAAACTCAATTTTTTTTCCTCAACCTTTTACGCACCTATCCCTCAGAAAGGTGCACTAAGGGCGCACTTTTATTTTTGACAGGTGCGCTTAAGGTGCACCAAAGAAGGGGAACAGGGCGCTTAAAGCGCACTTATCCCTGGAAAATGTGCAAAGAGGGCGTGATTTTTCCCTGATCGCCAGGACAATCTAGGGAAAAAATCACTCAGAATCCGCACAAACCAAGTTTGTACGGATGCTAGCACCATAAAATAGAAAAAATTAAAGTGCAGGACATCATGGAGGTTACCTAGGCATGATATCGCTAATCCCTGGTGCTAAGGCTGACCGCAATGGCAAGAACTGCAACGTAGAATCCTCTGACCTCTCAAGAACTTAACAAGTACAAATGAATTGAATTAGGGCCATATTCACCTATATATCACCCTTTTCAAAAACTTGGGAGGACCATAATGAGAGATTATAAGGTCCATTCTCTGAACCGTAAGCTGCACCGAGATTAGCACTCCATGAAGAATAGAGGTGATGCCTCAAATTTGCACTCCCAAAAAAATAAATTTTTAGCACCGGCAGGTATGCCCTCTCTCATATTCTTTTTTAAAGTTCATGACTTACAATAATATTTTATAAAGAATATGCTTTCACTCGAGGTATTTGTTTTTGCAGGAAAAGCTCGCAAAATATTCACAACTCCATCCACTTAAAGTTCTAGAGTAGGTATCATTCTACCCCCAGCATGATAGGGTCCCAGAAAACTCCGCCTATGCTGACGTCATTTCTCCATAAAAAATTAACCATAGGTTCCACATATCTGACCTTTTTTATCATCACCTCACCCTGCACATGATAAACATCCTCATTGGTTAGCAAAGCTTCCCCTCCATCGCACTCGTCACCCACAGTAGACCACATATCACA
Source organism: Pinus albicaulis (assembly GCA_034641835.2). Lineage (NCBI taxonomy): Eukaryota > Viridiplantae > Streptophyta > Pinopsida > Pinales > Pinaceae > Pinus > Pinus albicaulis. The sequence continues at coordinate 1,176,553,084 of CM076582.1, read as the reverse complement.
GAAAAAGTGATGCCATGGTCATACCACTTTAGTATGGGAAGCACCTCATGCCCATCCATCCACCATGCATAAGGTCAAGTTTTACCATAAAAAATAAAACCCCCTTCCCAGACGACCAGGTTGTATAAGCAGATCAAAAGTGCACTATCACTCCTCACATTTGGCCCACCATAACTCTGCCAACATATTCCCATTTGCGATACTTTTTTATCCTCTTCATCAACCTCACACATGAGACCAACCAATGGGGCTGCCACCCTTAGAAAAATGCATTCCTCACAACATCAGTGAGTGAACACTTTCATGTTTTGGGGCACCCGTCTCTATTTTTTGTACAAACCAAACCCCATTATTTTATTCTTTTGGTAATTCTACAAAGACTGCAAATGGCTGACTACGTCCCCCAACCTCTCATCCATATTTTATACCATGGCCACAGTCCTAAACACCCTTGGTAGGAATATTACACCCCCACACACAAGCCACCTTGACATTCATAGCCAGTTCATACCCACCTTGGAAGTCCTACTGACTCCAAGGATTTCCCCATTAGAAATAACTATGACTACCGCCAAGTTGCTTAATATATTTTGACCTTGGGCCATTGAATCACCATCATCAGTTCAGTCACCCCTCGCCAACATGCCCATGTTAAACCCATCACATCTAGGTCCCTGACCCCTTCATGTCAGGGACCCCTCATTTGGTTGAGGCTTCCTTTTTGTCGACCTCAACACCAATTTTCCAAAAAGGAAGTGGCACCTTGGATCACCCCTCTCCATAAAAGGTGCATCCTTGGGTGCCACTGTGGGAGACATCATTGCCCAAAGATGTCATCAATCATCCTAGAATTTGACTAAAACAAAAGCTCTCATGTCAAGATGGTATCATACCTTACAGCTATTGCACTTTGATCAAATTCGTCAAATACCTGTGCCCTCACAAGCATCTCTTTTAGCAATGCTTACATGGGAAGGTCCTAGCCAGTGCCTATGCGTACAATGCGCAACTATATGCCATACCAATTTTACGCATATGGGTACCACATTCCACGTATTGTCAAAGAAAAAATTTCCCGGAGGGCATAAAAAATTGTCGTTAGCAACCACCAGATCACTACCATATTAGTGACACAGACAGAAGATGTATTTGTCAAATAGATTTGTTTAACTAGCCACAACATCATGAGCATGGGACATGCCCGCCTCGTAGAATATATATATATATATATATATAGTGTTGTATTTGCTTACAGGGATCCCATAAGACATGGTCATTCTTTGAACCGGTGTAGGGTGATTCCAATTCCGAGCTTCACACAGGTCTCTCTCTCTCCATGCACAATATACAGAAAATAAATTATAATTTATTTTGACTATACAGTATTTCCTATACCTCACACATTAGGGGGAAAATGTTAACACAGAAAAATCATACAAGAAGAAGACGACATTATCTAATGTCAAGCAAAAGGATTTGTGAGGCTGAAAGACATTATAGAATCTCGAAAGTATTTAAAAACCTATAAGTTCTAAGGAAAAATCAAATTTGAGCAAGTAATAAATGATTTTGCACCAATAATCCTTCCTGAAGAGCGCCTTTGCGCACCTTCCAAAATGCATGCAATCTTGGGAGTTGCGAAAGTCACTTTCTGGGACCAAAAAAAGCACACTCCAAGAAAATGATTTCACACTTGAAGCCACCTAAGGATAGCCACCAAAGCCTCCTTAGACATCAAGGGAGAACACAATGGAATATTTGTCGCACACAAAGAAATTGTCCCCATATCTTGGGTAACCATCCACAATGTACCAAGAGAGGGAAGGAGGATTTGAATTCTCCTATATAAGGTCACCATGAGATGAAGAACTAGAGAGCACATTGTTATTCTGGTCGGAATTGCCCAAGCAATACTAGTAGTGTGTGATCCGGAGCTGAGGATAGAGGGGACTCAATTGTTGGTCATCCAACAAGTTCAGTCCACCACAGTAGAGAGAGGGAGACTTTGCATCGAATAAAGCTTGGAAGTAAAAGCATGATTGCATCAGGACATATAACCCATGTTCTAAGAGCCCTTTGGCAAGAGGGTTAAAGTTTCATCCTCATTTCCTACCAGCACTGAATGAGAGGGGCCGAAGAGCTACCATTTGGATTATTGTAGTTGTTTGACTCTATTGAGAGCTTTTGTTTATTTTTTTTAGTTTTATTTTAGTTTTATTTTAAATACATGCATGTTATTTATCTATCTAGTATGTTTATGATTCTAGCTTGTTCCAATAACTTGCTTGAATCCACTTATTTTTCTGCCTATGACCAATAACTTAAGAGGGTAAACCACACCCCTTAAGTTGGTTTGATTTCGTATATGCGTGGACCAAACACACTAACATATACTTGGTTAATTAAGAAGGGAATTAAGTTTATTTTGGTATAATCACACATGTATTGGGAAATTATGTTTTTCATAGTAAATTGGATTTTTAAGAAATATTTATTTACTATATGAAGTTTAGTATATGCATCTAAGGAGCTAGAATTTATAATAAATTCTATTTTTAAGAAATAGTTATTTAGTATATGAAGCTTATTATATGTATCTAAGGAGCTATAATTTAAGGAGTTAGAAGCAACTGAGCTATGGAAATGCAAGAAGAATAAATAAATAAATATTTTAATCTTTTTTTCATGGTGTTTAATAAATATTTTCTCAATAATTGTTCTCTAGAAAAGGAGTATCCTAAGGGAGTCAATTTCTTGGAAAGGATTTAAATTATATTATATATATATATATATATTTAAACTAAGTGTATATTCACTGATCGATTACTATGGATAGTACAAATGACATCCTTCTCACTTATGTGCAAGCTTTAGAATTTATCTACTATAAATAAAGTTAATAGTTAGATATATATAAAAATTTGGGTTTCTTTTCATTCTTGAATTTTAAAACTTGTTAGATTTGTCTTGATTCTTGATTTTTTTTTATTTTTTGGGTTTTTCTTGAATATTCAATTTTTTAATCAAGTATGGAACTTGAATAAATATTCCAACAATATACCTTTAGATCATAAAAACTAAAAAGTTCTTGAGAAGAAATTGATATCACAAATTTCCATTAATCTTTTGTTTAGTTTCAATTCAAGTAGAAAACAACAAGAATTTGAGTTTGAGTGTCTGCTTATTACACTTGAGCAAAAGGAGGGGAATTTGTGTAGCTCCAATTGGAGTATAAATCAAGAAGAATATGAGTTTGAGTGACTTCTTATTACACCTGAGAAAAAATATGGGAAATTTGGTGCAATGAGTGTAAGGCTTAAGGGATGCAATGAATTCAAAATGAAGGTGGAGAAAGTTCAAAACTAATTGAATACATACAAGTGATTTGAAAAGGTTATAGGAAAAATGAAACCTATCATTATTGAAACCCATGTTCAATTTTAACTTTGTTTAATATGGTATAAAATTTTAAGATCATAATTCATTCTTATGAAGAACCTATTTTAGTACCAATATGAGTCTTTTCTTCAATCACTCTCTTGCTTTACATATCATTCACCAAGGAAAAAAAAATGGTTACTAACTATGTGTAATATCCCTATTTACAACTTTTATATTGTGTGACTAAACCTAAGGTTTAAGTCGACCTAGGGAATAATTATGTATGAGCATGTTTATTCTGAATTAGTGAATAATTGTGAATGAAATATTGATGTGTAAAGACAAAGTAATGGAGACCAAGGATTCCTATCCATGAGGATGGATTAGAATCCGAGACTTTCCCAAAAAATATCCTGAAATCTCGGAGAAAAATTAAATAAATAAATTTTATTAGATGGGAGAAAAATATCTAATAAAATACTCAGTAAAGTGGAAAGCTACGGAGAGGTGGTAAGAATAAAACTGTGCTGAGGAAAAGCAAATTTTGAAAGAATATTCTGTGGAAAAAAAAGAAGGAAAAGGCTAGGATATGGGAAAGAACATCCCATTATAACGGGACATGGAAACAAGCTGAGGGAAAGAAAGCTTAAATAAGCCATCACTAATGTGACAAAGGGATTTTATACACTAGGGAGATTAGGTCTCTGTTCGGGGGAGAGTTGTAGATTAGCTCTTGGTTTGGAGGAATATTAGTCTTTACACAGTGGTATGTGATTCCTGTGATTTTATCAATATCTGCCTACACTGAAATTCTGATTAAGTTGAATTGTTATGAATTGGTAGATGAGTCTGAATTATAGAGAGATGTCTAATAAAAATATGATGGACAGGTATGTACAGGTTCTATTAGTATCTGTTAAGTTAGATATTAGTTTTACAATGTTAAGTAAATACTTATCTGTGTATTGTACAATGTAGATATTTTCATGTGTGTTACACAGCATTTTGTCACCATCCCCGCAATCCCTCACCCCTCATATTGGAGGGTCTTTCCCATGACCTGTGAGCAATGTCATACTCTACAAATACCTTCTTTTCATCCTTCTACATAAGGACATGATTTCTCCTATTGAAAATTTCCTCATAAAGCACTCAAAAACCTATGTTTTGGCATTGGCGTGGGTAGCCAGTTCACCCCTCATGCCAATGGGGAATATTTGCACTAGAGCCCATGCCAGCTGGCGCTCTGTCTCTTTTTTGTGCCCGCGCTAGTCTTTTTGGGAATATTTTTTAACAAATTAGAGGCGGAAGTTTCCTTTAACCACCTTAGGAATGATTCATTGCAAGTGGTTAAAATCGATAAGCCACAAATATCTTCCTTTAGGAAATGGTTGATGGAACATTCTTTGAAGATAGGGCTCCCCCCATGATTATAGGGATCCTAACCTCTCCTTCTCCCTCTATATAAAAAATCCTTCTCCCTTTACAAAAGCTAGCTAAACATATAGCCAGGAAGATTAACTTGGAGAAGAGATACTATAGCTGAGTAATCGCTATAGAGAAGGTTAAACCAAGGAGGATCCTGTAGAGAGAGCCCCGTCTGAATTCCTGACAAGCTTTGTGAGACATGCTGTGCTGGAACCCTACTAGAGGAGACCACAACGTCAAAGCTTGGTTGTACTCTTCCTTCTTTAAATTAGTATACTCGACTATGGTATTGATTCCATATCTGTGTTATGTTTATTTGACGCATTTGATTTAGTCTTCTTTGACTGACTGATAGTTACAAATGCGAAATAGTATGTTGTATTTCGTATTTGTTTCTTGTGTATGTGCAGGTATCCGAGCATGAGAACGAGCAAATCGTGATCTGTCGAACTAGGAGTGAGAGGTAGCCACTCTTTCGAAGAAAACAGCCCAGGATATACGGTAAGTTATCTATCGAATCTCCATTCATCCGTTAACTAGGAATTGATGTCATAGTGTGTCTTGTTTGTGGCTTGACCCACTCTAGGGCTAGTGGGATCACCTCTGTTCGTAGAGGGGATTTACATCACCAACAAATTGGCGACTTCGATGGGGATCAATGTGAGTTTGTCCTTCATACCTTAGGTCTTCTTCTTGGTCTTTGCTTGCTTAGCTTTCTTTTCTGATTATCTTTGCTGAGTCTAGGACCCCTATTCAGCCACATAGGATCAGATCTGACCTTTGTTTTTCCAAAATTTTTAGTTTTTCAAGGTTGGCTTAATTGGCACGATTTCCAGTCTGATAGTCATGCCCACTGGTGCTTGTTTCTATTTCATCACCTACACCATCCCCTATCTGGCATGGATTATAGCCATATAGTCGCGTCATTTCCTTTAGGTGCTAGGGTTTTCCCCGTTTTGGAGTTTTTGGTCAGTATTTGTTTTTTTGGGTGTTTTCTTGACTTCATTTGAGTGCTTTCAGATTGTTTGTGACCATGAACAGCCTCCTCCCTTTGGTTGTTTGGCTATTTCCTGTCAACATCATAGCCCTAGTGCCTCGGTATGTTGAGCCTCCTGTAGGAGCTTTGGCCTTTTGTTTTACAGACACCTTCATTATTTTCTTGATTGCATTAAGCTCCCTGGATCCGTTTTGAGTGATTACATTTGATGGAATGAGTCTTGGGTGAGTCTTCCCTCTTTCATTCAGTTTTTCTCCTTGTAACTCCAAGCATAGCTCATATTTCTTGTATGGGTCTGTTTCAACATCTTTCTTTGATTTGAGAGATGGTGACATTGGTTTGAGTTCTTGTTTTGTTTTCTTTTGAGTTGATCAAAATGGTTCATTTTGACTCTCGCTTTGAAATTCTCGAACTGGTGTGAAGGTTTATTTTTGATGTCATTTAGTGAACTCTTTGTTCTATTACATTGAAAAATAAAAAATAAAAAATAATTTTTATTGTGTTCTTGTTTGCATTGTGGATTTGGAAAATATTTTGCATAACTAACATTGGGCATTCTGGGAGAGATTTCTCATTTTCATCAGTTTGAATCAGATGCTATAGTGGATGCTTTTGTGTTCTCATTATTTTCTATCACTTGAAAATTCTTAACTTTCTCATAGATAGCTCTTCATCGAAAGAAATGGTATTTTATGGCATGTAGCTTGCATTTAGGGATTCATGAGATCCAACATTCGGTAGGAACTTGGAATTGAAACATAAATACAGGATCAACTTAAAATTTATTCAATTGACCTAAGGCAACATTGAAACCTAACGAAATATTTAGTGGTCTAAGTTAGAGACATGTTCCGGCGTCTTTAAACCTAGCAGTTGTCGCTCGACATCTGGCTTTAGACAGCGTTAATATGGACTTGTGCTCATGTACCATCGAGTATATAAAGGGATACCCCTCTAGGTTGTAATCCTTTTATCTGTAGGAAGCTGAGTCTGCCACCTTGTAACCTTGATACAACGAACACAACATTCGGGGAGACTACCTGCACGTACGTCAAGTCCTTGGTTGATTTTTCTTTCATTTTTATAAACAAGGTGTATATGGGAGTTCACGGGAACCTAGTACACCCTTTTACCTAGACTACATGAGTAGTCATTTTTTATCTTTATTGACTCCATAAATTTTAAAATATCATCGAGCACTTGTGCTTACACGCTCGTTTCAAACTAAAAGAGACTAGAGTCATCTTTGAATATTTCTTGACTCTTAAAACATGAAACAACAAATGTTTGGTTTCAATTTGGTAAAATAAACTACGTACGATTACACGCCCTTTAAAGTTTGATTACTTGGCTTGTCTTTGTTTGCCTTGGTTTTGAGCCAAGATTCTCCATTTTTTACCTTTTTCCCCTTTTTTCATGTGCTACAGTGTTAGTGGCAGAACCATCGATTTCATCTACTGGTAGTCCTTACACAGACGATTCATCTGAAACTTTGCATACTTATAGGTCTGCCGAGCTTGAGCAGCCTGTCATCCTGTCAGAGTACCCCTCTGGAGAACTAGTTGAGTTCCATTGGCCTGTTTCCAATGCTTGGTTTGGGTTTGGGGTGTGGGAACATTTCCCCCCTCTCACATCAGGATCACCATTTTTCGCTGCTATCATACCTCCTAGCCCCCATACTATTTTGCAAGATCTTATGGTGGATTAAGACATGGACTCATCTGTTCCTAACGGTAGTGAGGGAATTCTAGTTTCTGATGAAGAATACCACCCTTTTCCAGAAGACATCCATCTAGACCCTGCTCAATCTTCACCATCGATGTCACTTCCAGCTGGATATAGATCTTTGGGTCAGATTATAGTCGGTATTGCCTCAATGGCAACATCAAATCCGTCAAGGGGATAGGTTCTCCCATCATTACGGATGTCACTAATGACACCTGTATCGTCGACACAAATTGTTACATCTATCCCCACCAGGCCTACTGTCTATGTGGCTACATTAGCACCAGTCATCACTGCTTAGTCGTCAGGAGTTTCGGCTTTGATAGAGACTTTGATTTCCATGAAAATCCCTGATGGCCTTTATTTTGAGGAGTATCAGCTGGCTGTTCAGCAGCAGATCTCCTAGACTAATGAGTCCTCTCGGGATCTCAATCGTCCTTACTTTTCTCATTATGGAGCGGATGGTACCCCGATTTATTCGGTTCCATTTCACTATGATGAGCACGACAACCCTATCTATTTTACTTCTCCTAAGGCTTATCAATACATTAATGGTTTTATAACTACCTTTCCTGTGCATCCTTCTAACCAACAAGGAAAACCCTTAGTGGGACAACCTTCGGTTCAGTAAGGATATGCTTTCGGCCCGCAAGGACAACCATTCCAGGACAATGTTTGACCCAGCAAGGGTATGCATACGACCCACAAGGGAAACCGTTACAGGGACAACCTTCGGTCCAACAGATATTGTTTTATGGCCCGCAAGGTCAGCCTTACAATCCCCAAGGTCAAACTTTACAAGCTCAGCCTCTGGTCCAACTAGGGCAACCTCAACGACCAACCGGGCAACCGGTATATCAACCCGGACCTTCATATGGTCTTGGGGGGGAAATCCATCCATCTCAACCTTTGGTGCAACCACAACAACCATATTTTCTGATTGGTCAAAATGTTGCACACCCAGGACCATCTTATGGTCCTGTCACAGGTCAACCTAGTTATCACGCACAACCTGGCCCATCGCAACCATCAGACCAACCTACTCAGCCGGTGCAACCTGGTGGCCCTCATCAGTTAGGTCAACCTGTTCAACCAAGACAACCTACACACCCTGTTAACCCTGCTCAACCGCCACTCTATTCTATGCCATAGCCAAATCAACCTATGCACCCGACCTATTCAGCTCAGCAGGGCCCCACTTATCAATAGCCCATTTGACCCCAAGGCGATTATTTTCCTCAAGGTCAATATCGATAGGTTTACAACCCGCCTCAAGGTTCTGCTTACTACACTGAACTCCCAAGCTATACTTATAATCTGCAGTAGAATCACTATGATGCTCAATCGGGACCCTCGTATACTCAAAATCAGTATCCTGGTTATCAACCCCCGTGTCCTTGTTCTCAACTGCCATATCAACCGAATTATCCAGCTTATACCCCTTATGGTCATAATCCTCCAGGAAAAACTAATGGGGGCAGAGTTATACTCAACCAGGATGGAATATGGGTATGGGTCCTTATCGAGGACCTGCTATGCCTTTTAACCCTCAATTACCTTTTCTCGCCATGTTAGAGTTACTGGATGTGTCCAAATTGACAAATGATCCCATTATTCATAATCCTTTTTGGCCTTCAGTTCCAACGAGGGTTCCTAGTTATTGTCCCATGTTTGAGGGAAAGTTTAGAGAAGACCCCCAAGCACACATCATGACATACCATTTATGGTGTTCTTCCAATTCTTGTGTGGATGACTCTGTTTGACTTCGTCTTTTCCAGTGCACTCTAACCGGTGCTATTGCTAAGTGGTATATCAAACTGCCTGATGGTATATTTCAAGATTTCAACACTCTCTCTATGGCATTCCTAACTCATTTCTAGTTTCCAGTTCATTATGAAGCTGGGACGCATTTCCTAACATCCTTGAAATAGGACCGGGCTACCCATCTCTCGGACAACATTCATTCATGGAGACGGCGTCATCGCCTGATCAAGTTCGAAATTTCTGATCAAATTCTTAATCATTGGTTCACTACCTCTTTTTTCAACCAGATTGCAAAATACATCGCCATGGGGGCATGTGTAACTAAGGAACAATACATTTCTCATGCTCAGTACCTTGATCTAGTGTACTCCCAATCGGGCATTTTTTATGACATCTTGACTGAAGCTCCACGACCTGGGACCTCTAAAGCACCGGATACCCCATTAGTCGATGGTGTTATTGGTTCTGTAGCTCAAACTTCATGCAAGTCTTCCAATGGGAAGCAGAAATAAAATTCTTCCAACACTTCTGCTCCTCAGTCTAGCCGAGATTCTGGTAAAACCTTAGAGGTCAACACCATTCAGGAGAATCCTGTGAGCAAGACTTCCAAGGGGAAAAATAAGGGCAAAGGCAAGGCCAAAGCCAATGCCTTGAAACTGGAATCATCTAAACCTTGTGCTGATGATGGTTCACAGCGAAAGCCAAAGTATCCCTATCTGATTTGTGAAGAGGATCACTACACTAAGGATTTTCCTCGACAATCTGAGGTTAGTCAACTTCTCAAAGGCACTAAGGGAACTCCAACGGTCCTTAAAGAACCTTTCCCATCTCAGTAGACCCTGATGGTCGATCAATCGTCACCATCTGCACGATTTGGCTCTCAAGTATTCATGATGAATGGTTCTACACCCATTTCCATCGCTACTCGGTCGAAAGATTATGCTAGATCGCGGCAAGTAGTCAGGAAAGAGATCGTTGATGGTCCTCCTCCCCCACCTGCCTCTGGTCCTCTTGAGATTGAAAGGCCCAGCACTGAACCCATTGTACGACCACCTTCTAAAGGTGTTCTTTGGAAATCTTCCTATAATCCTGACGCCCGTGCTACTCATCATTACAGTATTGTTGAGGACTTAGCACAGGCACCTTCTGCGACGTCTGCGTTGGAAGTCCTCTAGAGTTGTCTGTCTCAACGGAAGGCATTATTATCTGCGATTGGTGGTATTGACCCTGCTGATTCTAGTCTTCTCACTTTCGACTTAGATAATTTCGTCCCCCGACCTCCGCACCAGATTGCGCTTGTCATACAAGTCAGTATTAACTATCTCAATATCCATAGGGCTATTGTAGACGAAGGTGCATCCACTTGTGTCATGTCATCTACTTGCTGGAAGGCTATTGGCTTTACAGCTCTCACTTTGTCACCCAATTCCCTTGCGGAATTTGATGGAAGGGAATCGAAACCCTTGGGTGTTCTCGCTAGCTTACCGATCACATTCCAAGGAAAAATGGTCAATGTTGAAGTAGAAGTCGTTGATGCTAAAGTCAATTAAAATCTCCTACTTGGTCGGAGTTGGACTCATGGTATGCTCTGCATTCCTTCCACCCTCTTTCGACTTTTGAAGTTTCCACACGAGGGAAAAATCATTACTATTGATCAATTTTCATTCTTTACCTCATCTTCTGAGAACAACGTGCCATACGTGGATCAGATTTTGTCTCCCCCTGATAGTGTAGGGCCCGGTCTCTTCAAAGACCCCACTCTCATGGGTATTTTTTCCTTTCCACCACCAAATATCATTCAGGTTAATATTATCTCTTAGTTAGATGACCCATGGATCGTCCCTTTGCCTGAACAAGTTGAATCATTTGGGGATTCGATGCCGCTTAGTCCAATTGAAATCAATTATTGTGAGCTTATAGCTACATCCAGTTCTCCCCCTTTTGAAGGTGCTCCTTTGAGCATGGCTCTTGACGTTATTCTCAATCCCCCTGGCTCGGCAATGACGATTTGCAGGATCCTCTGCAAGAAGTGTTTCCATCTGATGAAGCTATTATGGAAACCATGTCTCTCAAAGATCTACTGTGGAGCAATGGGCATCATCGTTCCTTATTTATGCCCTGCCTCGGGGCCATGTCTGACTGTCTTGAGAATTTTGCATCCCAAGTTCCTTCTCCGCCACTTCAAATACCTATCTTGACTCATGAAGTCTTCACGGAAGGTAACTTGGGTAACATCACTCAAACGATGCCTATCAACATTTTTGTGGAACTGCGAATTGTCGAGAACATCCATGTGGGAGTCACTTGTTCTTTAGATGAAGTCCAAGTGTACACTAGCATTTTTCGCGAATTTCGTGATGATTTTTCCTGGTCTTACGAAGAGATGCCTGGTATTGATCCCAGTATTGTGGTACATGAGATTCCCACCTACCCAGGTGCAAAGCCTGTGCGCCAATGTCTGCGTCCAGTGCATCCTCGGAAAGCTGCCACCATAAAAGCTGAAGTTGAAAAACTTCTCAAAGTGGGTTTCATTTATCCGATTCCTCTTACAGAATGGGTATCCAATGTTGTTCCTGTCGATAAGAAGCAGGGAGAAATTCATGTCTGTGTTGATTACCACGATATTAATCGGGCATGTCCTAAAGATAACTATCCCACCCCTTTCATCGATCATATCATTGACGATTGTGTAGGGAGTGAGATTTTTTCCCTTATGGATGGTTTTTCTGGCTATGATTAGATCAAAATCCTCTCATTCGATCAACACAAAACGGCTTTTATCTATCCGTGGGGAACGTTCGTGTATAAGAAACTCCCTTTCAGCTTGAAAACTGCTGGAGCTACGTTCCAGAGTGCGATGTCTTATGCCTTTCAATATATTTTTCATATCGCTTAACCATACCTAGATGACCTTCCGGCTCATTCAGCTACGCAAAAAGACCACTCGAATCATCTCTGCTAGATCTTTCTTCGTTGTAGACTTTACAACATTCAGCTCAATCCGCATAAATGTGTCTTCTACGTCAATTCTGGTAGAATTTTAGGCTTTATCGTATCTAAATATGGAATTCGCCTTGAATCACTGAAGGTTGAGGCTATTGTTAATCTCTCCTCTCCATCCTCGTTGCACCATCTCCAGAGTCTCCAAGGGAAAGCGAACTTCTTACGTCGTTTTATCCCAAACTACGCTGAAGTAGCCAAAGGATTCACACGACTTTTAAAGCAGGACGTCCCTTTCTATTGGGATGAGATTGCACATTAGTCTTTTGATAGGCCTAAGACGTTTCTCGTCAACGCTCCCCTATTACGTCCTCTGAATTACCATCGTGATTTCACCCTTTACCTTTCTGCCACCTTTAGCATGATCGCCATGGTTTTGGTTCAAGATGATGATGACGGTAATGAGCATGTCATTTATTACTTTGATTGGAGCCTTCTCAACCCTAAAATGCGTTACGCACATGTCGAAAAGTTAGCGTGGGCTATGGTCCAGGTCGTCCAGCGTTTTCGTTACTACATCCTTTTACGCACGATGACCGTGATTTCTGACTGTAATCCCATGACTTATATTCTTTCTCGGTAGTTGCTAGGGGGGAAATACTCAAAGTGGATCATTATCCTCCAAGAGTTTGATTTGGAATTTACTACAAAAAAATCAAAGAAATCACTTGTTTTTGCTGATTTGATTTGTTCTCCCTTGCTGACTCTGCTCCTTCTCGATCTGAGGATCACATTCCAGATGAAACTCTTTTTCTGATTAGCACCCTTGATCCGTGGTACAGTGATATCATCGTGTACCTCCAGACCTCTACTTTCAGGTCTGAGCTGACGAAGTATTTTCGACACTGCATTCGGCATCAGTCGCAACCCTATTGTATCGTCTGAGATACCCTTTATCATGTTGGAGTCGATTCCATGCTCCACCGATGTCTGAACCTTGAGGAGGCTGAGAAAGTTTTAAATGAATTCCAAAGTGGTGCCTGTGGTGGTCACATGTCTGGTTATGCCACCACACTGAATATCCTTCGTGCTAGCTATTTCTGGCCATCTATCTTTAAAGACTTCATTGTCGCAGTGCGCAAATGTCATGCGTGCTAGATATATCAACGCAAGATGCGTGCGCCACCAGTTCCTTTACATATTGTCATTATTGTGGGTCCTTTTTCCAAATGGGGCATCGATTTTATGACGTGTAACCCTCATTCATTTTGGGGGCATGCCTATATTATCATTGTCATTGATTATTTCATGAAATGGGCTGAAGCCATGCCTACACTGGCTGCGGATGGTAAGATAGCGACACAATTCATTTTCATTCATGTTATTACTCAGTTTGGTGTTCCTCAGGCCATTTTCACTGATCATGGTTCTCATTTTCAGGATTATATGATGGTGGAGCTAACATCTAAGTTCGGCCTATGTCACGAAAACTCAACACCTTATTACCCTCAAGCTAATGGCCAGGTTGAAGCCATCAACAAAGTCCTTGTTACAATGCTTCAACAAACTATTGGGATCCATAAATCAAATTGGAATCTTATGTTGTTCTTATCTCTTTGGGCTTAACGAACGTCATTTGAGAGTGCAACTAGATTTACCCTATTTCAGTTGGTATATGGTCTAGAAGCCACTCTTCCAATTGAATGTGAAATCCCTTCACTCAAAATAGCTATGGAATTATTGCCTGATACTTCGCCTGAATAAGAATGTCTTATTTACTTAGAGAGATTGGATGAAACTCATTGCTTGGCTACCTTGGTCATCGAAGCACAGAAGAAGCGATTCAAAGCCCATTTTGACCAAACAATTTCCCCTCGTTCTTTCATTGAAGGCGATCTCATTCTCCTATATGACCAAGATCATGACAAGCTGGGGGAAGGCAAATTCCAACCCATGTTGAATGGGCCCTACATCATTAAACGCATGTTAGAAAATGGGGCTTATGAGCTCATTGATTATGAAGGTTATCCTTTATCGCAACCCAGAAATAGCTTGTACCTCAAAAAGTATTATGCTTGAGTCATTCATGCATGATATGTGTAGATAGGTGATTTTTTCATTTTTTTGCATGTTTTGGTTTTATGTGCTTTGTGAGCTTTTCCTTATTATTCGTTCTTGTTTGTTGTGCCGATGTATATTGACCCTTATGTTGGTTTCGCACATGGTGCTTCTCGCAGTACCAGAAACTTGTCTTCGGCAGCCTGGGTAATTTACGATCCTGTTGGTGAGTTGATTAACTTACAAAGTATTTGTCTAGGACCAAATACAAACAATGTCACTGAATATAGTGTTGTTTTGGAACTACTAACTGAGGCAGTTAACCTTGGCATACGCACATTTCTTGTGAATTTGGATTCGCAGCTTGTTGTTCTTCAACTTAATGGTCATTATTCAGTTCGAAACCCATGCATTTTGAGATTGTATTTGCGCATTCATTTACTTGAAAGACATTTTGATTTCATTACATATCAACATATACCAAGACGAATGAATACATTAACAGATGCAATAGCTAACATGGTGCTAGATAAACGTTTGTGCAATTTATAAAAACATCATCATATGTAAATAGACCCATGTGAGAAGATATATATATATATATATATCGATTTTTTGCAACGTGTGCATCATAAAACCCAAAAAATAATATATTTCTATTTTAGTTGCATCGTGAGACAACATGTATCTCAAAAATGTGTGGAAATAAAGCCTAAGTTCCTAATCAAATTGGTTCTCAAGATAGCACGTCATCGCTCGTACCAACCGCCTCAGCAAGCGATGGATACGACTCGGCATCCCTATAGTGTGCCTCTGATAGGCCTGAGGAACATCATCAAAATGATCATAGTCTGGAATCTGACAAGTGATCCCCTCCAGGTTATGTACTATCTCCTCGTCAATCCCCTCACCCCGAGGATCGAAGTCACGAGGAGTTCGCCTCGCTATTGGCGACATACCTGCAGGACGTTCTATGCCAACATCTACATACATATAGAGTAACTGTCATAACATGCATATATACCCAAAAAAAATATTATAAACTCATGAAAATAGGAAATGAGTCTCACCTTGCTCTTCGTCCCAATACTCTCCCTCCGAGAGAAGGAGGTCGGGATCTCCGGTGAAGTCTGTGCTAGCATAGGGCCAATCCTCCATGAAAATCAATTTTCATCGGAGCCAATCAAAAAATATGGCCTCCAGGACATCTATTGGCCACCCCCTTCCCTAGGCATCAGTGCGGCCCATTCGGCCATCCGTGGCTCTGTGGGTGGTTGCATTGGTACTATAACCTCCTGACACTGGAATATGGGTAATTGTTTCAAGAAGAACGATACCAGAATTGATCCATACCGAAAATACTTTAGTTTTGTCTTCTTGCACTTAGTGAGCTGTCGTTTGATTTTGATAGTCACGGCCTCGGCCCAGTTAAATATGGTCGGGCTAATACCCTCTGAGGCAAGAATTATTTGTGTCTTCATGGCCTCATGTGGTGCCTGTGATCCCGCATCCTGCGTGATAGTGTGTAGCACTACTCTTAGTACCATATCAGGGATGGTTTGGATGTCCACTTTGCCACTCCCTCTTCCTTTTCGTTCCCCTCAGAATAACCTCTCAATTACCATTCCCATGCTTTCTCTGGAGGGATGGGTACCGATTAAGATAGGGACCGCACCTCTGCGCTACAATCCAGTGATGAAATATACATCTGAGACTTCGAGTTGGAGATCTTGATCCTAAAGCACAAACTTCTCCTGATCTTCGTCCCAAATTCTTATCAAGTATTGAAGAAATTCGGCCTAAGCCCGAAGACATGGTGTCAAGAATAACCTCTTGAACCCACGATCCCTAAGGGCATTCATGCATTGTTCATTTTCCATTGCTTGTTCATCCCCCCTCACTGTGTTCTCTCTCTTTCCACTCGATAACCATCTTTTTTTCTTTTTTACCTACATGAATTGATCATAGAGACATTGTAAACCCCCTTGGGCATTAAAATTTGCAACCAATTGGTTGTATTTTCATGAATTTAAAGAAGATTTTCAGTTGCGTAGTTGGCGCAAACCCTTTGTAAAAAAGGGTGGATTGGTGTGGGTTTCGGGCACTGCGATGCCCTAGTTTTTAAAAATACTCCCCTAAGGGACACAAAATGACAACTAAATGCAATAAAATATAGCTCAAAATATGGAAAATGATGTCGGCTCCTACCTAGAACTGACGAAATCTGGATTGGTCCACTAGTTTGCTCGCACTTGTCACCGCAAGATCACAAGGTAAATGCACCATTGTTGCTCCACAAAGAGGTAAAAGTGAAAAGTAAATAATTTTTACCATTTATGGTCCTTTATAACTTTTCAAAGTCTAAAAATAGGTTTTAAAAAATATTTGTCAATTATTTTCATATTATTTTTGAGAAATATGTTTTACACACGTCTTTTTGTGCAGCGACAGGTTTCTACATGGTTTTGACGAAGAACGAATTGTATTTTATACTTTTCAGACTCGATAAAAAAATGAAAAAGTCACTACTGGAGTCATCTTTCAGCTCTTATTCTGACTCTCTAAAATTGAAAAGATCTTCGAGTTGCTTGTTGTTTTGAACTCATTAATATGGCTGCGAAACGACATCTACCCAGTATACGTTTACCCCTTTTTCGGGCTGGGATGGATTATTTACGAAAAGGGAATACATTAGTCAATCACGACTAAGAGGATCTCTCGGACATAGTTTTCTACCTTTTTGGATCTGAGAGACTATTTACAAAAAGGGCCTTGCTGGAGTTTTATTTTTTCTTTCTTTTCAAACTCTTTAAACATGAAAATATGCTGAGTTCTTCCTTTGTCAGACTCATTAAAACTAATGACATTGGACTCCGCCATGATGACGTTACTCGAGTTCCTCCTTCCTAGGGCTCGCAAAGTGTAATAGGTTGGATTTTTCCAAAGGAAAAACCTATATTGCAAGCACATTCTATCCCCTTCAACCTTGTTTTCAAAAATAATTGGGGTATTCGCCATAAATGGTGGGGGAAAATGGAAGCAACATTGTAGTCGTATTGGCAGTATGTCACTCTTGAACATGGTACTTGTCTGCATTCGTGTCGGGTTGGGGACATCTCATCTCATTATTTGTTTGCCTCCATGGGTTTGGGTAATCTCTTTTGACTGCTCATTAGATATTTGCCACATCACCATGACCTCAGATCCCTCAATGTCAAATACTGCCAAATCCAGTGTTGTCCCACCGATATGTTCAAGAGAAGTTTCCCTCTTAAGTTTTCAACCCTCCTCTGATTCTCTGTTGTTCTTGATTCACAAATATCATGTCTCTCTATCTTGTTTCAATGATGTGGGAAAAATTATGGCCCATCTTCGATCAAGGTCACTTCCTGTCGACTCCAACTCATTATCTAGGAAGCTAATATAGAGACTACCTTCAAGTACCTTGGAGCCTACATGCCTCAATGGCAGGTTCTTCGCATTCAACATAAGGTTTACATCATTGAACTTTGATCTACTGATTTTGCAAGTGTTCGATGTTAGATCATTGTTCACACTCTGTGGATTGTACCTTTCATACCTTGAGAGCCATTGTCATTATTGGTGGTTTCTCTTGTGTTTGTTAACAGCTTTCATCATTGGCTAGTAATCAAAATATTTTATTTCTTGTTCTACTTTATCTCACATATTCGCATGCTTGAATTTGTACTTTGTTCGGCTCGAGATGGAGTGCAAGACCCTGGGTTTTGTCTGATGAAATCTAGGCAGTGGGTTCTTTGTGGATTACTATGACTTATTATGTGACTCTTCTGATTGGATGGCTGCAACCATGCCTAACTCTATTTATTGATCCCTATTGCTGGATGGATATGTTCATACCTTGGATATCATTTTTTATATACTCTATTATGGATGGTTGTGCCCATGCCACATGTCATGTATTAGATGTATCAGTTTTACTTGTACTTGAAAGTCTTTCGACAACAGTGTTTGGGTCGAAAGCATTCTCATAAAACATTTCACCCCTCCCTCTCTCTCGGACCTCATCCTTTGGGGGGAATCAATTACACAACATTATGTCACCGTCCTTGCAATCCCTCACCCCGCATATTGGAGGGTCTTTTCTATGACCTGTGAGCAGTGTCATACTCTGCAAATACCCTATTTGCATCCTTTTGCATAAGGACATGATTTCTCCCATTGAACATCTCCTCGGAAAGCACTCAAAAACCTATGTTTTGGCATTGGCGCGGGTAGCCAGTTCACCCCTCACGCCAATGGGGAAGATTTGCACTAGAGCCCGTGCTAGCCTTTTTGGGAATATTTTTTAACAAATTAGAGGTGAAAGTTTCCTTTAACCACCTCAGGAATGACTCATTGCAAGTGGTTAAACTCGATAATCCATGGATCTCTTCCTTTAGGAAATGGTTGATGGAACATTATTTGAAGATAGTACTCCCCCCATGATTATAGGGATCCTAACCTCTCCTTCTCCCTCTATATAAACAAGCCTTCTCCCTTTAAAAAAGCTAGCTGAAAATATAGGCAAGAAGCTGAACTTGGAGAATAGATATTATAGCCGAGTAATCACTATAGAGAAGGTTGAACCAAGGAGGATGTTGTAGAGAGAGCCCCGTATGAATTCCCGATGAGCTTTGTGAGAGGTTATGCACTAGAAACCTGCTGGAGGAGACCGCCACGTCCAAGCCTGGTTGTACTTTTACTTCTTTAAATTAATATACTCGACTATGGTATCGATTCCATCTCTGTGTTATGTTAATTTGACGGATTTTATTTGGTCTTCTTCGACTGACTGATAGTTACAAATGCGAAATAATATGTTGTATGTTGTATTTGTTTCTTATGTATGTGCAGGTATCCAAGCGTGATAACGAGCGGATCGTGATCTATCAAACCAGGGGCAAGAGGTAGCCACTCTTTCAACAACAACAACGCAGGATATACGGTAAGTTATCTATCGAATCTCCATTCATCTGTTAACTAGGAATTGATGTCATAGCGTCTCTTGTTTGTGGCTAGACCCACTCTAGGGCTAGTGATATCGCCTCTGTCTGCAAAGGGGATTTACCTCACCAACAGTGTGTATTTGACAGAGTCTCATTTGTAATTAAATATATTTAAGTCTCCATTTCTCTTACATGGAATCAGGACTTTAGAGTAGATAAACAAGAAGAATTTATAAACCCAAGAAGGGGTCCTATACTGATATTTATTATGAATCATAATACAAAAAACATTTTGTAAAGTATTACTGTCAATAACAAATAGAGAAAGCTAAGTTTTGTAGAGATCAAGACAGACTTATATACTGTAGCATGATCATCTATATTGTTAAATGATAGATTTTACATCATGCAGAAAACTAGAAAAGAAACTCATCTATATCGGATAATGTAAAACTGGAGTAAAGAGCATTCTGTATAAATTATATGCTAAAGTTTCATGTAACATCGTTATATATATATATATATATATATATATATATATATATATATATATATATATACACACACATATATATATATGTATATATCTATATATGTATATCTATATATATGTATATATGTATATGTATATGTATATATGTATATATGTGTGTGTGTGTATATATATATATATATCTATATATATATATATATATATATATCTATATATATATATATATATATATATATATATATATATATATATATATATATATATATATATATATGTGTGTGTGTGTGTGTGTGTGTTTATAAATCAGCTTAACCATATAGCTGAGATCATATACAAAAAAGAAAGTATTGTTGTCCAAGTTCACGTACATAATATTTAAAATATACGTCCTCTTGAAGAGATTGAAGGACATATATGTACTGGAAACTAAAACTTTAGAAAGCTACATGAAAACAATAAAATAGTTATGTTTGATAAATCAGGGTCATAGCCACTAAATTGTTTTAAATCCTAAGAACAAACATCATGAACTAAGTAGATGTCACAAAATTTAGAACGTTACCACAACCAACCTGAGAAGGAAAGGGTCCCTCTGTTACCTTGAACTTGGAAGGGGACGAATTGACTAGTAAATCAATTAAGATAGAGACAAACTTGCACAAGATCAATATAGCATTAGAACATAAATTGACAAAGTAATAAAGTAAGATCCTACTATACATATATGGATACAGGTATATACATAGGGAATGAGAAGTACCTTATTTGAGTTTGATATTCCATAACATTCCTCTTCACCTACACATAAAGTAGGGAAGTTATGAATAAGCTGGAAATTATCTACAATGGAATAAGTGTAAAGAATACTAAATAGGAATAAAGTATGAGTGTGCTAACCTGAAATAGGTAAATACTATGCATGTGGCTCCAAGATCAGCAAAGAGGAAGAAATTTGGGTAAGAGGTTACCCATATTAGATTGTAAAATTTAAATGGAAAACAAATAACGAATATGGAATTAATAAATTGTAAAATATAATTAACATACATAAGAAAAGACTTGAAAAAAAAAGGGTATGATGCCAACCTCATGACAACAGCAGGCTGGGTGAAGAGGTTGTGTATGGACATAAGGATAGGATACACATACTTCACTAGTTGGTTAATGATAAATACGGTATTGGGGATACCTATGTGTATATTAGGAATAGAGATCCTTGTGGATAAGGAAAGCTTATGAACAATTAAAGACGAGTACAAAATCTCCATAAAATGTTGCACAATCATACATCATGACAACAAATTAAGGGCAATCTAAATTCATTCGAATATAAGGAAGAAGAACCAATGAGAACAATTGTGTTTAAGAATCATTGTTCTAGTAAAGGACCAACCATAAATTCAACCATTACAGGTAGGGAAACATATAACCATGAGAATGTATGTGTTTACATTAAATATACAGTCATTGATATATATGAATAAATTACCAATTCATAGTGTAAAGAAAAGAATGAAGAGTGTTAATGACACAGTGTCACACCCTGAATTTAATACATGAATGTAAACAAAAATATGGTAAACACATCTATCTCTACCTCCTAGAAAGGGGTACTATGTAGGACAGAGGATAGAAGAGAATATACACAAATAACATGAATCTAAACTTCCGATAAAGGAATCCTTAGAATAGAAATTGAACAAAGAAGTTATATAAACTAAAGAATCTGGATTCGAAGCCTAAAAAATCGGAGAAGAAATTATTGAATGGTCACGCAGACTCAGGTCAATGTATTGCATGCAGAAGCCTATAATATACGTTGTAAATTAAATTACAGTTAGGGAAAATTATAAATAAGGAGACGAGACCAGCATAATCTCTACACCAGTTATAAATAAAAAATAAATTAAAGTTATGAATCCAAATACGACTAATAGAGAATTATGTTACCGAAAAGTATAGAATTAAACCATGATGGTGACTTGAATAATACCATGGTAATTTAATGTATACATACCATGAACAAAAATAAAACAATTCTACCAAACAACGAAAATACCCTGCGTGAGGGACTTGTCACTAATTTAGGGAATTTAAGTCTGAGAATTTCCATGGAGTAGAGGAGGTACCTTGCTTGAAGAAAAATTCCCATAAACCTCTTTCAAATTGCTAAAGACAGATTGTAAAATGAAATCAGAATGGACCATACACATTATGGAAGAGGGGTTTCTCACCAAATGAAATGGCTCATAGGCGAGTACCCATAAACTTGGGGTTCCAAAGAAATTGAAATAAAAAAACTCAAAACCAAAAGGCACTTTACAATGTTCCCATATAAATCTATACCACATTAAATGTAATATCTGGAAAACCCAGATTCAGCATTTGGGAAACCAATGAATGTACACACAATACTCAAAAGCCATTCATACAGAGGTGTATGAAGAGGGAAATCAAAATGTCAAGAATTTCTTTCTAAAAAATAACCTAGTAGCCATTCTAAGAAATCGAAGAACTACACACAGAATAAACCAAAACAAAAATAGGGAGAATTAAAAGAGGGGCAATGGAAGGGCTTACCTCTCTGTGCATGGAGAGTAGCTAAGCTCAAGGTTATTGCTGTGACATTTGTTAGGGGTGGGTGCTATGACTCTGTATGCAGTGGGAAGAATATTATCTCTGCTGAGAAAACCATGAGAAAAGTGCTATCAACAAAAAATTTACACATTATATGTAAATTAAAATTTGGGAATCAAAATTTACCTAAAGAGGCATCGAAGAAAGGGTTGAACCCCGGTGAATTTTATCCTACAATATTCCATTTACCTTTTAAGAAACCAACATAAGTGAGTTAGCATAAAAACCCTAAGAAAATAAAACGGGAAACATGAAATTTTAAGTGTGAAGTCCATGAAATGGCTTTCCTTTCCGACCTTGGAAGTAAACCATCAGTTGAGGTCATGAAATTCTATAGTCTCCATCAAACCAGAGATAACACCATGCACAATAGCGTGAAGGAGACCACTATGTTGGATAAACATGAACGAAGCTCTCAAGGCACATTATGGTGGAGGAATTCACACAAATTCGAATTATTGATAGGGTTGCAGGTTCGTCATGGGGGAGAGATCAAAGCTCACGATGTCCGCAATGAAAATTATTGAATGACAAGTGAAACCACATGTTGGGTTTTCAAAAACCCTTAGGGTTTCTCCAAAGAGATATCAACTGTTGATCTCATCCGTAGATCACTCGAGGACAAGTGGTGCCTCAAAGGGACAAGAGGGCCATGTGAAGCCCATGTGAAGTGGCCACATGGAGTGCTAGGAGTGGGCCAAATCAAGATGTGGTGTATGGGGAGTTAAAACAAAAATTAAAACCATAAAGCTCTTCATACTTCGCTTAGATTTAATACCTGCTCCAAAGTACTATGATATGAATTAAGGTAAGAACCGTGTGTTATATGTATGGAAAAGGGTTAAATACATATAATTATTATATGGGGAATATGATGAGAAGGATTGTGATTATATGTTAGTATACCTAAGGTATATTTATATGGTAATTAAATTAGGGAGTTAGGTTTATATTAAGGGTTAAGTAATAATGAGATTATATGTGAAATAAAATGAAATATTTAAATCCCTAATGGGGATTAGAGTAGGGATTGAATTTGGTCAAAGACAAACGATGCATGTGAAATACATGGGGTTAAGGGGATACCCTATCAAGTCTTATTAGTGTGTAATGTAAACAATATGATTAGGATCAATTAAATAAGGATAATATCAGTGGGTCAGAGAGATAATGTGTTGCGGGAACTAGAGAAGGTTAAACAAGGAGATAATATAGTATTAAAAAAAAATTATTTTGGGAGTTGTTACACTATGTCAATAAATACATATATAATTTTTCATATGAATGTGATTACACAAGTAAAATAATATCAAATAATACTTACACGTATTATTTTTTATACTCTTACACTAGATCCATCCACCTTATCATCCATATTGCATCTCTATCCCCTCTTTTTTTTTCCTTAATATTTGTTTCACTCTCTCTTCTCTTTAAGTACACCATATATAAATTTAAAAGGTAGTACTGATAATAAATAATTACTAGTCATAATAAATTATAACGATCACAAAAAAAATTGTCATGTCATTTCTTCTTCCTATATCTAGTTTTATAGAACATTTAGAACACCCACAATTTGTTAATATTATGAAATGATAGGTTAATAAGATCTATGAGAAATGATTCCATGTATTATTTTTATTTCACTTGTAAGATTTACCTATAATATTATGTATATATAATAACCTTCTTGTCTCAATTGTATTAATATGTGGTGGAGTTGAAAAATTCTAAGTTGTAGAAACTTCTTTTTCTAAATGCACTTTTGGGAAAAATGATCAATGATTAGGTTATAAAAATACTACAACTTCATAGAGGGAAACCAAAGTATGTTATTCTGAAGAAATAACCAAAACACCCAAAAATAGCATCTTGGAGTATATCTCATGTCTAATATGTAAGTAGAAAGAAGGGGAAAAAATCTTGGTCCCAATGCATTAAAGAAAAAAGAGAGGATACATCTAGAAGTATAACTTATCAGTAGAGCTTGAGAGATACATAATCATGATATAATAATATGTGTATTTCATATAACTTTAGATAGTTACATGTTTCTTTCATATAGCTTGAGTGACATATTCTAGCATTGAGAGAATACATATCCCATACATATTAACTAAACTTTTATAAAATAATATAGTTTTATTAATTTCCAAGTAATGGACACATTAGTAGCTCACTGAGAATGAAAAATACACTATATTCACGAAAAATTATATTCATGACAAATACAGGAGAATGGGATTAGAATGTTAAGGTGTTACCCTTCATACTGATTACAAATTACCCAGATTAATATATTTATCTTTAATATATTTCCTCGTACTACTCTTCTTTCACTCACCATTGTTTTATGTTACCATAGTGATGGATTTTTATTATAGTATCTCAATTTCAAAGTCATATTGGATGCAATGATTCATATTGGAGTGAAAATATCAATACCTAGAAATATTCAAATAACTGATATCTTACATATTTTTTATTACCACTTGGAGGAGGTGTAGGTTGAGTAAATTATTAATCCTCCATTTAATTTTTCATTACTCAAGTTTAATGCATGGTAGTAAAGCATTTTATTAAGGAAACTATTTTATTTTTGAAACATTTCAAAAATATTTTTTATGCATTAAAACCTAAAGATTCTTTCGAAGCTATATTATTTTCCAATTAACAATACATAACATTCCACATCCAACTATATGCAAAATAAAAATTATACATCACCATTTCATGGAAAATATTGATTTTGAGAAATTATTATTTATAATATAAAACTAACCAATGGAAACAATTATCGAGTGAAAAAATTATAACTCAAATAAGTTGGTTGAGATAGGAAGATCACATATAAAACAACAAGACAATCATATTGCATTTTGGTTTTCTTAATATTAAACACAATTTGGTGCTTTTCCAATTTTACTTGTAATTTCTGTAGGTGAATCCCCACATTTTTAGTGAACTGGAAAAATTTTGTTGGTTCATATTATTTTACAAAGAACAAAGAATAAATGGTCATTAAAATTATCAACATAATGACATCTTTTAAATAAATTCCCTATACAAAAAAAAAAAAATTGATTGAAGTCTGATAGTTGTGACAAACACAACAATTCTAGAATAGGTTAACTATTATTAACTATTTGAGTTGAGAAAATATACAAAGTATCATTTTTATTTATTGTGAAAGAAAAAAAAAATAATAAGCAAGAATAGTTAAATTCAACTCTCAATTTAAATAAAGGAGAAAAAAATTG
Source organism: Pinus albicaulis (assembly GCA_034641835.2). Taxonomy (NCBI): domain Eukaryota; kingdom Viridiplantae; phylum Streptophyta; class Pinopsida; order Pinales; family Pinaceae; genus Pinus; species Pinus albicaulis. Next base: position 1,176,527,431 of record CM076582.1, on the reverse strand, counting down.
AGTGAAATTGAAAATGAGATTAACCTCTTACTACATTGACTATAGATATTGTCTACAAAATCCATCTAAATGATATGTTTTTCAATGTTCATTTTTATCATATGTACTACATAATTTCAAAGAGAACCAGATTAATAACTAAAATGAAACATAGTTCCTCTCTCTACTGCTAATTATTTTATGAAGCAAATGTGGGGACCATGTTTATCGTTGCTCAAGAGGGATTCATTTCTGAAAACAATTGTGCCAACTATCGTTATTTTCATGTCCACACAATGAAAGAAACATGCACATAACTTTTTCCACACATCCACACTATGCACAACCCATATATCATTATTTTTTCCTTTTCATATTCACATTGCCCACAATGAGATATTCCTTCACACTCTACACATATCATCACCCAACAATTCAAACAGGTGTGCAGAGCAAATAACAAAAAAAATCATTCGCAATTTTCCACTACTACTCTGCACTAATGAGGTTCTAAGTCCTTTAGGTAAGTGAAAGGTGGTGGGTTGAGTACATCTCCATAATTGTGCATAGTGTGGAGTTTTGGAGGAAGAAACGAGGGAGTGGGGGGTGGGCATGAAATACTTTATTTTCACCTCCACACTTTCACAAAATTTGTTAATATTTACTATCAAGCATGTGTTGTATATATACCATGTTTTTAAGAAGGAAGCCCTTGGCTACGCTTTTATCAACTGCATGAATTCTTAAGAAGGTATCTCCACACATTACACTTTCAAAATAGTTTTCAATATAAATTAAAGTACTATTATGAGTATCACATTGTATCCAAAGGAATTTAAATCTAATCCTTGAATTCTATAAATGTTTTTCTTCCCACAATTCACACAAAACATACACTTGATCCAAAACAAAATTGGTATTATTCCTAAAAATGTGTTCCTTAAAAGGATTTCCCTTTTTTGAAGAACTTAAATTATTTTTCATTTTCCTTGACCAAGGAATATCTACAATGAAAACACATCTAGAGTATTCATCCCCCTTTCATTGAATTTTTTAATTCCTTTATCTTAGAATCAATCATATTTGGTACCTCGCTAGGTTGAATGCTTGCTCTAGTGCGAAGGTGTCTAGGTCCTTTCATGATACAAGAATTCGTGTAATTGTTTCCACTTGTGAATGATAAAGCATGTTCATAATAATAAGAATAATGGAGAGCATGTTGAATTCTTAGTTAAACTGAGAGGGGGGGGGGGGTGAATCAGTTTAACACATACATGAGCTTTAAAAAATTTCATCAGCTTATTTACAACTTAATTTTATAATCAACCTTAGTATATGAACAGTCTTAATATGTAGCAACAAGTATTAAATTAATTTTACATCAAACTTATTATGACAGAAGAAAACATTAAGCAGATTTGGTGAATCATCTCAGTACACAGGCAACACATATAGAGACAACAGATATAAGCAGAAACCAATAAAGGGAGAAAACCACATTTTATTATTGTTGTGATGTAAAGGAAAGATCCAACTCCCTCTCACCACTGTTTTTCTGCAGGCACCAACCTAGAGGAGGCTTCAACCTCAATTATGTAAGCTACAACTTGCAAGGAAGCTCCAAATACCTTCAATTTTCTACAGGAACCAACCTACAGGAGGCTCTAACCTCATTCAGCTACAACTGACAGCTATCAAGCTTCAATGTGATAGGGCAGCTCCAACTTCCTCAATTTATCAAAAGAAATATTTGCTGATTTACCTCAGATATCAGCTCTATTCTGTAGCATCTCTTTCTGCTCCTCTCTTCTTTATCTTCTCTACCTCAATCTTCTATGCTTTTCATTCTCTATCCTTACTCTCTCTCACTCTCTCTTATGCATATCAAGTTGATAATATATATAGAGTTCCTCGCATGACTGTTTGTATTTCACGAGTAATTTGGAGTGATCAACCATGACTCTTTGGCTTCTGTCTTCTCATTCCTTTATCCAACTCATTTTAAAATTATAACAATATCTACGAATTTCCATGCTGCAGTGGGATTTTTCGTTTCCTTAGGATACTTGCCTTTGCATCACAATCAATATAAAACAAAATATTTACATTTTCAGTTACACATTTCAATTCCACTAAGCTCCTTTACTCGACTTTGGATTTACTGGATTTGTCTTTTCTGCTACTGTTGAGTGACTGTTCTGAATATTTTGGTTCACCTCTGTGTTTGTTCATTTGTTCACTATACTTGTGTGCACCAGCTACATATAAAGCTGCTATTCAGGTTTTATTCTCAAAGACATATGAATCTAGGCGATGTCTGTTCATTATCAATCTCTGTTCTCAGGCTGCCTGCTTACGTTCTCTGTTCATATATGAGCTTAAAGTTAATAGTTGAAATTCACATTACAATTTCAATTCATCTTTTTCCTGTACCATTTTTTTGCTGTTGTCTCCCTCTCTTTCGTTCTTGCAGGCTCTTGTAATAAACCCAATCTGTGAACTTTATAAAACCCACTATATTAAATACCAGCATAGTATATATATCAGCATGTATATATGTTCCCCACCAATTTTGAAGACCCATGTATTCACTTTAACGTATGCCCAGCATGCACCTCATTTCATATAGGTTTCGACTTTAGCACAATATGTAAATATATCACCATGTATGCATATTCCCCGAGTCAAGCATTAAAAACTATAATAATCTGTGGCTTTTGTTTAGCGCCCAACATAAGTATGGTCACGGTTTTATAACCTTTATATCATCAAACTATATTACATTCCCCACTTAAATATATAATGCTTACTCGAATTTTCGGACCTTGGAAATATTAAATATATATATATATATATATCCCGAGCTTTGATTCAACTAACCACTTATAACGAACCTCTGGCTCCGGCCCACATATATTCTGATTATTTAATAAATAAAAATCATACGCTGGCCATACCTTGTTTGTCACCTTGCAACTTCATTCATGATCCAACAGTGTATATTTCATCGCTTATTCAACCTCTGATCCAACGAAAATCGCACAGTTAACTTGAACGAAGGTTAATGTTCAATGGTTGTGTGATGGACTAGGCCCTAGTGCTTCAATAGTCCTTCTCATATAATGGCTGAGAGAACGTCGCCTTGCCTCGTGTGATCCGACAGATATCGCTTGGCTTATATGCATGATCGATAATGCGCAATGATAGTGGTTTTCCAAAATCTTTTAAGGCCACGTGTCAAACAGTCAATGGAATCACTCCCAATTATGGAATACCACTTGCTCGACGAAGGCAGTGCGATCAAAATCGGGAACCCACCTTTACTGTTTACTCCTCTCGTGGTTCCTCTCCTTCACTCAAGGTTCCACTTCCCCTACTCGATCACTATAAATTGAATTCTTTGTATCATAATTCTTCACGATGACTTCCGTAAGTTAGTGCGGTGGACCGATCTCTTTGTATTGATTCAACACTGCAGGGACTTCATTCAGACAGTATATCTGATGCATAATTAAATATACTTAATCCCACATATATTGTGACATTGCTTACACTCTTCATCAACAGATTAACCTAGCATTTTATTTATTGAGGCTTGACACCAGTTTGATGTCGATCCAAGCGGGTCGAATTATTACTTTTCCATGTGTAGTCTTCGTAACAGGGATCAAATACTAAATCAAGCTTCATCATTGGAATGAAAAAAGAATTAATTGAATTCCTCCATAGTATATAACACAAGGAATTCACACCAAATTCCCTTTGCACCCTTAAATTCGTTCTGCCTTTGAACCTTCAGACTCTTGAAACCCATATTCAATTTTGCCATAATAATGAAGACTTCACACCTAGGTCTTGAGTCCCAGAACTTACGCATCATAATACATAACAGATTTTATAAGTTCGTTCAACGTGCCTTATTCAATACCCAATTCGAAACAAGATCAATCAATCTCATATATCCATCAACACTCAGGAATTCTAGTTTGGATGCTATTCAAACTCCTTACAAATTACAAATAATTTTACATAACTCCTTTAATGACCTCTACTGGTATGGTCTGTGCATAAGGGGTAGTTTTTCAACACTCTTTTCATGCTTTCATAGAGAATTCCAGTTGTTAATACCTATTTCCTTTTTTCCACAGAACCTTGAATGTTCCTTCTGTAATATGTTCCCATACTCTTGATGCTGCTCCTTGCTCCTGAAGCTCCTTTGCTACCTCTCCAGATCTCCAATCAACTGACCCTTATAAAACTGCCTCTTCTTCATGTCACATGCTCTCTTTTCCTTGTTGTTGTTTCAAGTGCTCCTCCTTTGCCATCTCCTTTTCCATCAATGACAACATTTCCAACAGTCTCCCCCTTTGGCATTGATGGCAACCCATCCATAAATAATCCAATACTTCCTATGTTTTTCTTTAGGACCCTTCCTTCTATTGCTAGCTCTTCCTCCCCCTTTGACATCAATGACAAGGGGGTGCACATTTCTTAGTGTAGATTCTATCCTTTGATCCTTTGTTTTAATCCTTTTTCAACATTTCTTGCATTTCTTCTCTCTGAGATCTTCTGACTTTGTACCCTGCTGCTCCAAACCTTGGATTAAATCTAAAATACTGACCCTTTAGCATTTTCATTGACTCTTTTATGTTGGATGTATTATTTCCATAATCCTGTGATCCTAAGGACCTGTTTCATGCTTTCCTTGTCGGCTGATCTCCCCCTGGAATGATATTTTCGTTTCTGTTCTCTCCCTGAAACTGTGATTTCTCTTCATATTAGAGAGTAGCATCTACAGATACTACCCCTAGTCTATCTCTCAAATATTCAAATGGTTCTCTAGCAAGAGGTTTGGTAAATATATCTGTTGTCTATTATTTTGTTGGTACATACTCCAGTTTTACTATCTTCTGAGCCACTTGTTCTCGGAGAAAATGATACTTGATTGGGATATGTTTAGTTTTTCAGTGAAGCACGGGATTTTTAGATATAATTATAGCACTTGTATTATCACATTTGATTGAGATAGGTTCATCAATGCTTACTTTCATTTCTTGGAGGGTTTGCTTCATCCACTTGACTTGTGTACAACATGCTGCTGCTGCTATATATTATACTTCTGTTGTAGACAGAGAGATAGATGTTTGTTTCTTTCTTAACCATGCTACCATACTTTCTCCTAAATATAATGCAACTCCACTTGTGCTTTTCTTGTCATCCACAGAGCTGGCCCAATCTGCATCTGTGTATGCTGTCAAAGTGAAGCTTTTTCCTTTAGGATACAAAAGTCCATACTGTGATGTTCCTGGTAGATATATGAATATTCTTTTGACTGCAAGAAGGTGATTTTGTTTAGGTGCTACTTAATATCTGTCTACTAGTCCTACCGCTAGCATGATGTCTTGTCTTGATGCTGTTAGATACAATGGACTACTTATCATGGATATGTATAGATTTTGATCTATATCAGCAGATCCATCATCAGCACACAACTTGCATCCCGTGATCATGGGAGTTGACACACGTTTGCAGTCCTCCATTTTGAACTTTTTCAATATTTCTTTTAAGTATTTTTCTTCTGAGATGAATGTACCTGTGTTCTTTTGCTGAATTTGAAGTCCTAAGTAGAAACTGAGTTCTCCAATCATGGACATCTCAAATTCTTATTTCATCTCTTCAGCAAAATCTTTTGCTAGTTCATCTCTGTTGCTTCCAAACATAATGTCATCAACATAAACTACAACAATCAGAAGTTCATTTTCATGGGCTTTTATGTATAGATTGTTGTCTACACCACCTCTCTTAAAGCCTTATCTTTGCAAATATTTATCCAGTTTTGAGTACCAAGCACGAGGAGCATGTTTCAATCCATATAGAGCCCTTTTTAGCCTGCACACATAGTCTTCTTTGTCTGTTAAAGAGAAAAATTCTGGCTGTTCCATGTAGACTTCTTCTTCTAGATCTCCATTCAGGAATGCAGATTTCACATCAATTTGATATACCTTGAAGTCTTGGTAGCATGGAAAGGCCAGAAACATTTTGATGGCTTCCATCCTGGATACTGGGGCAACTGTTTCATCGTAATCAAGTCCTTCCATTTGTGAATATCCTTTGCAGACAAGTATGGCTTTATTCCTGATTTCAGGTCCTTCCTCAATCATTTTATTTTTGAATACCCATTTTGAGCCTATGAAATTTTTCCCTGTGGGTCTAGGAACTAGTTCCCAGGTATTGTTTTTCTCAATTTGATCCAATTATTCATTCATAGCATTCATCCAAGACTTGTCCTTGCTGGCTTCTTCAAATTTCTTTGGCTCTATTTGTGATAACATGGCTATGTATACCTCTTCTATCTATTCAGTTAGCTACCTTATTGTCTGGACCCCTGTTTTCTTGTCTCTTATGATCTGATCTTTAGGATGGTTCTTCTGAGTGTATCTGGAAGGGGCTTTAGAGCTCAGTTTAGCATCTTCTATTGTCTTTCTTGTTTCATCATCATCTTGGTCTTCTTCTTCATGGTTATCTTATGGACTGCTGTAGTCTGTATCTTTTGCATTGTTTGGATGTTCTTCATCAAATCTCACATCAATGCTTTCTACTATTTTTCGAAGAGTCTTGTTGTAACACCTGTATCCTTTACTTTTGGAAGCATATCCTAGAAATATCCCTTCTTCTGCTCTTGCATCAAATTTCCCAATATTTTCATCATTATTTTTTATGTAACACTTGCTTCCAAAGATTCTAAAATGTTTGATTGAAGTTGGCTTCCCATGCCATAGTTCATAGGGAGTCTTGTCACTGCTTGGCCTTAAGTGGGGCTTTGTTAAGGATATGCATGGCTGTGTGTACTGATTTTTCCTAGAAGGTTTTAGGAATATTACTCTCTTGCATCATGGCTCTGGCAATTTGCTCTACAGATCTGTTTTGTCTCTCTGCTACTCCATTCTGCTGAGGTGTCCTTGCAATAGTAAATTGTTGCTTTATCTCGTGTTCATTGCATAGGTCAAAAAAGTCATAATATGTGAATTCACCTCCTCTGTCCGATCTGACGCATTTGAATTTGCATCTTGTTTGATTTTCTACTACTGCTTTGAATATATTGAATTTTTCTAGAGCTTCCTATTTATTCTTGAGGAATGCCACCCATGTAATTCTGGATAATTCATCAATTATCAGCATGAAGTGGGATTCTCCACTTGGAGTTTTAGTTCTTGCATGTCCACACAGGTCCATGTGCAGAAGCTGGAGTGGTCTTCTTGTTGATAACTCATCTTTGGCCTTAAATGGTGTGCGAGTCTGTTTGCCTAGTTGAGAAGATTTGCAGATGGTATTGGAAGGCCTTTTTATTTCTGGCATGTGTCTAACAGATTTCTTCTTTCTTAGTCTGATTATGTGATCAAAGATGAGATGTCCCAACCTTTTATGCCATAACCATGACTCCTCAAGTTTGCTAAGATGACATGCTTCATCTTCCTCTTTCACAATGTAAACATTACTCTCTGTTCGAACTCCTTTGAGCAGAGTCTTACCTATGGTGCTTGATCTGACTTCACAATCTTGTGCTCTAAAAATAACTTCACAGCCTTTATCACACATTTGACTGAAACTCAGCAAATTTTCTTTTAGCCCATCTACAAATAGGACATCTTGGGCCTTTCCTCTACCATTGTCTAGGCTGATTGAGCCTTTTCCTTTTATTTTTCCTAATTTATCATTGCCAAAGGTAACATTGCTAGATTTCTTTTCATCAAGAGTTATAAACTTGCTTCTGTCTCCAGTCATGTGTTTTGAGTAAGCACTATCCAAATACCACTGGCTTTTCAGGTCTTGAGCAGTTAGATCCAAGTCACATTTATTCACCTTCGTTATCCACTAGAAGCACCCTTTTGTTTGGTATCTTTTGTGGGGTGATGAACTGCATTTTTTGAGAGAAAATTTGGAAGGCATATGTCCAACTTGATTGCATACAAAACATTTGGTCATAATTTTTGCAGAATTATAAGTATGAACAAAATTTATTTGATTTATAAACCTCCTTGAGGTGTTGAACATCAATCTTTGTCCATACTTTCTACACTCAATGATTTTATGGCCAAATTCCTTACAATAAAAACAATAACCATAGAAACTATTTGCATACCTGATGTAATGTTGTCTTTTCCATTTCTTTGCTTGAGTCAGTCTCTTCACTGTTTGCATCTTTCGCTAGTTTGAATTACTCCTCCTTGTATGAAAATATGTAGCAATGTGTCCCATCTTGTGGTAGACATAACATGTGGCATTCTTCATAGGAGGGAAGAATCTACTTTGATGGTTTCCAAATTTCACATACTCAGTGGTCTTAGTATTTATTATATTCTTTGCTACTAGGGGTTTCTTTTGATCTCTGTCTTCCTCGTTACAAGTTTCTTCTTTTGTAGGAATTGTTTGAGCTACTTCATCATTCTTCTTTGCTTTTACAAAAATAATCTCTCTGTTTTCCTTTTCTTTGCTTTTACTTGATTCTCCTTCATAGCCTATTCCAGTTTTTATCATAGGAGATCTTTGAGCATCCAGAATTTCGTTCAACTTACTAGAGCTTGTTGTTTGAGAGGAATTTGTAGATACTTTCCTCTGAGCATTTTCTAATTTCTTCCTCAGACATACAACTTCTTCTTCCAGCTTCTCTTGTTCTCGAGTTTTATCCTTGATTTGCTGAAGTAACATGTCTTCTATCTTCTTGGCTTCTTCAAGCTCCACCTTCAGCTGCATGAGGACTTCTGAATTCTTCTCTTCTCTTACATACTTGAGGAGAATGTCCTTTTGTTTTCTACACTTGAGTTTGAGTCTATCAATCTCCTCCAGAGCACTTCTTAGCTCCCCCTCAAGATTGACTTCACCTTATTTTTCTTCATCTTCTAGCATGAGTCCTTCAGGTTCTTCAATGGCCATCAATAAAAATTCAGAGGTTCCTTCTTCATTTGAGGGTTCATATGAGTCTTCAGATATATTGTTGTCTTGTTGAGCATAGAAGGATTTTCTGCTAAACTTCTATCCTTTCTGCTAGTTCTTTGATGTATTTTTCTCCGATTCTTGGGCCTGATTCCTTACTTTCTTGAGAGGAAATTTAGCTGCATAGTGTCCAACTCTTCCATAGTTAAATCATTTGAAAGGAATTTTACCTTTATATTTACCTGAGCCTCTATTCAGTTTCTTGACGAATTTTGCTTCTTCTTCATCTGAGCAAGAGCATATGTCTTCCTCTTCTTCTTTCCTCTTTTCTGTTTTAAAGGCTGCCTCCCTCATACTTGGCTTCTTCTGTGGGAGCCTCATTTCATATGCTGTTAGATTTCCAAGTAGTTGGTTCATGGTCAAGGTTTCCCAATCAATTGTTTCTTCTATTGCAGACACCTTGTGATTAAATCGGGGTGGAAGAGATCTTAGAATCTTTTGTACAATTACAACTTCTTTTATGGTTTCACCTAGAGCCTTCATGTTATTTACTATTTCTGAAAACCTTAGAAAGAAGCTATCAATGTATTCATCATCATTCATTTTTAAGTTCTCAAACTGGGCTCTATAGACTTGAAGTTTGGTAGTCTTTACCTTCTTGTCTCCCTCATGGATGTTCTCCAGAGTATCCCACATTTCTTTGGCAGTGTCTTTGTGCATTAATTTGATAAAATATGCTTCACACAATCCATTTAAGATGGAATTCATGGCTTTTGCGTTACCTAAAAAATATTGTTTGGTTTCGTTCTCTAAGTCAGTTTCCTTTGGGGCATATCCTAATTCCACAGAAGCCCAAACTTCTATACCTAGAGACATTATGTATGTCCTCATTCTAATTTTCCAGAAAGCATAATTTGCACCTGTAAAGAAAGGGGCTTTATTGGTTGAGCATCCTTCTTTACTAGCCATCCTGAGAACCTAGAATCTACTTTCAGTTGTTAAACTAGTACAAAGGAACCCACTCTGATACCAATTGTTGAATTATTAGTTAAACTGAGAGGGCGGGGGGTGAATCAGTTTAACACATACATGAGCTTTACAATTTTTCATCATCTTATTTACAACTTACTTTTATAATCAACCTTAGTATATGAACATTCTTAATATGTTGCAGCAAGTATTAAATTAATTTGACGTAAAACTTATTATGAGAGCAGCAAACATTAAGCAGATTTGGTGAATCATCTTAGTACACAGGAAACACAGATAGAGACAGCAGATATAAGTGGAAACCCATAAAGGGAGAAAACCACATCTTATTATTGTTGTGATGCAAAGGCAAGCTCCAACTCCCTCTCACCACTTTTTTTCTGCAGGCACCAACCTACAGGAGGCTTCAACCTCAATTTTGCAAGCTACAACTTGCAAGGAAGCTCCAACTCCCTTCAATTTTCTGTAGGAACCAACCTATAGGAGGCTCCAACCTCAGTCAGCTACAACTGACAACTATCAAGCTTCAACCTAATAGGGTAGATCCAACTTCCTCAATTTATCAAAAGAAATATTTGCTGATTTACCTCAGATATCAGCTCTGTTCTATAGCATCTCTTTATTCTCCTATCTCCTTTATCTTCTCTACCTCAATATTCTATACTTTTCATTCTCGATCATTACTCTCTCTCACTCTCTCTTATGCATATCAAGTTGATATTATATATAGAGTTCCTCACATGACTATTTGTATTTCATAAGAAATTTGGAGTGATCAGCCATGACTCTTTGGATTTTGTCTTCTCATTCCTTTAGCCAACTCATTTTAAAATTATAACAATATGTACAAATTTCCATGCTACAGTGGGATTTTTCTTTTCCTTAGGATACTTGAATTTGCATCACAATCAATATAAAACAAAAATATTTACATTTTCAGTTACACATTTCAATTCCACTAAGCTCCTTTACTGGACTTTGGCTTTACTGGATTTGTCTTTTCTGCTGCTATTGAGTGACTGTTCTAAATATTTTGGTTCACCTCTGTGTCTATTCATCTATTTATTATACTTTTGTGCACCAACTACATATATAGCTGCTTTCTAGGTTTTATTCTCAAATACATATGAATCTGGGCAATGTCTGTTCATTATCAATCTCTGTTCTTGGGCTGCCTGCATACGTTCTCTGTTCATATATGAGCTTAAATTTAATAGTTGAAATTCACATTACAATTTCAATTCATCTTTTTCCTGTACAATTTTTTTTCTGCTGTCTCCCTCTCTTTCATTCTTTCAGGCTCTTGTAATAAACCGAATCTGTGAAATTTATAAAACCCACTATATTAAATATCAGCTTAATATATATATCAGCATATATATATGTTCCCCACCAATTGTGAAGACCCATGTATTAAATTTAACGTATGCCCAACACACACCTCATTTCATATAGGTTTTGACTTTAGCACAATATATAAATATATCACCATGTATGCATATTCCCCAATTCCAGCATTAAAAACTATTAATAATCTGTGGCTTTTGTTTAGCGCCCAACATAAGTATGGTCACAGTTTTATAACCTTTATATCATCAAACTATATTACATTCCACACTTAAATATATAATGCTTACTCAAATGTTTGGACCTTGGAAATCTTAAATATATATATATCCCGAGCTTTGATTCAACTAACCACTTATAACGAACCTCTGGCTCCGGGCCCACATATATTCTGATTATTTAATAAACAACAATCAAACGCTGGACATACCTTTTTTGTCACCTTGCAACTTCATTCATGATCCAACGGTGGATAATTCATCACTTATTCAACCTCTGATCCAACAAAAATCGCGCAGTTAACTTGAACGAAGGTTAATATTCAATGGTTGCGTGATGGACTGGGCCCCACTGCTTAAATGGTCCTTCTCATCTAACGGCTGAGATCACGTCGCCTTGCCTCCTGTGATCCGACGGATATCGCTTGGCTTAGATGCACGATCGATAATGCGCAATGATAGTGGTTTTCCAAAATCTCTTGAGGCCACGTGTTAGATAGTCAATGGAATCGCTCTGAATTCTGGAATATCGCTTGCCCGACGAAGGCGGTGCGATCAAAACCAGAAACCTTCCTTTACTGTTTACTCCGCTCGTGGTTCCTCTCCTTCGCTCAAAGTTCCACTCCCCCTGCTCGATCACTATAAATCGACTTGTTTGTATTATAATTCTTCATGATGACTTCCGTAAGTTAGTGCGGTGGACCGATCTCTTGGTATTGATTCAACACTGAAGGGAATTCATTCATACAGTATATCCGATGCATGGTTAAATATAATTAATCCCATATATACTGTGACATTTCTTACGCTCTTCATCAACAGATTAACCCAACATTTTATTTATTGAGGCTTGACACTAGTTCGATGTCAATATAAGTAGGTCGAATTATTACTCTTCCATGTGCAGTATTTGTAACGGGGATCACATACTAAATCAAGCTTCATCATTGGAGCGCAGAAAGAATTAATCTAATTCCTCCATAATATATAACACATGGAATTCACACCAAATTCCCTTTGCACCCTTAAATTCGTTCTGCCTTTGAACCTTCAGACTCTTGAAACCCATATTCAATTTTTCCATAATAATGAAGAATTCACACCTAGGTCTTGAGTCCTAGAACTTACGCATCATAATACATAACAGAGTTTATAAGTTCTTTCAAAGTGCCTTATTTAATACCCAATTCGAAACAAGATCAGTCAATCTCATATATTCATCAACACTCAGGAATTCCAGTTTGGATGTTATTCAAACTCCTTACAAATTACAAATCATTTTACATAACTCCTTTAATGACCTCTACTGGCATGGTTTGTGCATAAGGGGTAACTTTTCAACACTCTTTTCATGCTTTCATAGAAAATTCCAACATTCAATACATGTTTCCTTTTTTCCACAGAACCTCAAATGTTCCTTCTATAATATGTTCCCATACTCCTGATGCTGCTCCTTGCTCCTGAAGCTCCTCTACTGCCTCTCCAGATCTCCAATCAACTGACCCTTCTAAACCTGTCTCTGCTTCATGTCACATGCTCTCTTTGCCTTGTTGTTGTTTCAAGTGCTCCTCCTTTGCCATCTCCTTTTCCATCAATGACAACATTTCCAAGAGAGAATAGTTAAGAGTAGCTCCTAACTTGAATGATAGTAACACACCCTACGTATTTTGTTAATTATTAGCATAGATTGTTGTGAAATATAGTTAATTACTCCTCCATTCATGGTTGTCTAAATTTAGATTGTTAGTTAATTAAGTCAAGTGTGAGTATGAGTTCAATATTTTTTTGTTAAATTCAAATTTAGATTTTTTGTGCATGTTGAATTTATTTTGAGTGAGTGTGTAGTTGAAAAGGTATAAATACCCCTCATCGGGTTCATTTTAATCATAAAATTTGTTTAATAAATAGAAGATATGTAGTTCATGTTGTTATTTTTAGGTGAGATAGTTTGTACCTTTCCTCCTCTGCCTTTCCAAAATATTGGTATTAGAGTCAAGGAACCAATACAACATCCATTGAACATGCAAGGCAAGTAAGAGGAGAGCCAAGTAAAGAAGGCCAAGGATTTAAATAAAAAAAAATCTTTGTAGAACTGTGACATGTTTAAGGAGTTAAAAGTGTGAAATTTTGGTGCGAAAATTGCATGTTGGTAGTGAAAAAGGAGTGAAAATTTGTGCCAAATGTATGTCTGAGTGTTTTTTATTTCCCTGTCATAGGTTCACCTTATCAGAAGGTGTGGAAAATAAACTTCATTAAAAAACTCATGAGAAAAATCCAAAATAGTAAAAAGTCATTGTTCCAAGTTTTTTTATAAAAGAGTCATGTGGGTATTTCCTTTATATTAAATCAATATGTGACAGTCCTTCTCAGATTTTGAAAATGGTAAAATCATTATTTATAAAAAAAATTTAGAAAAACCATATTAAGGGCTTATTAAAGCTTTTTAAAATGTTTGTTTTGAAAAAGGTTTCATAAAATTTCATTAAAGAGATTTCTTAAAATATTTTAAAATGGATTCTAAATTTTTAGTTTTTATAAATGATGGTTTTTATTATTATTTGAAGACAAGATTTTTGAAGATGGTTTCATCTAGTTTCCATCTACGGTTTCCACCATTTATAGGGAAGAAATATGACATGTGGGCCATTAAGATGAAGACCATGTTAAAGGCTCATGACGTTTTAGATTATGTCGAGGTTATATTTTGAGAACTTAAGGATGAAAAGGAAGAGAATGCCCTCACACATCGAGAGAGGGAGTAATTAAGGATATAAAAAAAGAAGAATTCATAAGCATTGCAACTTATCCAACAAGGAGTAGACCTTGTAGTGTTCTTGAATATTTTAACCACGTCTTCAAAATATACATCTTGGGAGACTTCAAAGAAAATATATAAAGGTATTGTAATATCCCTATTTTACTAATTTTATTTAGACAGTTGAAAATCCTAAAGGTTAAGTGGACCTAAAGGAAAACTATATGTGTGGACATATTATTCTTTTTTTTTAAATTAATAAATGTGGAGTTTTAATTATTTTACAAAGACTAGAGTAAATTGGAGATGAAGATTTCAATTCCACGAGGATGGAATTAAATCAAAATACTTTCTCAAAATCTCCAAAAATCCTTGGAAAAAATAAAATAAAATAATTTATTAGATTGGAGATAAAAATATAAAATATACCTCAGTAAAGTGGTAAGTTGTTTAGATGAGGTGAAATAAAACTAGAAAGAGGAAGAAGCTATTTTAAAGAGATTTTGTGAAAAAAACAAAAGTAAAGCCTAGGAAAAAGGAAAACAAGATCCTGATTTAACTAAACGTAGTTATGGAAACATGTTGAAGGGAAATAAGGCTTAAATAAGCCATTCCTGGGTAGACAAGAGGTTTTCTACACCATGGAGGAATTGGTCTCTGCTCGGGGAGAGCTACTGATGAAAGGTAAAGGCTGGGTGGAAAATAGCCTTTACCAGAATTGGTATGCACAATTATTAAATCCTGTCTTGTTATTATGTTGTTATGATGAGGATGAATTGATAAAAGTAAGTGTGTTTTAATTAGGAAGATAAGTGGAAAATAATATCTTCTGAATTATCAATATGTGTAATAATAATTTGATTATTAAGAGTGAAGTGTCTGATGTATTTAGCATAAATATAGTTGTAGTTCTCTATAGTTACATACAGTAGTTAAATTTTTTAAACAAAAATCAAAATGTCAAAACCCAATTATGAGGGTTTAAATCTGATGTTAGGTTTGTGGAAATCAATCTATTACAAGCATAAAATACATCATTAGGAGTGGGAATTATTCTAAATATGGTAATATAGATATGGAACATAAATATTTATTTATCTAAGAAATAAATAAATGGAGATATATATACAATCGATTTATGATTAAATAAAAAAGAAGATACTTTATAAAAACTCTGTATAAAAACCCATACTGTAAATAAACCATAGAAATCAATATAAACCTACTTACTTCTTATTTTGAAAGAATAAATACAATACTATTGTACATATTGAAGTACTATGTGGATAGTAAAATTTTAAATAAACCATCAAATAGGAATTACAACTAATTTATACATGTAGTGAAATACTATAAGAAAATGGGAAAACATGTATAAAATTATTACATGGATGAACTTTCGTCATTTTAGTGAGAAGAAAAATATGTATTAATATTCACGGGAAATAATATCCAATACTGTCAATAGTTGTATTAACTGAAAGTCAATGTTTCTTTAAATTCATTACATATTTTATACATGAACAAATATCATTGAATTCAACGGACTGAATTCAGTGAATGATAAAGACCAACCTCTAAATATATGGAACTAAATTAATAGTCAATGCTTTTGAGAAAGAAAGAAAAAATAGTTGTGTTGTAAATTACGAGGTGTGCAATACCTGTATAACAAATCCACATACAAAGTGGTTATATTTATATCTAATAGTAGAATCTAGATAAATTAACAGAGTGTAGAAAACTTTCGATAGCATTCAACATATGAAATTACCTTGTTAGTTAAAGTTGAGGCAGTGAAGCCTCTTCTGTATATGAATAACAAAATCAAACATATATGTCAGTGGGGAAAAATTTGAAAGACATTATTATTCTGAAATAGTATTATAAGTATAGAAAATAAATTACCTAATTTGTGGCATAGTGGGTATTGGATGTAAACCATGAATGGTACAGAAGGACGAAAAAGAGGAGTTTCTTGTGTAACAAAACATTTTATTAGTCAGGGAAATGAAGAAAATGATCATTACTTCATAACAAATGCATTCACTTATATTTTATGATTTATTAGTATTCTGGCTGCTTTTATAAGACAAACAAAAGTCATATAAAAAGAATGTAAGTACTGATTAATAGAGTACATATAAAGAGAATCAGTTAAAATATATATTTCATAAATTGAAATATATCTATATATATATATATATATATATATATATATATATATATATATATATATATATATAATTTGACTTCCATAAACTAACTATAATAGATTCATGCTATGAAATCAAAATCATTGGTACACAGAGATTATAAAAATATTACAAATATTAAGGAAGTAGAAAAATCATTCACTAAATGTAATTAATTTTTTTTTTACATACACTATGGATAGTATAGACTAGTAAAAACTAATTAACCAAAATTGTTGAGGATAAAAGAGGGTTAAATTAATGAGGCAAAATAGATTATAAATGTTACGAGAGTAGAATAATGTAACACCCCAAATTTTCTATGTTTTTTAATTTGACGTTTGAAAAAATACAAAGGGGAAGTGGATCCCAATGGAGAAACAGTGTGTGCATTTATTCAATTAGTTATTAATAAAAATAAATGGAATGGTTATGTGTGCACTATGACTAGATGGAGATTGGAGATCATAAACCTTGATCCGTGAGGATATGGATAAGGTTAGAGTTTCCCAAAACCTTTCAGAAAACCTTGAAAGGAATCTTAGTAAATTAGATTGGGAGAGAAAAATCTAATATCCCAAATGAAGAGGAAAGTAGTTGGGAAGAGGAAGAAAAGATGGAAAAGTGGAAAAGACAGCTTTAATGTACCTTAGAGAGGGAAGCCTAGGCAAAAACAGGAATAAAGCATTCTGGAATTTCTGGACGCGGAAATTAGAAATAGGCTTGGGAAATCACTACTTAAATGAGTTGCTCCAGGATAGAGAGAGGGTTGTCTATCCAATGGAAGCATGGATCTCAACTCGGGGGTGAGTTAAGGAGATAAAACTCTATGGTTGGGAGGAAGATTTAAATAATCTGATATGCACACCACACTACTCTATTTTACAGTAACATTAGACTTCTTTTGAATAGATAGAGCATTGAGAAAATTAATGAACTATAAAATGATATGGTGAGACAAATTATCTCCCATGCATTTAGCAGAATTAATAGTATATACATACTTTAATAATATGCCTAGTTGCATACGATTTACCTGACAGGAGCCATCTATCAGAATGTGTAAACATAAGTTAGGTTTAAATCTAACAATAGGTCTCTCTCGAGAAAATATTATTACAGTGAAATAAAATATACAACTATTATTTTGAACATATATAGCTACCAGAAATTTTGAAGGAATATACAGTTCAAAAATTTAATAATTTTAGAAAAAATCACTGATAAATGTATTTCTGTTGAGCATGTGCTTCTAGTATAATTCGTTATAGAACTATAGTTACAGGATAAAGAACCTGCTACAATTTTAATGAGCTTCCTTACTAGTATACCTTAGAAACAGTGGAAGAAATGCATTACAGGAAAATAGTTATATGTATATAAAAGCTAGATTTCTAAACTAAAGAAACAACTTACTAAATAGAGATATTACAGGCCTAGCATACTATCATCGCACATTCCAGCATGAAGGAAATGGAAGAATATTTTATAAAGTATTTAAATGTAAATTTTAGCATGTTCCCATGCTGGTAGGAATCTTATCTGAATGTATATAAAAATTTAATGGATATGGATACAAACAGAAACAAAGGGATAATATAAGATTCTCAAAAATATTAGCATAAGGTACTAGTTATAAAATATGACTATACTAAACTATAACAATGAAATTAATGTAATACCCAGAAACTATATGGGGGTTTTACATGAAGAGTACAAAGAAATCTGCTTTAAAGGTAAACTAAGAAAATGAATGAAATTAACACAGCAATTCAACTTTCAATGATAGACATTTTTGACAGATATATATTACTGTATTGGAGGAAGCACCCTATACATTTTCTGCATATCTTGAACATTTTATAAATATCTTGAATGTCAATGAATCTTAAACAGATAAAGGCTTTTACATCTTACTTTGATAACTCTATCAAATTTTATGTAGAGAAATAGGAAAAGAAGCCTTTGATAATTATATTTTTTTATATACGTGTTTAGTTGAATTTCTTGTACTATCAACGTATATTATAAATATGCATTGAAACAATTTTACCTAAATTATATCAGCATACAAGATCTTCATAGTGAAGCTACTAATTGAAGGAAACATTGAAGAAAAATTGATCTGTTTAAACATTTTACCTCAAATTAGAACATTCATGAAGTAGTGCCGAAAGAGCATGAAAATGTATATAGAGGGTTATACAAATATTTATCCTTGTAAGTGATCAAACCTAGAGATACTGTCGTGAAGCACCAGAATGACTAAAGTCATCCACTGAGAAAAAATTTATATATATATATATATATATATATATATATATAGATATATTATGGAATCATATCGCAATCTGGGTAGTATCCAGAGTGTTCCATCATTTCTTCAATTATTACAATTTTATTTAAATAGAAGCACATATATCTATTATTAAAGAGAATATTCGTCAGATGAAATATCGACATCTGGGCTGTAGGAGCAACATGCTTGGATGTATAAATATACCAACCTGACAAAAAATAATCAATTTTCATGTCCGTTCTCGTGAAGGGACTGGAGGGATTTTAAAAGGCTACTCGTTGAATTAACTATGGTCGTAGAAATACCTACAAATTGATATACAAAATATGTTAGATACAAACCAAATGATTAAGTATCAACCAATGAAATGAGAACGCATCGCGTTCAAAGGAAATTATAAACTACCTGAATGAATTTGAATCTTTCACCATAATTCACCTACCATTCAGCATTTTAAAGGGGATTATTGATATTGTAAGTTAACATAGGACTTCAAGAATAGAAGGCCTAAAAGGTTGATGAAATTAACCTCACTACTAAAAAAAAAAACAAAGCAATGCCCAAAGCACATAGTCCAACCTGGGAATACTTTACACATTTATCTCTAGTGGAGGATGTACTGGTTGAGGACAGAGTCATTAACGCTGATTTAGGAATCGAACATAACCAGTTCCGCCATACATCCCATGGTAAATCAACAGGGACACAAATAAAATGAAAATCAGTACAGAGGCAATAATTCTATCAATAAAATGATAGATGTAGAGGTTGGTAAGTGAAAATATGGAATAGAAAATAAAACACAGGAACTCTGTTAACAATATACGATAGCATTGCCAATAAAATAAAATAACAAAGCCAGTCCATTCTCTATCCTTGTAATGCTATAAAATGAAGTCAAGCAATCTATATATCATTACAAAAGAACTTGAAGGAGAAATTTAACAAGGAATAAAAGGTTTTTTTTTTAAACAAACAACATATATACTTAAACTGCGTTCCTTATAATGTGACGAGAAATTAACAAAAACCTGGGTACGAGGGAGATACCTGTGATCATGTCCTCAACCTGTGAATATGTCAACGAAGGAAGGTTAATAGAAATCCAGGTAAGGAGGAGAGGAACTTTCGTTAATAGATCTGACACCCCTAGAAATTGCGAAAGAAAAATGAAGTCTGTCATGGAGAAATCGAACTTTATATCTACTACAAACCCTAAATTTCTTCACACATCTACCGTCCACGTGGCGGAAGATGCCTAATGGAAATGTTAAATCAACAAGGGGATTCTCGAAAACCATAAGCGATTTATAGCAACCAGGTAGATTGATTCAGAGGTACAACTTACAAATTAATGAAATAAGTATATGGTACCGAAAACACTGAGAGTATAGGTAAGAATTTATGGATTCTTATCACATATCTCGAAAAACCACATTACAAATGACAATAAAACATTGAATTGAGGAACTGGACAAAACGACGTCGGAAGACATTTATGAATGCAATAAAATCCACCAAAATCGATACACTACTTGGGTAGAAATTCGTAGTGACGTCGTACTTTACCTTGAAACATGTTCCAACTTAAAAAATGTGTGGGATTAGCATTTTAATTGAGTCGTGATGATTAAGTTAAAAAAAAAGGGACTGAAAAGTTAAAAATCCCTTAGGTACATTAAGTTAAAAGTCCTAATGTAACGAATGGAAACCAAGATTATTGAATAGAACATATATATATATAATATATGAAGGGATATGAGAAATCCACGCTAAGTAACATATAAATAATATCAAAGTAGGGATAAGGGTAAAAGAAGTGGGATATGGGTGTTTTGTTAAGGGATAAAACTATGTATATGTGGACTATCAATAATTTATAGTAAAGTGAATAAGTTATCTAGACTTGGAGACAATCTAGAATTATTAAATGGAAAAAAAAAACATCTATAAAATATTCAAGAGAATTAAGGTTATTTCTAGGGTTACAATAATGACTCAAAATATACTGAGGAATTGATAATTCAAGTAGAATTATATATATATATATATATATATATATATATATATATATATATATTGTTAAGAGAGAGAGACATTACAAAAGGTATCAGAGCTTTTGGAACAATCACTGGGCAGTCTATGTGCTCACACAGAAACATTATGCTACTGTAAAATTTTATGAATTTTAAATTTTTGCTAATGTTATTATGTTGCACGGTGAATAGTATTGAACAGTACAGCTGCCGACCATGACAGAACGAGATGACCTATATGTAGATCTGGGTGGTGGAGAAAACATGCCAGATCCAAATTCTTTGTTGATGGATATGCTGCATATAATGCAACGAGAAATGGCTCAGCTTAAAAGCCATAATGATAGGCTATCTTTGGCTACTGAAGAACAAGAAAAACTCATCAGAAAATTGACTTCACAGAACAGCCAAGAAGATGAAGGTTTCGGAAGAAAGAGAAAAGGAAGAGTCAATTCCTCAGATGATTCTAACAAATATGAAGCCACTAGACAACAGTATAGAAATAAGAAGGAATTACAGGGTGAATTTCCGAAAATAAAACCTCCCCCCTATGATGGAGAGAAGGAAGAAGATGTTAAGGCATGGCTTCTGAATATGATTAAGTACTTTCAATTTTATGAATATGAAAGTAATTTAAGAGCCATATTGGATATCTACCAGCTGTAAGGTAAGGCTACCTTGTGGTGGGAGGAAACAAAAATGGTTCACGCCATTGATGAGAAAACAGTGACTTGGGAAGATTTTCAAGTCAAGTTCAAAAAACCGATATTTGAACGAACACTACTATGATGACAAGGCAAAATATTTTCATGAACTCAGATTGGGAAAAATCACCATAGATGAGTTTGTAACCAAGTTCAAAAATATGTTATGATATGTTCCTTATATCTGAGAGGAGAATGCAAAGGTATAGATATTTCTGAACTGTTTTCCTAATGTGTAGAAGGAGAAAATAGAGTTCGATATTCCAAAAACAATGGACGAAGTTGTGAGGAAAGCTAGATTATGCTACCAATATTTCAGGGGTAAGAGTGAGCAAGGAAAGAGCTGGAAAAACAAATATTATTTCAGGGGAAAGAAATAGAAACCAGCTTATTTGAAGAACTTTGGTAGGAACCATCAGCAAAAGAAATTTAGAAAAATAAGTGAAAATCAAACAGCTCAATCTCAAACTGGTTCAAAACCAATAGATGGGAATAATAAGAAGGAAGGAACTATTAAACTGTGGGAGCCTTTGAAGTGTCGTGGTTGTAGAGAGCCTCATTTATTGAGGGACTGTCCACATCGAAATATTCATACAGTGCAAGTATTGAAAGAGGCCACTACAGTAAATGACGTAGCAAGGAACATCCCCACCATCAGTGCAACCTTAGAAAACCGGCAAGAAAAACATTAGTCTACTATGGGCGAGATGGGAGGTATGATTGCTGAACAATCTGTTATTGTTTTAGTAGATCGGGGCGCATCTTTGAGTTATATTAGTCCTCAAGTAGTAGAAAAATGTAAACTCAAAATAGAGAAGTTTTAGCAGTCTTGGTTGGTCCAGCTAGCCATTGGTACCAAATGCAAGATAACTCATAAGTTACCTCAAATGGCCATGAAATTGAGTGATTACCAAACAGAAGTAAATTTAAATATTCTTCCATTGGGTTCATATGATGTACTTATAGTATGGATTGGTTAAAAAAATAGAAAACCATGATGAATTGTTTAGAAAAAATGTTACACTGCATTGATATAGAGGGAAAACCAGTCATACTAAAAGGGAAACCAAAACCCATCTCTATGATGCAGATATGAGACCTTCAATTAAAAATAACTGCTAGAAAAGGAAATCAGGTGTATGCTGCTCATGTGGAGGTATTAGAACAGCAAACATAGGGAAACTTATTAGAAACTTTACCAGTGATAAGAAAATCTAAAGAAGTGTTTCCGGATGAGATTCCTCACCTCCCCCCCAGGAGAGAAATAGATTTTACAATTGATTTAGTGCCTGGGGAAACTCCTATTTCTAGAGCCCCATACCGAATTAACCCCTTTGAAACAATGGATTTAACAATGCAATTATAAGAATTTTTGGACAAAGGATACATCAGACCGAGTGTATCTCCTTGGTAAGCACTGGTGTTTTTTGTGAAAAGGAAGGATGGTGCCTTTTGAACGTGTATTGACTATCATCAACTAAATAAGTTGACTATAAAAAACAGGTATCCGTTACCCCGAATAGATGACCTCTCTGATCAAGTTAGGGGAGCCTCTGTGTTTTCCAAGATTGATTTAAGGATGGGTTATCACCAGTTGAGAATTAAAGAAGAAGTTATTAGCAAAACAAAATTTCGAACACAGTATGGACACTATGAATTTGTAGTCCTACCATTCGGGTTGACAAATGCACCTGCCACTTTTATGTGCTTAATGAATAGTGTCTTGAATAAATACTTAGATAAATTTGTACTAGTATTTATTGATGAACTTTTAATCTATTCAAAAAGTGAGGCAGAGCATAAATAACACCTTAGAATCATGTTGAAAACTCTTAAGGAGAATTATTTGTATGCCAAGTTTAGCAAATGTGAATTTTATAAGGATAAAATCCAATACTTGGGGCATATAATTTCAAAACAAGGATTGGCTATTGACCCTAAGAAGATAAAGTCTATTATAGAATGGCCTGTACCTACTAATGTATCATCTATAAGATCATTTATGGGGATTGTGGGGTACTACAGAAGGTTTGTAGAAAGATTTTCTACTTTAGCCTATCCCATAACTTCATTGTAAAGGAAAGGTACAAAATTTTAATGGAGAGAAAAATGCTACAATAGCTTTGAACAATTAAAAGTGAAACTTACTACAAGAACTATTCTGAAGATTGCAGATCCAAATTAGGAGTTTGTAGTATGTACCGATGCATGTGGAGACAGATCAGGAGGAGTAATATTGCAAGAAAATAATGTTATTGCTTATGAATCTAGAAAACTTAAGAAACATGAATAGAATTACAGTGTGTATGGTCTTGAGTTAGATATTGTAATTCATGCTCTCAAGATGTGGAGACACTATCTTCTAGGAAAGAAATTGATTCTGGTGACAGATCACATCAGCCTAAAGTATTTCTTCACTCAAACGGATTTGAATGCTAGACAGGCTAGATGGCTATCCTTTCTGAGTGAATTTGACATGGAAACAAAACATATCAATGGAAAAGAAAACACATTTTCTGATGCACTAAACAAAAATGCTTTCCAACACATAAGCAACATTGGTAGTAGTGTCAAATTTGATTTAGAAGGATTAGTTCAAAAGGTAGTAGATCAATATCCAAGCCATGAAAACCTGAAAACTCAATTGGTGAAAAAGGAAATGAAAGGGTACACACAAAATCAGAAAGGATTGATTTGTTATAGAGAGAGATTGTATATCGCCAATCTAGACTCTTTGAAAAAGGAAATTCTAGATGAATATCATAAAAAACATTATTCTGGACATCCTGGATATCAGAAACTACTCACAACTTTTAAAAAGAAGTTATTTTGGCCAGGAATGAAAAAGGATGTAGCAAGCTACCTAGCAAGATGCATGTAATGTCAACTAGTAAAATTTGAACATCAGCATCTAGCTGGATTGCTAAATCCTTTACCAATTGTAGAATGGAAATGGGAAACTGTTTCTATGGACATTATAACTGGTTTACCAAGAACAAAATATCAGCATGACTCTGTGATGGTAGTAGTAGACACTTTGATGAAGGATGCACATTTCATACTTGTTCGATCTACCTTTGGAGCAGCCCAAGTTGCAAATGTGGTCATAAAAGAGATCATAAGACTTCATGGGGTTCCTAAAATGATTATTTCTAATAGAGATTCGAAGTTCACTATAGCCTTTTGGAAGATTTTATTTGGAAGCATGGGCACTAAATTGAATTTTAGTACTACCTATCACCCTCAAACAGATGGTCAAATAGAGAGAACAAATCAAATTATGAGAGATATGCTTAGTATGCATGTAATGGATAGCCCAAATAAATGGGAAGATTATATTCATTGAGTATAATTTTCCTATAACAACATCTATCAAACTTCCATAAAGATGAGCCCATTTGAAGCAATCTATGGAAGAAAATTCCACACTCCTTTAAGCTGGAGCCAATCGGAGGATAAATTAGTGCTTGGGCAAGACACTTTTCAGGAAATGGAAAGAATTGTCAAACAAATTCAGAAAAATATGAAGACAACTCAGGATTGGCAGAAGAGATATGCCAACAAGAAGAGAGTACACCAAGAGTTCAGTGTGGGTGATCATGTATCTGTGGATTCAACCCAACAAGAGCACTTTTCACACTGGTAGTTGCGCAGAATTAGCTCCTAGATACTGTGGACCATTTGACGTACTGGAAAGGGTGGGACCAATGGCTTATAAACTAGCCTTACCCATGCATGTTAAGGTTCATGATGTGTTTCATGTTTCTTTATTGAAAAAATATATACATGATTTTGGTCGCGTTATTGATTGGAATGTGATTCAGGTGGAACCAGAAGGGGAATTCCTTCCAGAGCCGCTTCAAATATTGGAGTGGGAAGAAATTGAACTGCGGAATCGGACTGTAGCCAGAGTAAAAGTGAAATGGAAGCACTTTAATCTTGAAGAAGCTACTTGGGAAAGGGAAACTGAGATGATGGAAAAGTATCCATCATTGTTTTCACAGTGAATTGTTTAAAGTTAATTTGTCAACACCGAGGAAGGTGTTTTTTTTTAGAGGGGGAATGTGTAACACCCCAAATTTGCTATGTTTTTTAATTTGACATTTGAAAAAATCCAAAGGGGAAGTGGACCCCAATGGAGAAACAATGTGTGGATTTCTTTAATTATTTATTAATAAACATAAATGGAATGGTTATGTGTGTACTATGACTACATGGAGATTGGAGATCCTAAACCTTGATTCATGAAGGTATGGATAAGGTTATACTTTCCCAAAACCTTTCAGAAAACCTTTAAGGGAATCTTACTAAATTAGATTCGAAGAGAAAAATATAATATCCCCAATGAAGACGAAAGTAATTGGGAAGAGGAAGAAAAGCTGGAAAAGAAGAAAAGACAGCTTTAAAGTACCTTACAGAGGGAAGCGTCAGTAGAAACATGAATAAAGCATCCTAGAATTTCTGGAAGCAGAAATTAGAAACAGGCTTGGGAAAGCACTGCTTAAATGAGCTTCTCCAGGATAGAAAAAGGGTTGCCTATCCAAGGAAAGCAGGGATCTCAGCTCGGGGGTGAGTTAAGGAGATAGAACTCTACGGTTGGGAGGACTAGTCAAATAATCTGGTATGCACACGACACTACTCTAATTTATAGTAACATTAGACTTCTTCTGAATAGATAGAGTGTTGAGAAAATTAATGAATTATAAACTGATATGGTCAGAAAAATTATTTCCCATGCATTTAGCAGAATTACTACTATATACATACTTTAATAATTTTCCTACTTGCATAGGAGTTACCTGACGTCAGCCATCTATCAGAATGTCTAAACCTAAGTTAGGTTTAAATCTGACGATAGGTCTCTCTCAGGAAAATATTATTACCGTGAAATAAAATATACAAATATTATTTTAAACATATACAGCTACCAGAAATTTGGAAGGAATATACAGCTCAAAAATTTAATAATTTTAGAGAAAATCACTGATAAATGTATATATGTTGAGCATGTGCTTCTAGTATAATTCATTAGCATAAATATAGTTACAAGATAAAGAACCTGTTACAATTTTAATGAGCTTGCTTACTAGTATACCTTAGAAACAATGGAAGAAATTCATTACACGAAAATAGTTATATGTATATCAAAGATAGATTTCTAAACTAAATGAACAACTTACTAAATAGAGATATTACAGCCCTAGCATACTATCATCGTACATTGAAACATGAAGGAAATGGAAGAATATTTTGTAACGTATTTAAATGTAAATTTTAGCATGTTCCCATGCTGGTAGGAATCATATCCGAATCTATATAAAAATTTAATGGATATGGATACGAATAGAAACAAAGAGATAATAAAAGATTCTCTCAGATATTAGCAGAAGGCACTAGTTATAAAATATGACTATACTAAACTATAACAATGAAATTAATGTAATATATAGAAACTATATGGGGGTTTTACATGAAGAGTACAAAAAAATCTTCTTTAAAGGTAAACTAAGAAAATGAATGAAATTAGCGAAGGAATTTAGAAGTCAACGATAGATATTTATTACAGATATATATTACTGTATTGGAGGAAGCACCCTCTACATTTTCTGCATATCTTGACCATTTTATAAATATCCTGAATGTCAATGAATCTTAAACAGATAAAGGTTTTTACATCTTACTTTGATAACTCCATCAAATTTTATGTAGAGAAATAGGAAAAGAAGCCTTTGATCATTATATTTTGTTATATATGTGTTCAGTTGAATTTCTTGTACTATGAAGGTAGAGTAAAAATATGGATTGAAACAATTTTACCTAAATTATATCAGCATACAAGATCTTCACAGTGAAGCTACTAATTGAAGGAAACGATGAAGAAAAATTAATTTGTTCAAACATTTTACCCCAAATTAGAACAGTCAGGAATTAGTGCCAATGGAGCATGAAAATGTATATAGAAGGTTATACAGTTATTTATCCTTGTAATTGATCAAACCTAGAGATGCTGTCATGAAACACCAGAATGATTAAAGTCATCCACTGGTAAAAACTTAATATATATATATATATATATATATATATATATATATATATATATATATATATATATATATATATATATATATATATATATATATATATATATATATATAGATATATATATATATATATATATATATATCTATATATATATATATATCTATATATATATATATATTATGGAATCATATTGCAATCTGGGTAGTATCCAGAGTGTTCCATCATTTCTTAAATGATTACAATTTTATTTGAATAGAAGCACAGATAGCTATCATTAAAGAGAATATTCGTCGGATGTAATATTGACATCTAGGCTGTAGGAGCAAGATGGCTGGACGTATAAATATACCAACCTGAGAAAAAATAATCGATTGTCATGTCCATTATCGTGAAGGGACTGGAACGATTTTAAAAAGCTACTCGTTGAATTAACTATGGTCATAGAAATACCTGCAAATTGATATACAAAATATGTTAGATACAAACCAAATGATTAAGTATCAACCAACGAAATGAGAACACATAGAGTTCAAAGGAAATTATAAACTACCTTAATGAATTCAAATCCTTCACCGCAATTCACCTACCATTCAGCATTGTAAAGGGGATTATTGATATTGTAAGTTAACATAGGACTTCAAGAATAGAAGGCCTAAAAAGTTAAGGAAATTAACCTCACTACTGAAAAAAAAAAAAAAGATGCCCAAAGCACACAGTCCAACATGGGAATGTTTTACACATTCGTCTCTAGTGGAGGATGTAGTGGTTGAGGATGAAGGCATTGACGTCGATTCAGGAATTGAACTTAACGAGTTCCGCCATGCATCCCACAGTAAATAGATAGGGACACGAATAAAATGAAAATCACTACAAAGGAAATAATTCCATCAATAAAGTGATAGATGTAGAGGTTGGTAAGCAAAAATATGAAATATAAAATAAAACATAGGAACTCTGTTAACGATATACGATAGAATTGCAAATAAAATAAAATAACAAGCCAGTCAAATCTCTATCCTGGTAATGCTATAAAACGAACTCAGGAAATCTATATATCATGAAAAAAGAACTTGAAGGAGAAAGTTAACAAGGAATCAAAGGTTTTTTTTTTAAAACAAACAACATATAGACTTAAACTGCATTCCTTATAATGTGATGAGAAATTAACAAAAACATGGGTATGAGGGAGATACCTATAATCATGTCCTCAACCTGTTAGGACGTCGACGAAGGACAGCTAATAGCGATCCAGTTGAGGAGAGGAAATTTTGCTAATATATCCAACATTGCTAGAAATTGCGAAAGAAAAATGAAGTCTTTCATGGAGAAATCGAACTTTATATCTACTACAAACCTTGAATTATTTCACACATCTACCGTCCACGTGGCGGAAGATTCCCATTGGAAATGTTAAATCGACAAGGGTATTATTGAAAACCATATGCGAGTTATAGAAACCAGGTAGATCGATTCAGAGGTACAACTTACAAATTAATGAAATAAGTATATGGTACTGAAAACCCTGAGAGTATAGGTAAGAATTTATGGATTGTTATCACATAACTTGAAAAACCACATTACAACTTACAATAAAATATCGAATTTAGGAATAGGACAGAATGACATTTGAAGACATTTATGAATGCATTAAAATCCACCAAAATCGATACACTACTTGGGTAGAAATTCGTAGTGACATCGTACCTTACCTTGAAACATGTTCCAACTTCAAAAATGCGGGCGATTAGGGTTTTAATTTAGTTTTGACGATTAAATTAAAAAAAAAAGGGACTTGAAAAGCTAAAAATCCCTTAGGTACATTAAGTTAAAATTCCTACTATAACGAATGGCAACCAATATTATTGGA
This sequence comes from Pinus albicaulis, assembly GCA_034641835.2. NCBI lineage: Eukaryota > Viridiplantae > Streptophyta > Pinopsida > Pinales > Pinaceae > Pinus > Pinus albicaulis. Next base: position 1,176,498,068 of record CM076582.1, on the reverse strand, counting down.
TAGAACATATATATAAAATATATGAAGGGATATGATAAATACACTCTAAGTAACATATATATAATATAAAAGTAGGTATAAGGGTAAATTAAGTGGGATAAGTGTGTTTTGTTAAGATATAAAACTATGTATATATGGGTTATCAGTAAGTTATAGTAAAGTGAATAAGTTATCTAGACTTGGAGCTAATCTAGAATTATTAAATGGTAAAAAAAAACATGTATAAAATATTCAAGAGAATTAAGGTTATTTCTAGGGTTACAAAAATGACTCAAAATATACAAAGGAGGAATTGATAATTCAATTATAATTATCGATTAATAGAAAAAAAAAAAAATGAGAGAGAGAGACTTTACAAATAAGCTCAAATATCTCTGCGTAAATTGAACAAACTTTTATAATATCAATAACGAATTTTAGAGATGAGTATTTATTTAAATTTTGAACCATAGGAGAATACAAAGCAACATATTCAATGCAATATTACACAAGGATTGTATCGAGGAAAAATTCTAGAAATTTAATTCTGAATTCAACGTATTATCTTCTATGCATACAAAAAAAAATTATTAGCTCTATATGGAATCGTAATAAAATTTTGTTTTAGAATTGTAAATCACAGAAAGAGAGGTAGAAACGTAATACAACTCTCTAGAAAAGTAAGCAAATTCATAACTCAGTGGAAAGGTATTCAATTTGGGGAAAAATGTTTAAAGAAATTGCACAGTATAATTGTTATACACTTACGAAGACAAATTTTCAGTAAAGAAGTAAATCTCAAAATTACCATAGCACGAATTATGTAAGATACAAGAAGGAAACTATAAACTATAACGCATAATAAGGAGATGTAGCCATGGCCAGAGGAATATACGATTTACCAGGATATGGTGAACCGGTATTACCTCATGACTTCGTCGTGAGAATTTCATCCAAAAAACCTTGCATGTCATTCAATGTAAAGGCAGAAAGGAAATCTACTGTTCCTCAAAACAAAATAAAAACTCATAGTAAGTCCCTCAATGAATTGTCAGATTAAATCACAAATTATCAATAAAAAAATGAACTATATAAATAGCTTTGAAAAATTATAAAAATGATTGAGCATCATAATGAGGGGAATAAGTTTACCTATATCTATAAGTGTTGCTGCAAGGAAAGGAGTGGAAGAGGAAATCCATTAATGTTGCAAACTTAGAGTAAGGAACCAGAGTCGAAACCCTCATATAAAACTTGAAAAATGAGAAAAAAAAGGTGAAACGAACTACAATAAAACCCTAAACGAGAATGATGGAGGGAGAGAGTACAGGCTAATCTAAATCGTCGAATGACCTGAGATCCGAGCTCTATCTATTAATGAAATTAATATGGCCATGTGACCGATTTAATATGTAGTACAATAAATTAATCCCTGATACCATTGAACTAATGAAATGTTATAGCTAGATATGTTATAAATCAATTATGGTAGATACGATCAAATCCATAGAGATGTGCTCGAATATACCTTGGGAAATGTAAGACATCAAACACATGGTTTAAAACATTAAAATATGTATCATAAGTAAAATATGATAATATAATATCTGTAAAATCATATAGTTAAGGTCAATGGTAACATGCAGTGTATATAATTCGAATTCCATAATAGTGATAATGCCATGGTGGATGAAACCAAATTCGTTGACCATGCAATAGCAACAAAGCTCTTAAAGGGTACTTTTCATATATAGATATAGGAAATTCATACTAATATGACTATACTTATTAGAATTTTAGATAAGAATTATGAGAGATTTTTTAATTATAAAATAAGATGAAACTTCCCTTATTATAATTCGAATTTATACTCTAAGGTAATAATTATGAAATTGGGATGTAGGGGATATGTCCTAATATGTAAATTTAATATAAAATTAATAAAAATTCTATAAAAGGAAGAGTTGTGGAAAGGGTGTACAATTAATAAGACAATAGTAACATAAACTATTATAAATTACTTCATGTACATTCACAAGAATGTATGAATACCATGAAGATCAGGCCATGTAGTAAAACATTAAAGGAGGAAATATGGAAATATGATGATGTGGTGTGAATTTCATTATAAGGATAGTTCTGAAAACAATTATACTATAATAAAATATGCTAATGACAAAAATTACAACCTTTAATGAAATTATATAAGAGGTGGTAAAGTTTCAGAATTAAATAAATTCAATGACAACAAAATAAGTATAATATTATAAATATGTTTTTTTTTGGGTAATTTGTGCTAAGTTAGCACCATGCTGCTATGGACCATTTGAAGTTCTCAAAAGAGTGGGGTCGGTAGCTTATAAATTGGCTCTACCTATCCATATTAAGGTTCACAATGTTTTTCATGTTTCCTTATTCAAAAAGTATGTACATGATCCTACTCATGTAATTGATTGGACTGTGATATAGGTGGAAACCGAAGGGGAATATTTTCCTGAGCCCCTTCGTATACTAGCACGGGAGGAAATCGAGCTCTAGAATAGGACCATAGCTAGCGTTAAAGTGCAGTGGAGACACTTTACACTTTAGGAAGCTACTTGGGAGCATTAAGAAGAAATGAAAGAGAAATGTCTATCATTGTTTGAGAAGTGACCTGATATTTTGCAACACTAAGGATAGTGTTTTGTTTTAGAGAGAGAATATGTAATATCCCTATTTTACTACTTTATTTAGATAGTTGAAAATCCTAAAGGTTAAGTAGATCTAAAGGAAAACTATATGTGTGGACATATTTTTTTTAATTAATAAATGTGGAACATTAATTATTGTGCAAAGAATAGATTAAATTGGAGACCAGGATGTCAATTTCATGAGGATGGAATAAAATCCAAAGACTTTCCCAAAATATCCAAAAATCCTTAGAGAAAATAAAATAAAATAGATATATTAGATTGGATATAAAAATCTAAAATATACCTTAGAAAACTAGAAATTTACTGAGAAGAGGTGAAATAAAACTAGAAAGAGGAAAAAGCTAGTTTTAAAGAGCTTTTGTAAAAAAATAAAATAAAAATTAAAGCTTGGACAAAAGGAAAAAAACATCATAATTTAATTGGATGTAGTTATGGAAACACACTGAAGGGAAAACGAGATTAAATAATGTAATATCACTAGTTTTACTACTTTTATTAGACAGTTGAAAAATCGTAAGGTTCAAGTGGACCCAAGGGAAAAAAATTATTATGGAAATATTTTATTATTTAAATTGAATAAAAATGGAAATGGAATTAATTGTGCAAAGACTAGAGTATAATTAGAGATGAGGAATCCAAGTCCATGAGGATGTATATGGTTCCAAACACTCTCCCAGTTCTCCAAAAATCTTTGGAGAAAATAAACTAAATATTGATTATTAGATTGGAGATAAAAATCTAAAAATATACCCCAGTAAAGAGGAAAGCTTCTCGAAAGAGGTAGAATAAAACTAGAAAGAGGAAAAAGCTAGTTTTAAAGTACTTTTTGGAAGAAACAAAAGGAAAGCCTAGGCAAAAAGGAAAACAACATCCTGTTTAACTAGACACGGTTATGGAAACAAGATGATGGGAATGCATGCTTAAATAAGAAAATTCTGCGTAGAGAAGAGGTTGACTACTGTCGAAAGGAAGTGATCTCTGCTGGGGGGAGCTGTGGCGTAGAGCTCAAAGGTTGGGTGGAAAATATTCTACCGGAATTGGTATGCACTAGTTAATTAATTATGTCTTTATTTTGTGTTATTATGTTGAAGTTTATAATTGTTGTGAAGTAAGTAGCAAGATTTTTGAATGAGTGTACTCTGTGTATGTAAATAGTACGAAACTTTTTTGTTAGTTGTAAATTGTTCATATCTATGCATTTAAAAAAATCTACAATAATAAATATAGTGTAGTCATATAGTGTTGCACAGATAATTTTAGGAATGGTACCAACTCTTAGAATGTCTAAACCTATGAAGTAGGTTTAAATCTGAGGTTAGGTAGAGTATTTCAAATTATACATGCAAAATATAAATATATGAGAAGTAGATAAAATAAAATTATCCAACTAACTATGACAACATATCAAATAACATTATACAGAATGAAAGAAATATGTTCTTGTATTAGGCATGAATCTAGAAAATTCAAATCCTACCTTCTACTGTAGCATAATTAGAAGATTTTGAATTTATACATAAGTCATAGTATTATATCAGAATTGAAGAAAAGGTTACATATAATATAAAATATGCTGAATTGTGAATATAATTTCAACTCTATAAATAAAGTATGGGGGGTTATACTGAGTTAAAATAGTTTGGGAGACTTATATATATACATAACTATCAAAGTATTTATTGTCCAAAATTTATACAGATTTCGGATTCAATCCCATGAATTACAACTACATAGTCCCTATGAAGATAGTTCAAATTTCTATTAGGGGAAGTCCTCAAGGAAGTTTTGGACCAACTTGTATAATGAAATCCAATCATTTTTTCACTGTATGACATACATAATGATAATCATGCTGTAAAATGAAACAAGAAGGTAAAGGGTACCTTCACATAAGCGTATTTGTAGAAATTAATAAATGTGCTTAAATACAGGAAAGTAGTGAATATTGAAACAATAGATAGCGACAAATTAACTTGTAATTATTACCTTACTGGCTAGAATAGAGTCGGAAAATAAACCTGTATGTAAAAGAGATTGTAGGACAAGTGAAATTCAGAATGAGAGGTGCTAGGGTCCTATAATAATAGGATTCATAATTTTTAATTCGCTCTATTAAAATCTTGAAATATTGTACATACCTTTACTTTCTGCAAATGTATTCCCAAATTAAAAAATGAAAAGAGGGTACGTCCTAAAAGGACAAAAATAAATAAATATCAAAAGAATATTAAATATAAACTGCATAAAAAATAGATGATGAAAGTGTTGCAAGTTTAAATGCCACTACTTTAGTTTACTTTTTTCAAATCAGATTGCGTGCAACTTGTTAAAATGCCACAATCCATGATAATCAAACTACTCAAACTTGATTATTCATTATTTAAATTTCATGTTGATAGATAGATAATGAAGATCTAGCCAAACAATTTAATTTTGGCAGATCAATAGTGAAAATAGAGAATAATAAGAAGCTCAACAGATTAATCTGAGCCTTTGGATGAAATAAGTTTAGAATTAGACAGTTTCCTTTTTTAAAAGAAAAATGAATAAGGGTTTGAAAGCTCAAATGCACCCACGCAAATAGAGGAAATAATGGTAGATGAAATGATTGGTAGGAAGAAAGCAGTTTCACAAGGCATGGATAAACATCATTTGGCACATTACTAATTTCCCTCCCCACAATGTGTTCCAGTACCAAATCCTTCAGTCATAAATACTTAGAGATTTTCTCTGACTTTTGGTGGGACCAGACCCATGTCTTAATAACTGATTGACACCAAGGTATTGGATTCCACCTTATTGAAAACCTTCCCCTTCATAAAAAACCATTTTCCCTTAAACATAACTCATTTTACCCTACTAAAACCATTTTTCATAAATAAAAAACACATTTTAGTTAAGAAAAGTAAAAACCCCTTAAATAATTCCCCTTTATTCCAAAAAACCCAAAAAACTCAAAAATAGTTTTATCCTAAGTATAAATTATAAAATGATTATCTATCGGGAATCACAATGAAGAAATCTACCCCCGACATCATATTTTACATTATTCTTAGTGTATTTTTTCATTTCTGCAGATTCATTTCATTATTAACATGATGACCTAATGTATTAACTCCTTAATATATATGTTTAGCCTGTATTTATATAAATCCGACATATATTACATATCCTAACACATTATTTAATTTTAACCCATAGTTGCAACTCCTCATGTGTTATATAAATCCCTCATCCCATAGGTTAAAAATTTTAATACATTAACCTCTGCCAATAATATACCCCGACAATGTATTAAAACTTTAACATTAATACATAAATCAACCCCTGCACCATTGAAATCCCGAGCCCCACTCCTTTTCGACTAGCAACTCCATTGCGTCATCCGTCTAATATCCATGAGTTAGATCTAATGACGAATATTCATTATCACACATTCAAAAGTGCAATGGATAACCAACCCAAAACCTTGCGAAAAATGTTGTTTTCAAAGTTTCTCTCCCTTCTATGTGGCCTATTTCTATTTGATCACACCGATTTAACTAATACCAATTACCTCCAATAAGCCATGTGAAGACCGCTTGGCAATTTCTCCCTCCCACACACCATAAATACTCATTCATTTGAGAAGAACGCCATTCAATTGCATTCAATGTTAAATAAAAACATATATAAGCCTCTCTTTCACAACATTTTACACCATTTTCTGTTATAAATCTTCATATAACAAACATTTTAGCCCCAAAAACGCTACCAACTCCAATTTAAAACCTAAATCAAACATAAATCCAACCAATTCGACTCCTACAAACATTGAAGAAGACATCTAGGCACTATAACGACCAACAAAAGCTTCTAAAAGCTTTTTGCAAGCCCAAAAAACCTACTGCACATCAGAACTTCAGTTTTCCCAGGTTAGTAGCAAAAGGAGAATTGGGATAAATAGTTTAATATGAGTTAAAACTATTTACTCCTAAAAAATTATAAGGAAATTAATTTTAATGATGTTACTTAACAAAAGATTCGAGGAAAAAGAACAGAAAGAAGTCATTTACGCATAGAGAGATAAATTTTCACAGTGAATGGTAAAAGTCAAATAAGAATTCATAGTGACAATGAAAACATAACATTCAAAGAGAATGAGAGTTAAAGTGTATCAGATAAAAGTTAGAGTGAAAGTCAAATCAAAGAAAACACAACAGTAAAGGTAAAACAGTAAAAGTAAACACGGAGGCAGTAATGGTTAAATGGAGATGAAAACACTTTCACCACCAACAATTAATTTTATCTGAAGTAAAAGTAAAAATAGTTAAAAGAACAAAAAGGTTAAAATATGAAAACAGAGTAGGAACGAACATTTTCCAAAAAATTATTGTTTAAGTCATAGTTTTGCAGAAACTATTGTGGTTAATACAAGATGAATTTTGAAAAAATGGAGGACATTTATATTCCTAAGAAGCCAATTTAAAAAAAATATCTCATGTTTTACAGAGGTATTACATAATGAGAGATACATGCTCATTTGCACAACCTATTTTTCGAACTGTGCAAAGTTCTGTTTTACACACCTTTTTGCAGAGCCTATTGTGAACCACTGGAGTGGAACTTTAGGAAACTAAGAGAGGTTTATCTCAATAACCTATTTATCTACAATAACTACTTTCAATTTTTACATATATAGCTTGGATTGAGATATAAAAATGTATCACTGGACCCTAATTTTGGAAAATTTCTGGAGAAAAAGACACAAAGGAAGGAGATAGTTAGTGATTTGGAAGCCCCATCATCAACGAAGAGTTGCTATCAAATTCAAATTTCTCTTCTTTTTCACCATTATTCCATAAATATAGTGCCAAATAGATTCATTAGTTTTGAGTGTCCTTTATTTAAGTTCTATTTATATGAAAAAAATTGAGATATTTGTTAACCAATCTTGATATTTTTTGAAGATATTCTACTTTAGAATTTGTACAAATACTTCATCACTTGAAGTATTGAGGGTGGATTAGTTGCTGAACATTTCTGTAGTCATAGTTTCTGAACCTAAAGGGTTTTTGTATCAAGTTCAAGTCAACACACTGGATCACAGGAAATAAAGCATCATATTACAGGATTCATGTGTTAGGCCACTGATGTGAAGTATTTCACTTATTATTTTGTCAATTTTCTTATGTTTTCATCCATTCATGAATGTGTTCTAAATTTTAATGTGAAATCATGAATTGTTATTTCATAATTTGTTAAAAGCATTTCGTTGTTGACTGATTTTCATTTAAATTTTTTTCTACTAATATCCAGACCAGGTAATCCTTAATTTATCCCTGATTTCGATTGACCTCTACCTTTTCACTCCTTATCCGGATTTAAGAACCCTTAATTTCTCTTTATCTCGATCAAAACCATTTCACCATCAGCATTTGAAGATCTGAAGTGACTCTGCTATCTTTCCCTGTGAACATTTACCTTTAGACCTTGATCCTGATCTGAATGCTTCACACATTGACTCCATTTTCCCAATGGGATATTGATCTATAACTATTTATATGAGTAAGTGATTTTCCCACCAAATCAAATCAAAACCCCAAAACTAATTTTCCCTATATAACTAGCCTAAAATCAGATATAAAAAAAAATTTAAACCTTATAGAGAGATCCCTCTCTAAGCATTAGGAATGCTAGATCCTAAAGCTTAACAGTAGGTTTTTGGTTACCTCGGTGAGTTTCTTTATTTAACCTTGAGAAATTCCTGAGTGATAACATATTGGCGACTTCGCTAGGGAAACAAAATTTTCTTCAGAAATATTTTACAGGTTCAGATTTGATCAATGGTGGTTGAAAATGATCAGACACACAAATGTTAAAATCATCCACCTAGCAACTCCAAATCAATTTCACAATGAAGACTCCACTGGATGAATGAACCTGAAAGAAAAATATGAAAATATCAAGCATTTAACTTGGATTACAATCGAAGACATCATGTTCTTTCTCATTAAGAAAGTTCTTCAATGTATATTATATTTTAGAGAAGATCTTAGATTAGTTTTAATTATTTTCCTTTAAATATTGTAAATACTAATTCTCCTAATCCCTTCGAGCAGCTTTCTTCTGAATCTTATGATGATCATTTTCCAATTAAGAAGCCTAAAATAATCCAGACTGGTCTTTCAATCCTTGTGCATATTCGAGTACCTCTTAAAGTTCCTAATAGATATAAGCCCCTCATTTTACTTCCTATACTCCATGATTTCCCTGATAGCTATTACAAATTTCTTCCCAAGTTTGATGGAGAAAATAATAACATCACTACCCAAAAACATATTCAAGGTTTTGAGAATTATATGGACCTATTTGTGAATAATGAAGATGATGTTAGAATCATACTTTTTTCTCTTTCTTTGAAAAATAGAATAATATTTGGTTCAAGAATCTGGCTAATGCAAGAATGTCAAATTTCCAACAGTTTGCCAAAATGTTTCTTGACAGATGGATAATTAAATTCAATCTTTTTGTGATCATAGAAGAATATAATCAGTTAAAAAGACATCCAAATGAAACAATACAACAATTTTCTGAGATATTTTATCAATTTTATTATTCAATGCTAGAAAATATTAGACGTCCTTCTGATTCAACTCTCTTACATTACCCAAGTGCCTTTGATCTAGAAATATAATTTTAGTTAAGAGAAAGAGATTCAGAAACACTTGTACAAATGCAGGACATTGCAGTTGATGTAGAAGTTAATCTACAAATAAGAAAAGAGAAGTTGAAAACTGAAGAAGAGAAGAAAAACATTGGAGAGGTAAAACTCAACCTTCTGGTAAGAAAAGTAGATGAAATAGTAAAAAACATCACTATTAAAGACATATTTTTTGTTCAAAATCACCATGAAGGAATAGAAGAGGTTGATAGCCATGAACAAATTCCTACTAATTCCAAATATCATAGATCAGAAAATGGATTTACAAATCAATATGTGGAAGAGGAATCTACCGATTTAATGTGTGTTTGATGACATTCCTTCATTGAATGATTTTCCTGACTATGATCAATGTGATGACAATTATGTTCTTCAAACTCAAACTAACTTTACAGAGAAATCAATAGCTAGTTTGGAAGATTAAAAAATGCATTTTCAGCAGATGGAATACATAGATCAGCTAATGCAAATCATCTATGAGAGTGAGGACGAAAAAGCAGAAAATTTGGAAGTAATTCAAGGTTCTTTACCTCGTTTTTTTGCTTCATTTTATTTTATTAGAAAAAAAATTAAAGCCATCAATAATCAACATTCTTTAGGTATTGTGATTGACAACAAAGAAGATAATGAAACTCTTGATCAAGATTTTTCAGTTTCAGAAGTATAGTTATCAAATTTTATTGAAACATCTGATCAAATGACACAAGAAAGTTCCATACGAATATGTTTTGAATCATTTTAGCTTTTAAAGGAAATGTGGTATAACATCTTTAAAGAAAATGATGAGCAACTTGTTGAATTTTATGAAGTCCCATGGAATTCTATATCCCATAGGTTACAACAATTTTCCCAAGTTTTTCATGATCCAATAATTGATATGTTGGATATTGAATGCATTCAAAGCCTACCTATATTAGCTAAATATTAGTTTCATAATCAATATGATAAAGGTTTCATTAGTCAAACATTACAATCAGTAGGAATATCATCACAAACCTTATCTAAAAGTTTGCACGACGATAAAGATGAAAACAACATTTCAGTTTCATGGCATGGAGGCCATCCAGAACAGATGTAAAGTTGTTTATATATGTTAAACATTAATGTATATATCTTCGAATATCCTTTCAAAAATTTTATAGTCAACAAAGGAAATCAACTATTTCCTTATCCTTTCATTTTTTGACAAGTTTCTAATAGGTTGCAGAATTACAGTTTTGATAATCAACATGAAAATGCATCAAAATCTATCAAGGTACATAATGCTTGAATGGTTGCATTGGCTGTTTCATTTTACCTAACCAGTAGTTGGACAACTTATTAGAGTAACTGGTAGTATTTCAGCTTATTTCAGCTTTTAGTTTTTAGCTACATTGAAATAATTCATTAAGATTTGAAGCCAAGGAAAAGGCCCTAAGATATTGATGATTTAGTAGTTTGGTTTGAAGGTTGCAACACCTTTTAGTCTTAGATCAGATTTTCATTTGCAGAAAAACGTATAAATTCAGTTTAAGAGTTTTCAGTCAGAGCATATGCATGTTTGGGATTGGCCGAATGGATCAGGCTACTAGTCGATGGTGTTCTTGACATGTAACAAGGAGATGTTATCCCCATGTGAAGTCACTATTATGGTCCTACAATAATAGGATTCATAAATTTGAATTGGCTCTATTAAAATCTTCAAATATTGTACATACCTTTACTTTATGCAAATGTATTCCCAAATTAAAAAATGAAAAGAGGGTATGTCCTAAAAGAAAAATCAAAGGAAAAAAAGAAACAAAGATCAAAATAATATTAAATTTGAACACCATAAAAAATATATCATGAAAGTGTTCCAAGTTTAAATGCCACTACTTTATTTTACTTTTTGCAAATTAGATTGCATGCATCTTGTTAAAATGCAACAATCCACGATAATCAAACAATTCAAACTTGAGTATTCATGCTTTAAATTTCATGTGGATAGATAGAGAGTAAAAATATAGCCAAACAGTTTAATTTTGGCAGATCAATAGTTAAAATAGATAATAATAAGGAGCTCAACAGTTTAATCTGAGCCCTTGGATGAACTAACGTTAAAATTAGATAGTTTCCTGTTTTAAAAATAAAATGAATAAGGGTTTGCAAGCTCAAATGCAACCATGCAAATAAAGGAAAAAGTGGTAGAATAAATGATGGGTAGGAAGAAAGTAGTTTCACAAGGCATGGATAAACATCATTTGGCACATTACTAATTTCCCTCCTCACAATGTGTTCCAGTACTAAATCGTTCAGTCATAAAGACTCAGAATTTCTCTGACTTTTGGTGGGACTGGACCCACGTCTTAATGACTCATTGGCATCAAGGTATTGGATTCCACCTCATTGAAACCCTTCCCCTTCAGAAAAAACCATTTTCCCTTAAAAATCACTCATTTTACCCTACTAAAACCCATTTTCCTAAGTTGAAACACATTTTACTTAAGAAAAGTAAAAACCCCTTAACTAATTCCCATTTATTCCAAAATACCCAAAAAACCCAAAAATAGTTTTATCCTAAGTATAAATGCTAAAATGATTGTGTATCGGGAATCACAATGAAGAAATCTACCCCTGACATCATATTTTACACTATGCTTAGTGTATTTTTTCATTCCCGCAGATTCATTTCATTATTAACATGATAACCTAATGTATTAACTCCTTAATATATAACTTTAGCTTGTATTTATATAAATCCCGCATATATTACATATCCTAACCCATATTTTAATTTTAACTCATATTTGTAGTTCCTCACATGTTATATAAATCCTTCATCCCATAGGTTAGAAATGTTAATACATTAATCTCCTCCAAGAATATACCCCAACTATGTATTAAAAATTTAACTTTAATACATAAATCAACCCCTGCACCATTGAAATCCTGGGCCGCACGCCTTTTTGACCAGCAACTCCATCGCATCATTCGCTCTGTCTGATCTCCATAAGTCAGATCTAACGACGACTATTCATTATCGCACATCCAAAAGCACAATGGATAACCAAACCCAAACCTTGCGAAAAATGTTTTTTTCAAAGTTTCTCTTCCTGCTACGTGGCCTATTTCTATTTGATTGCACCAATTGAACTGATATCTCTTACCACCAATAAGCCATGCGAAAATTTCTTGGCGGTTTCTCCCTCCTCCTTGCAAAAACTATTCATTAATTTGATAAGACTGCCATTCAATTGCATTCAATGTTATATAAAAACATTTATAAGCCACCCTTTCACAGCATTTTACACCATTTTCTGTTATAAATATGCATATAACAAACATTTCAGCGCAAAAAACACTACCAATTTCGATTTAAAGCCTAAATCAAAACAAAAATCCAACCAATTCGACTGCTACAAACATTGAAGAAGACATCCGAGCACTATAAGGACCAACAAAAGCTTCTGAAAACTTTCTGCAACCCCAAAAATCTAACTGCACAACACAACTTCAGTTTTTAGAGGTTGGTAGCAAAAGGATAATTGGGATAAACAGTTTAGAACTAGTTAAAGTTGTTTACTCCTAAAAAACTTACGAGGAAATGAATTTTAATGATGTTCCTTAACAAAATATTCCATGCAGCAGAACAGAAAGAAGTCATTTACGTAGAGAGAGATAAATTTTCACAGTGAATGGTAAAAGTGAAATAAGAATTCACAGTGACAATGAAAAAAGAACAGTCAAAGAGGATCAGAGTTAAAGTGTATCAGATAAAATCTAGAGTGAAAGTCAAATAAGAGAAAACATATCAGTAAAGGTAAAAAAATAAAAGTAAGCATGGAGGAATTAATGGTTAAATAGAGAGGAAAACACTTTCACTAGAAACAATGAATTTTATCTCAAGTAAAATTTAAAACAATTAAAAGAACAAACATGTTCAAAGATGAAAACAGAGTAGGAAGGATCATTTTCGAGAAATTTCCTGTTTAAGTCATAGTTGTTTAGAAACAATTATGGCCAATCCAAGATGAATTTTAAAAACCTGGAGGAGGTTTATGTTCCTAAGAAACGAATCTAAAAAATCCTATCTCATATTTTACACATATATTACAGCATGAGAGATACATGCTCATTTTCACATCCAATTGTTTAAACTGTGCGAAGTTCTATTTTACACATCTTTTTGCAGATCTTATTGTGAACAACTGGAGTGGAATTTTAGGAAACTGAGAGAGGCTTATCTCAATAAAATATTTATATACAATAAAATCTTTCAATTTTTACATATATATCTCTTATTGAGATATACAAATGTATAGATGGGCCTTAATTTTGCAGAATTTCTGGAGCGAAACACACAAAGGAAGGAGATAGTTAGTGACTTGGAAGCCTCGTCATTAACCAAGGGTTGCTATAAAATTCGAATAGTGCCATAAATCCATAAATATAGTACCAAATAGATTCATTAGTTCTGAGTTTCATTTACTTAAGTTCTATTTATGTAAAACAATTTGAGATATTTGTAAACCAATCCTGATATTTTTTCAAGATATTCTAGTTTAGAGTTCGTATAAATACTTCATCATTTGAAGTATTGAGAGTGGATTAATTTCTGAACATTTATATAGTCATATTTTCTGAACATGAACTTTTTTTGTATCAAGTTCAAGTTAGCAGACTGGATCACAGGAAATAAAGCATCATATTACAGGATTCATGTGTTGGGCCACTGCAGTGAAGTATTTCACTTGTCATTTTTCCAATTTTCTTATGTTTTTATCCATTCATGAATGTGTTCTAAATTTTAATGTGAAATCAGGATTTTTTATTTCAGAATTTGTTAAAAGCACTCTGTTATTAACTGATTTTCATTTAATTTTTTTCTGCTGATATCCAGATCAGGGAACCCTTAATTGCTCCCTGATTTTGATTTACCTCTACCTTTTAACTCCTTATCCGGATTTAAGAACCCTTAATTTATTTTTATCCTGATCAAAACAATTTCACCATCAGCCTTCGAAGATCTGAAGTGACTCTGCTATCTTTCCCCGTGAACATTTACCTTTAGACCTTGATCCTGATCTGAATGCTTGACAGATTGACTCCATTTTCCCAATGGGATACAGATCTATGGCTATCCATATGAGTAAGTGATTTTCCCACCAAATAAATTCAAAACCAAAAAAACAATTTTCCCTATATAACTAGCCTAAAATCAAATATAAAAACAAAGTTAAATCTTATAAAGAGAGCCCTCTCTAAGCATTAGGAAGGCTAGATCCTAAAGATTAAAAGTAGGTTTGTGGTAACCTCAGTGAGTTTCTTTATTTAACCTTGAGAAATTACTAAGTGATAACAAGAGGAACATAATATCCTGAGAAATTATTAACTAAAATCAGGAAAATTATTACCTGAAATTTCTTCGACAAAATACTTAACCAAATCTAAGGAACTATGGAAATATGGATTTCCTGTACAAATTAGCGACTAATAAAATTAGACCCTAGTCTGTACAAATTTATTTCAATTCAATTAAAAGCTATAAATATTACAAGCTATTAATCCTAATCAAAGTATCGGGAAAATTTTGTACAAATAAACAATTTGACATTAAATCTCATACGCTTCAAGAACAAGTGAACAAGTAGAACTTAACGATATTCTTGAATTCTTCAAATTTGAATGATGAGGTGGATAGACTCTGTAAAATGAGAATTCTTGAGAGAGAATAAATGTTAAACGAAGTTATGATTTTACTCCTAAATCGAAGTGCAAGCACACTATGAGCTTCCCGCAATCATAATCGGGTTCAACTAACCCTGAGAAATTCAAATTCCATATTTTTGAAACAAATTAACTAACAACCAAAATTACAATATAAACGCAGATATTTTTGACTAGAAGTGGGGTAAGGAAAAACATATTGATAAATTTATTTAGTGCCATAACCCTCTGTCTATTCAATAAGGGTACATATGTAAGAGATTTCACTGGGTTCTCTCAGTAGAGAAGAGCCAGGAATAAAATAACGAAGTGCATAATTAAATAAAAAACCAGAAATTCATTTACACCTCGATGGTTAGAAATATGACGAGAGCAGAGTAATAAGAGAGCGCATACCTGGAGAGGAAAATTAATTCCGAGAGGAAAAAATGAAATTTGACAAGTCTCGAATCATGCAGAGTATGAGAGAGGGCTTCATTATCACAAAGGAAATCCTCAACCTACATCCAAAAAAATGAATCATTTGAAAGTTATAATTAAAATCAGAAGAAATCTCAGATTTATGACAGAGATAAATAAGAAATTTAATCATACACAAAAACATTATAACAAAATTCCTAACCAAAATCAATAGTAATATCCTTGTATACAATGACGTGATAGTAAGTTAGATTTACATTAACCGGTTAAGATTCTTACTCCCTATGTGTGAGGAATAGTTACAATTTGATTAGCCAGAGCATGAAATGTGGATTGGAACATAATTCTGTGAAAGGCATCGAATTCCTAGGATAACTCAATGCTGCAACCATTTTAAATAAATGTGTATCAGCTACAAATAAAATTTGGTTAACAAAAATTAAAATTTTGAAATCCCATAATCCACAGGCCCCCGTTTCATAAACCTAGCAACGAAACTGAACCATTACCTAAAATTCATACTGAAAATGATGAAATCTTAACCCTCTTCATCATAGGCTTCGCTCTACATAATAATTTAAACTAAATATTTTTGAAGCAGAGTGTCTGTGGCAAAACCAAATCCGAATGCCGAATGATGATGAAAATAAAAGAAACAGAACACAAGTATGGTTGAGGACAAATAACCATAATCACAGATACGACTAACCGTCAATCCTCCACTGGGAACACATCAAATGGAGGAAATTAACCAAGTAGACGAGAGGTTAAATCTAAAGGTCAGAGCCATCTGATGGTTTTAATGGCCAAGGTAAAATTAATAAATTCCAGAAATCCCGAGGAGAAAATAACAATAAAAACGTTTGACTTTAACCCATATGGCTAAGGATGTCAATCTTAAATTCACAAATTCACAAATTATATGTTTATGCGTGAGGTTTACATGTCACGTAAGTGGTTTGCGTGGTAGCTCTATGAAGAGCCTTCAAACTTAATCTAACCCCAAAGGAAGGGATACGTAATGTGACTCCATAATATGAAATCATTCCATGTAAGACTAAGGAAGTTAATGTGTAAGGTTGAAATTCATTTATGGTATTCTCATACAAATAGTTTGAAACTCGAGGCAAATATTCATATAAAAAGTATGTTGGAGGATGGCTTTAGTTACATACAATATAACTTAGAAATTAAATAAGTATAATAGATATGTAAAAAGGCCGAAATTATTTTAATTAATAAATGAACCACTTAAGGCCAGAACGTGGGTAAGTGAATAAATTTGAAAAGAAATCATATAGTAAAGGTTAAGAGTATGAACTTTATAAAATAATTAATTATCAATTGAGGGAGGTTGATAATATAAAAGTAAGTAATTTAAATATAAAAGGATAAGGTATATAGAGCCCAATAGAATTATATCTTTTTATATTATCCAAAAAAGTAAATTTCAATGGTTAGAGCATAATATAAAAATATTGTTATGCTAGAAACTATATAAGAAGCCTAGATCATATTATAGTGACATAAGGTGGTAAAGAAATTTCGCTAATATTAAACTTATATTAAAGCTGATTGATGAAAATTGTTAAACTTAAATTCAACAATAATTAGACAAGAGTAAAGAAAACCTAAATCTACTATATGATTTCGTCGAAAAGCAATGAAACACATTAATGCAGTTGTATGTAGTTACTATTTAGATTATAAAAAGAAAAAAAAATATGTGGAAGAGGAGTTGTTACAAATGGTAGCACAACCCATGTTAAAACATTGGCATAAATGTGTGCCCACACTAGCAATTAAAAATCCAAGAATTATATTGTTGTAATTCTTTTTATTTTTTGGAAAAAAATTCACACTAATATTATTTTTGTGTACATTGAATCATTGCAAAAAATTATGACTAAACTATGAGTGAAGAGGATGAGTTGTATGTAGATCTGGGTGGTGCAGAAAATCCACCAGATTCAAATGCTCCGTTGCTGGACATGATCCATCAGTTGCAAAGAGAATTGTTGCAGCTAAGAACCAACAATGAAATATGGTCACTAGCTAGTGAAAAGAAAGAAAGGTTGATAAGGGAATTAACTTCCAGGACCGGTCAGGAACGTGAAGGTTCTGGTATAAAGAGACAGGAAGCTGAAAACCACTCAGAAGGATCTAAGGATGGCAAAGCCATTGGAAAACAGACCAGAAGGAAAAAGGAATTGCAAGGAGAATTTTGAAAAATCAAACCTCCCACTTACGATGGTGAGAAGGAGGAAGATGCAGAATATTTGGTTCTAAACATGGTGAAATACTTCCAAGTTTATGAATATGGAAGTAACTTGAAAGCCAGGTTGGCTATTTACCAACAACAAGGAAAGGCTACCTTATGGTGGGAGAACCCAAAATGGTACATGTACTAGATGAGAAAACTATCAGTTGGGAAGAGTTTCAAACTAAATTTAAATCTATATATCTGAATGAAAGATACTATGATGATAAAGCTAAAGAGTTTCATGAGCTGAGATTGGGACAACTTACCATAGATGATTTTATTACCAAATTTACAAATCTTCTTCACTATGTACCTTATATTAGGGAAGAGAAGACTAAGGTACACGAATGTTTAAACTCTTAGCCTACTATCTAGAAGGAAAAGATAGAATTTGATAATCCCAAGACAATGGATGAAGCTGTGCACAAGGCAATAATGTGTTATCAACAGTTCAAAGGAGGAAACGATCAAGTGAAAAACTAGCAAAAAAAAGAAAAGGGAAAAGGTGAGTCTAGTGGAAAAAGTATAAAACCAGCATACTTGAAGGACTTTCGGAAAAATAATCAAAGCTAGAAGATTAAAAAAATTGGATAAAATCAACCAACCCAATCACAAACATGATTTAAAAATATAGATGTAAACATCAAGAGAGACGGAACTTTAAAAATGAGGGAACAACTAAAACGCTAGGGTTGTGGAGAAACTCATCTGTTATGAGGCTGTCCTCATTGAACCATTCAGAGCATTCAAGTGTTGAGAGAAGCAACTACTAAAAATGATGTGGCAAGAAACATTGCCAGAATCAATGCTGCATTGGAAGATCGTCAAGCAGAATGCCAAACAACCATGGTTGAAATAGAAGGTATGATTGCTGAACAACCTGTTTTTGTTTTGACAGGTCCAGGTGAAGATTTAAGTTATATAAGTCCCTAGATGGTGGAAAAGTGAAAATTAAAATCAGAAAAATTTCAGGAAGCATGGTTAGTTCAGTTAGTTACAGGAAAAAAAAAGAAAAGTGACCCATAAATTACCAAATACTATTTTAAATTTAAATGGGTATGAAACTGAATTGAATTTGAATATTTTTCCTCTAGGTTCCTATGACGTATTAGTGGGAATTGGCAAGTTAGAAAAACAGAAAGAAATACCTAATTGTTTAGATAAAAAAAATACACTATATATATGGTGATGGAAACCCAGTGATAGTGAAAGGGAAATCCAAACCAATATCAATTAGACAGATTTCAACACTACATTAAAAATTGTAGCAAGAAAAGGCTATCAAGTGCATGTTGTACAAGTAGAAGAGTTGGGACAATAAAATGAAAAAGAAACTGTAGAAAAATTATCAGTAATCAGAGAAATCAAGCACATGTTTCTAGATGACATTACTAAATTATCCCATAAAAGAGAAATTGATTTTTCAGTTGAGTTAATACCAGGAGCTACACTAGTCTCTAAATCACCATATAGAATGAGTACCCCAGATTTGTTAGAATTAAAATTGCCACTACAAGAGTTGCTAGACCGAGGCTATATAATTCCAAGTGTGTCCCCATGGGGAGCACTAGTATTGTTTGTTAAAAATAAATATGGTACATTCAGAATGTGTATATAATACAGACAACTCAACAAAATGACTATCAAAAATAGATATCCTCTACCCAGGATAGATGATTTATTTGATCAAGTAAGAGGAGCCACTGTATTTCCAAAAATTGATTTAAGAACATGCTATCATCAACTAAGAATTAAGGATGAAGACATAAACAAAACTAGATTCTGAACTAGATACAGACACTATGAGTTTTTGGTTCTACCTTTTGGGTTGACTAATGCACCTACTACCTTAATGTGCCAAATGAAAAGTGTCTTAAGTAAGTATCTAGACAAATTTGTTCTAGTGTTTATTGATGACATTCTAGTATATTATAAGAATGAAGCTGAACATAAAGTACATCTCAAAATTGTCTTACAAACACTTAGAGAACATAAGTTATATGCCAAACTTAGCAAATGTGAATTTTATCAAGATAAAATTCAATACTTAGGTCATGTAATTTCAGAAAGAGGATTAGAAGTATACCCAAAAAAAATACAAGCTATCATCGATTGGCTTGTGCCTACTAATGTTTCCTCCATAAGATCATTCATTAGAATTGCATGATACTATAGGATATTTGTAGAAATACTTTCAGCCTTAGCATATCCTATTACCTCTCTACATAAGAAAGGAGTGACGTTTGAGAGGACATAAAAATATCAACATAGTTTTTCATAGTTAAAACTTAAACTAAGAACTCCTCCTATTTTGAAGATTGCTGATCCAAATCAAGAATTTGTAGTATGTACAGATGCTTGTGCAGAAGGATTAGGAGGTGTATTATTGCAAGAAAACTCAGTCATAGCATATGAGTCAAGAAACTAAAAGAAACATGAATAGAATTATACTGTGTATGATTTGTAGTTAGTTATTGTAATACATGATTTGAAGATATGGAGACATTATATGTTAGGGAAGAAGTTTGTATTTATTACATACCACATAAGTTTGAAATAATTTTTCACACAACCTAATTTAAATGTTAGACAGGCTAGATGGAAATCCTTAGTGAGTTTGACATGGAGATAAAACATATCAAAGGAAAGGAAAATAATATTGCAGATGCTTTAATTACAAATTCTCATAAAAATTTGAATTGTGTTGGGAGTAGTGAAATTTTTTACATTGAAGGATTGATCCAAGAAGTAATGAGTCAATATCCAAACTATGAAAAACTTCAAGAAAAACTACAGAATAATGAGATAGCGGGACACACTCAAAACCAAAAAGGATTTATTTTTTACATAAACAAATTGTAAATTCCCAATGTGAGGTCATTAAAAAGTGAAATTTTAGATGAATATCATAAACGACCCTATGTAGGACATCCGGGGTATCATAAATTGATTTCATCCTTGAGAAACAATATTTTTTGGATAGGTATGAAAAATATGTGTCTAAGTATTTAGCTATATGTTTGGAATATCAACAGGTAAAAGTAGAGCATCAACATCCAACAGGATTATTGAATCCTTTACCTATCCTAGAATGGAAGTCGGAAATAGTTTCCATAGATTTTCTAACTAGATTTCCAATAACTAAATACCAACATGATTCTATAATGGTGGTTATAGACAAATTGACAAAAAATTTACACCTATTACCAGTGCAATCTACTTTTGGTATAGCTCAAGTAGCTAATGTGTTTATGAAAGACATTGTAAAGTTACATGGTATTCCTAAAATGATTATATCAGACAGAGATGCAAATTTTACTTCAAATTATTGGAAGACTCTATTTGGGAGAATGGGTACCAAATTTAACTTTAGTACCACATACCATCCCTAGAAATATTGACAAACTGAAAGAGAAAACCAGATCTTAGAAGACATGTTGAGAATGTATATTATGGAAAAACCTATAAGGTAGGAAGACTTTCTTCATCTCGTAGAGTTTTTATACAATAATAGTTATGAAGCCTTAATCAAGATGAGTCCCTTTGAAATATTGTATTGAAAAAAATTCCACATGCCTCTTAGTTGGAGTCAACTAGAGAATAAGTTAATACTTCCACGTGATGTATTGTAGGAAATGGAAATAATTGTGAAGAAAATTTAGCAAAATATTAACACAGCACAAGACAGGAAAAAGAGTTATGCAGAAAAAAAGAGAATTCATAGAGAATTGAATGTGGGCGATCATGTTTACTTGAGGATTAAACCCAAAAAGAGTACCATGTACACGGGTAGCTATGCTAAATTAGCACCCTGCTACTGGGAACCTTTTGAAGTACTATAAAAATTGGGACCAATAGCATATAAGTTAGCTTTACCTAGTCACATTAAGGTTCACAATGTTTTTCATGTTTCATTATTAAAAAAATATGTACATGATCCTACTCATGTCATTTATTGGAATGTGATATAGGTGGAACGAGAAGGGTAATTTCTTCCAGAGCCACTTCAGATCCTAGAACAGGAAGAAATTGAAATCCGAAATAGGACAGTAACTAGGGTGAAATTGCAATAGAATAAATTTTCACCCGAAGAAGATACTTGGGAGCGAGAAGAAGATATGAAGGAAAAAATATCCATCACTACTTGGAAAGTGAATTTATATTTTGTTTTTCCAACACCGAGGATGGTGTTTTTTTTTAGAGGGGGAATATGTAATATCCGTAGTTTTATTGCTTTTATTAGAAAATTGAACAGTTGGAAAGGGTCAAGTGGATCCAAGGAAAAACAATTATTGTGGACATATTTTATTATTCAAATTGAATAAAAATGGAAATGGAATTAATTGTGAAAATACTATCGTATAACTAGAGATCAAGAATCCAGGTCCACGAGGATGGATAAGGTTCCAAAGACTTTTTGAGTTCTCCAAAAATATTTGGAGAAATAAATTAAATATTGATTATTATATTAGAGATAAAAATCTAAAAGGATACCCCAATAAAGATGAAAGTTACTAGGAAGAGGTGGAATAAAAATAGAAAGAGGAAAAAGTTAGTTTTAAAGTACTTTTATGGATGAAATAAAAGGAAATCCTAGGAAAAAAGGGAAAGAACATCCAAATTAACTAGACACAGTTATGGAAACAAGCTAATGGGAAAGGATGCTTAAATAAGAAAATTGTGGGTAGAAAAGAGGTTTTCTACTACTATAAGGAAGTGATATTTTCTCGGGGGGAGCTGTGGAGATAGAGCTCAAAGGTTGCGTGGAAAATAGTCTACCAGAATTGGTATGCAAAATTTAATTAATTATGTCTTAATTTTGTGTTATTATGATAAATTTTGTAATTGTGCTGAATTAAGTAGCATGATCTATGAATGAATATATTCTTTGTATGTAAATATTAGGACAATTTTATGTTAGTTGTAAATTGTTCACATCTGTGCATTTAATAGAACCTACTATAATAAATATAATGTAGTCCTGTAGTGTTGAACAAATAATTTTAGGAATGGTACCAACTCTCAGAATGTCTAAACCTTTGAAGTAGGTTTAAATCTGAGGTTAGGTAGACTATTTCAAATTATACATGCACGAAGTAAATACATGAGAAGTTTATATAATAAAAATATCCAACTAACTATGAAAACCTGTCAAATAACATTATACAGAATGAAAGAATGTTTTTCTTGTATTAAGCATGCATCTAGAAAATTCAAATCATATCTTCTACTATAGCATAATTAGAAGATTTTGAATTTATACATAAGTCATAGTATTATATCATAATTGAAGTAATGGTTAGATAGAATATAAAATATGTTGAACTGTATTTATAATTTCAATTCTGGAGATAAAGTATGGGGGATTATAGTGAATTGTAATAAGTCGGGAGAATTATATATATATATATATATATATATACATAACTGTAAAAGTATTTATTGTCCAAAATTTATACAGATTTGGGATTCAGTCCCATAAATTACAACTACATAATCCCTGTGAAAATAGTTTAAATTTCTATTATGGCAAGTCCTTAATGAAGTTCTCTACCAACCTTTACAATCAAATCAAATAATTTTTTCATGGTATGACCTACATAATGATAGCCATGCTATAAAATGAAACATGAAGGTAAAGGGTACATACACATAAAATAATTTATAGAAATTAATAAATGTGCGATACAAGAAAGTAGTGAATATTGAAACAGTAGATAGTGACAAATTAACATATAATTATTACATTACTAGCTAGAATAGAGTCTGAAAATAAAACTGCATGTAAAAGAGATTGTAGGACAAGTCAAATTAAGAATGAGAGGAACATAATATCCTAAGAAATTATTAACTAAAATCAAGAAAATTATTACCTAAACATTCTTCGACAGAATATTGAACCAACTCTAAGGAACTGTGGAAATATGGAGTTCCTGTACAAATTAGGGACTAACAAACTTAGACCCCAGTCGATACAAATTAATTTCAATTGAATTAAAATCTAGAAATATTACATGCTATTAATCCTAATCAAAGTATTGGAAAAATTTAGTACAAATATTCAATTTGACATTAAATCTCATATGCTTGAAGAACAAGTGAACAAGTATAAATTAACGAGATTCTCTAATTCTTCAAATTGGAACAATGAGGTGGATAGAATCAGTAAAACGAGAATTGCGAAGAGAGAATAAATGTTAAGATTAGTTATTATTATACTCCTAAATCAAAGTGCAAGCACACTGTGAGCTTCACACATATGTAACTGAGTTCAATTAGCCCCGAGGAAATGAAATTTCATATTTCTGAAAAAAATTAACTAACAACCAAAATTACAATATCAATGCAGATATTTTGGACTAGAAGTGGGGTAAGGCAAAACGTATTGATAAATTTATTTAATGGCATAAACTGGTGTCTATTCAACAACGGTACATATGCAAGAAATTTCAATGGGTTCTCTGAGTAGAGAAGATCAAAAAATAAAAGAACAAAGTGTATCATTAAATAAAAAGACTAGAAATTCATTTACACCCCGATGGTTAAAAATATTCTGAGAGCAGAGTAATAAGAGAACGCATACCCGGAGAGGAAAATTAATGCCGAGAGGAACAAATGAAATTTCACAAGTCTGGAGTTATGCAGAGTGTGAGAGAGGGCTTCATTCTCAAGAAGGAAATCCTTAACCTGCATCCCAAAAAACAAAGCATTTGAGAGTCATAATTAAAGTCAGAAGAAATCTCATATTTATGACAGAGATAAATAAGAAATTTAATCATATACAAAGTCATTGGAACATAATTCCTAACGAAAAAAGAATAGTAATATCCTTGTATACAATGGTGTGACAGTAAGTTAGAATTACATTAAGCGGGTAAGATTCTTACTCCATATGCATGAGGAAAAATTACAATTAGATTATACAGAGCATGAAATGAGGATTGCAGCAACATTCTGTGAAAAACATCCCGTTCCTGGGGTAACTCAATGCTGCAACCATATTAAATAAATGCGTATCAGTTGCAAAGGAAATTTGGTTAACGAAAATTAAAATTTTGAAATCCCATAATTCTCAGAGCCCTCGATTCATAAACTTAGCAACAAAGCTCAACCATTACCTAAATTCATACTAAAAATGACAAACCCTTAACCCTTTACGTCATAGGCTTGGCCCTACATCATGAGTCAACCTAAATCTCTTCAAAGAAGAGTGTATACGGCAGAACCAGAGTCGAATGCCAAATGACGATGAAAAAAAAAGAAACATAACAAAATTATGGCTGAGGAAGAATAACCCTAATCCATGATACGACTAACCATCAACCTTCCCCTTGGAACACATCAAAAGGAGGAGATTAACCAAGTAGAGGAGAGGTTAAATTGATAGGTCAGAGCCATGTGATGGTTTTAACGGCCAAGGTACATTTAATACATGCCAGACATCCCCAGGAGATGATAACAATCAAAACATTGGACTTTAAACCATATGACTAAGGATTTCAATCTTAAATTCATAAATGTGTAAATTATATGTTTATGTGCCAAGTTGATACATCACGTAAGTGGATTGCATGGCAACCCTATGAAGGTCTTGCAAACTTATGTTAACCCTAAAGGAAGGGATACGTACCGTGACTCCATAATATGAAATCAATCCATGTAGGACTAAGGAAGTTAATATGTAAGGTTGAAATTCAATTATGGTATTCTCATACAAATAGTTTGAAACTCAAAGAAAATATTCATATATAAATTATGTTGGAGGATGGCTTTAGTTATATATGGTATAAATTATAAATTAAATAAGTATAATAGATATGTAAAAAGGCTGAAATTAGTTTAATTGATAGATGAACCACTTATGGCGAGAACGTGGGTAAGTGAATAAATTCGAAAAGAAATCATATATTAAAGGTTAATACTATAACCTTAATCAAAGATTTAATTATCAATTGAGGGAGGTTGATAATATAAAAGTATGTAATTGAAATATAAAAGGATAAGGTACATAGAGCCCAACAGAATTATATCTTTTTCTATTCTCAAAAAAAGGAAATTTCAATGGTTAAAGCATAATATAAAAATATTATTATGCTAGAAATTGTATAAGAAGCCTAGATCATATTATAGTGATATAAGGTTGTAAAGAAATGTCGTTAATATTAAACTTCTAGTAAATTTGATTGATGAAAATTGTTAAACTTAAATTCGACAAGAATTAGACAAGAGTAAAGCAAACATAAATCTACTATACAATTTTGTCAAGAAATGGCGAAACACATTAATACAGTTGTATGTAGTTACTATTGAGACTATAAAAAGGAATAAAAAATGCGGAAGCGGAGTTGTTACAAATAAGCCATTCTTGGGTAGACAAGAGGTTTTCTAGACCTTGGAGGAATTGGTGTCTACGCAGGGGGAGTTATGGATGAAAGCTCAAGGTTGGGTGGCAAATTGTCTTTACCAGAATTAATATGCATAGTTATTAAATTTTGTCTTGTTAGTCTCTTTATATGATGAGGATAAATTGATAAGACTAAATGTGTTTTAATTAGGAAGATAAGTGGAAAATTATATCTTCATAATTATTAATCTGCGTAATAAATTATTTTATTATTAAGAGTGAAGTGTCTAATGTGTTTCACAGAAACATAACTATAACGGGTATAGTTATAGTTCAGTATAGTTACATAGACTAGTGATATTTGTTAGCCAACAATTCGAATGTCTAAAACCAATTATGAGGGTTTAAATATGATGTTATGTTTTTGGAAATCAATCTATTACAAGCATAAAATACATAATTAGGAGTGGATAATATTCTAAAGATGTTAATAGAAATAGGACACATAAATAGCTATTTCTGTAAATAATAATGAAACAAAGATATATACAGTGGGATTTATGATTAAATAAAAAAGAAGATACTTTGTACAAACTATGTATAAAACTCCATATTGTACATAAAGCATAGAAATAAATATACACCTACTTACTTCTTATGTTGAAATAAGAAATACAATATTATTGTACATACTGAAGTACTATGTGGATAGTAAAAATTTTAAATACAACATCAAATAAGAATTATGAATAATTTATACATGTAGTGAGATACTATAAAAAATTGGGAAAACATGTATAAAATTATTACATGGATGAACTTTCATCAATTCAGTGAGAAAAAAAAAATGTATTAATTTTCACAGAAAATATTATCCAATACTGTCAATAGCTATATTGACTAAAAGTCAATGTTTCTTTAAATTCATTACATATTTTATACATGAACAAATATCATTGAATTCAGCGGACCAAATTCGGTGAATGATGGAGACTAACCTCTAAATAGATGGAACCAAATTAATTGTCAATTATTTTGAGAAAGAAGGCAAAATTTGTTGCATTTTAAATTACAAGGTGTCCAATAACTGTAT
The DNA here is from genome assembly GCA_034641835.2 of Pinus albicaulis. Classification (NCBI taxonomy): domain Eukaryota; kingdom Viridiplantae; phylum Streptophyta; class Pinopsida; order Pinales; family Pinaceae; genus Pinus; species Pinus albicaulis. The sequence goes on along the minus strand of CM076582.1, from coordinate 1,176,470,885 downwards.
AAAAAATCCACATAAACAAAGGTTAGATTTATATCTAATAGTAGAATATAGATAAATAAACAAAGTATAGAAAATTGTCGATAACATTCAACATATGAAATTGCATTTTTAGTTAAGGTTGAGGCAGTGAAGTCTCTTCTGTTTATAAACATGAAAATCAAACATCTATGTCAATTGGGAAAAATTAGAAAGAAATTAAAATTCTAAAACAGTATTATAAGTATAGAAAATAAATTACCTAATTTGTGGCATACTTGGTATTGGATGTAAACCATGAATGGTACAGAAGCAATAAAAGGAGGAGTTTCCTGTGTATCAGAACATTTTGTTAGTCAGGTAAATTAAAAAAAGGATCATTACTTCATAATAGAGGCACTCACTTATCTTTTATGATTTATTAGTATTCTGACTACTTATAAAATTTTATAAGATAGACAGAAGCCAAATAACAAGAATATAAGTATTTATTAATAGAGTACATATAGATACATACTGAAGTAAAATATATATTTCATATATTCAAATATATATATATATATATATATATATATATATATATATATATATATATATATATATATATAAGTTTACCTCGGTAGAGTAAATAAGATAGATTAGTGCTATAAAATCAAATTCGTTGGTACACAGAGATTATAAAAATATTACAAAAATTAAGGAAGTGGAAAACTCGTTCACTGAATGTAATTACAATTCATTTCACATACACTGTTGATAGTATGTAGAAACGAAAATTAATTAACGAAAATCGTTGAGAATAAACAAGAGTTAAATTAATGAGGAAAAATAGATTAAAATTTTTACGAGAGTAGAATAAGCTCAAATATATCCTCGTAAATTGAACAAACTTTCAGAACATCAAGAACGTATCTCAGAGGTGAGTAGTTATTTAAATGTTGAAACATAGGAGAATACAAATCAATGTATTCAATCCAATATTGCACAAGGACTGTAACCAGGACAAATTGTCGAAATTTAATTCTGAAATCAACCTATTAAATCCTATGCATACAAAAAACCATTACTAGTTCCATATGGAATCGTAATTAAGCTTTGATTTAGAATTGTAAATCACAGACAAAGAGGTAGAAATGTAATACAACTCTATGGAAAATTAAGCAAATTCATAAATCATTAGAAAGGTATTCAAATTAGGGCAAAAATTTTAAATGAATTACAGTACAGTCGTTATACACTTACGAAGAAAAATTTCCATTATACATGTAAAGCTAAACATTACCATAACAGGAATGATTTAAGATACAAGAAGGAAATTGAAAATTATAATGCATAAGAGGGAGATGTAGCCACAACCAGAGGGATATACCATTTATTTGGGTATGGTGAACTGGTATTACCTCCTGACTTCGCCATGAATAGTTCGTGCAAAAACCTTTTCATATCATTCAATGTAAAGGCATAAATGAACTCCATTGTTCCTCAAAAAAAAAGCAAAACGCAGAGTAAGTCCTGAAGTGCGAGCTAATATCAGCCATCGAATGACGTGAGATTCGAGCTCTATCTGGTAATGAGATTAATATTTCCATGTGACCGAGTTAATATGCAGTACAATCAATTAATATCTGATAGCATCGAGCTAAAGAAACATTACAGGTAGATCTGTCATAAGTTAATTATGGTAGATATGATTAAATCCATAGGGGTATGGTCGAATATACTGAAGGAAACGTATGAAATTAAACGCATGGTTTAAAAAATTTAAAGATGTATCATTAATCAAATACGATAATGTAAGATCTGTAAAATCATATAGGCAAGGTCTATGGTAACGTGCAGTGTATATAACTCAAATTCCATAATAGTGATAATGAGATGGTGGATGAAACTAAATTCTTCGACCATGAAATAGAAACGAAACCCTTACAGGGTACTTTTCATAAATAGATATAGGAAATTCATAGTAGTATGACTATAGTTTTGCAAATGTTAGATAATACTTAAGAGATATTTTATAGGTCTAAAATAATATGAAACTTCCCTTATTATAATTCGAATTTATAATCTAAGGTAATACTTATGAAATTAGGATGTAGGGGATATGTCCTAATATATAACTTTAAGATAAAATTAATCAAAATTCTATAAAAGGAGAGTTGTGGAAAGGGTATAGAATTAATAAGACAGTAGTAACAGAAACTATTATAAAGGACTTCATGTAAATTGAAAGGAATGTATGAATACCATAAATATCAGACAAAGAGGTAATACATTCAAGGGGGAAATATGGAAATATGATGTCGTGTTCTGAATGTCATTATAAGCATATTTCTGAAAACAATTATGTCATAATAAAATTTGCTAATGAAAAAAAGTAAACCTTTAATGAATTTATTTTATAGGTGGTAAAGTTTCTGAATTAAATAAATTCAATGACGATAAAAGCATTATAAGATTATAAATAAAGAAACAAATATTGGGTAAGTAGAGTTGTTACAGGTATGGCCCAATTCAGTAATTTTAAATTGCAGAAAACTCAGAGGTATTTTGACATTCTGTAGACAAAAGAAATAGACAATATCTAGTACAAGGAAAATACCTTCTAGCAGATGTTCTAACAGAGGTTTTTGATATTATAAAATTGGAAATAAAAAATAATAATTAATCTTCTAAAACATTAGTTTGGGATAGGACTGGTTTTAGTGGAGGTTTTTATAGAACTTCATCACAACTAAAAAGGTCTAGGTGGCTAAAGGTTCTAGCACATGTTTTTTTTTCAGTGTACTTAATGAAACAAGTATCACCGATGCACTACATACATAAAATCACCGGGCCTCATACATCAATAAAATAATTTAGGCATTTAATGTACAAAATACTGGTGCATAATACATGTAAAAAATCCCCTGGGAGTTATTCTAAGGAATGACACTACGATATGCATAAAATAATTCTTCTTCCAGTGATTTTTTTTAAAACTTGCAGTGTCGATGTGTATCGTTAGTACAACAACTTTGGTCTGTTAGTTATACAGAAGGACCGATGTTGTTATATTTAATAAAGCAAAATGATGGAAAATTTAATTTTTTAGGATTGATTACTTAGCTATGTGAAAGCAATGGTGCGTTAATAATTACGATGCATTGAGGTGTTAATCTAAAATAGGACCGATGCTTGAAGTGATAAATGCACTCCTCTTGTCATTTTATTAAAAGGAACTAGAAATGCAAAAATATTTTGTATGGTGGTTTTATATAACACAACGCAACGATGCTTTTTCATGTTATAGACACATTGGATGTTTTAATGATATTTTCCCTTTTTTTTTAATCATTGACCCATTAGAGTGCAATTATTGTAATTTTTTCAATCCTTTATTCATCAAACAATAAACATATATCTTAAAACATTATTTAGATAAATTAAAATTTAATTAGTGCATTTGTATATGATGTTTGGATTCATTTTTTATATTATCATATTTCACATCTCTTCAGTATAGCATTTAATAATCCATATATTTAATCAGTGATATAACATTTCACAATGTCATTCAATAATATAATAGAATATATTAAAATGTCTTTTATTACATATCAATAAGAGTCTCTTTGTCATACAAAATGGGATTGTTATTAGCGAACCCTTGTCTCTCAATTGGGACACTATGTCCATTACATTAAACAAAATGTTTGATTTTCATAGATAATTACTTCAAAAAATACAATAAATTGCATTGATTTTGAAATCCATCATCATTCTTTTCTTGGGTATTTTTCACTGCTCGAGCTACTTCCATGACTTCAGTTATCTTGCGGAATGTTTTATTGATTGCATCAATTGTCTTCATTTTCTTAATATTGCAGTTCCATATGAAAACATAAAAATATAGTGTAATGAGTGTATATACATTACTCGGAATAATTGAAATTGAAATAAATAATATACATCAATGTAAATCAAATAGAAATGTACCATAGCAAGAAGTGACTCGTAGACTATGCACATGATTTCAAACCCAAGTCTCATGCCTTGTTGCAATAAGTATTATGTTGGCATGTTTCATACTTTGTTCCCTACATGTTTTAAACCCACTTATAAATCATAGATTTAATATAAAGTATTTTTTTGTTTTGTTTTATTAATTATACACTCGAAGAAATAAAACAACATAGATACTTAGAAATTCCACAATTAATTTTTGATATGCCAACATATACTCACAACCCTTATTTAACCCAATGTTAATCAATTCTTTTGATGAATCTTCTTCGTATGTTAGCACCTATTTGAAGACATTCAAGAATGGTTGTTGTAAAATAACTTAAAATAAACAAAAATCAAACCTTGAGTTGTTCTAAGGAAATATTAAAAATTACTCACAAACTTTGAAATCAACCCTTTTCTTCCTCGTCTTCCCATTTTATGTGGTGAACGTGTTCCATCTTGTTTTATTTTCTGCAATAAAAGATTTGAAAAATAATATTTAATGCTAAAATAATTTTTTATATGTACAAAATCAATCATTATTAGATATATTTGAAGAAAATTATTGTTGACATGGCTGCTCCTCTGATGCAATTATATCCATTTCTTTGACCATCTCGTTATACAATTTTTTGTACATTACTACTGGCATGTTTCACATATCAACAAGTTGATCATTTGGGATATTTATAATCTTTCTAAAAAAATTAATAAACTAATTCTATAATTATGTAAGGAAAACTAAATATAACAAAATCGATATCAATTAATTAATGATTTATAATAATATATACCTATAATTCTAGAAAATCACTTTATACAATTAGGAATATTAATTTTGGAATGATTCCATTATTCTTAATTTTTTTTCTATTGCAAGTCCTACATGTCTTATTGGCCATTGTAATGGGAACACTTCCTATAGTTCAAATATAATTTGGTTCTTAGAATCATTGGATTGATTTTTGTATTGTAAGTACAAATTATGTATGTACATCTATTCCAATAGATCCCTTATAGTCCTGTAAAAAAATTCCCCCCTTTCATTAAGCTCCAACACCACTCCAGATGAGCTCATGACTAATTCATTATCATTTACATGTTCTAGAAATTTTCTTTTCTTATAAGGATATTGATATTTTCCTTCATTGTTTCTCCGTGTAGAATATTAAACATATATGACTTAATAAATTTTTTGATATATATTATATCATATTATTAAGGTTATTATTAATGAAAATTAAAAAAAAAACTAATTGGAAAGTATTTTTTCATTCACTTGATTCATCATTCTCCAATTTTTCTATCATGCGTTTACGCTCTTCTGCACTTGAATTAGAAACAATCAGATCGACCTTGCTCGTTTTGTAGCTCTACATGTCACACACCAACCATTACATATTACTTAACCTAACATATAACTCACACATTATTTTTGTAATTAATTTACAAAGAAATTTTCTTCTCTTATTTTTGTGATGTGATATCACTGTGTTGATCAATATTTTTGTTACTTTAAACCTTCTGAGATGTTTTTTTACCAATATAAAACTTGTAGAGTTCAATATAGAAGTCATTAAGTAAATTTTAAAACTAAATCAGATAATATTTTTAGCCAAAAATCTCTAGTAACCGGTGCGTTTAGAACATTAGATGCATTAGGTGTTTAATTATTCGTCACTGTCATGGAAACAAAAAATTAAAAATAATTTTACAATGTTAAAGTGTGATTTATAAGTAGAAATTCATTAGAATGGTTTAACTATGCTATTTGAAAGAGGCACACTAGTGCGTTATATTACATCAAGAGCAACGATTACAAAACTAGAGAGAATAGAGAGCGCTCTAATATGTTTATGCATTTTATTGCAAAGAGAGCATTGATGCAATATATTACATATGGATCACCACAAAACATATAGTCGTTTAAAAAAAAATGGAGAGGACTGACATTGTTTGGATCTACTTCAATAAATTATTCCACTACTTTACATGTAAAGCGTCCTATATAGTAACTATACAAACCCATTAAGTATAAAATATCTCAATTAAAAAATCATAATTGTGAAGTGGCAGAGGATTTTAAAACGTAAAGTGAAATTTTGCAGGAAGACGCAAGTGTTTATGGTAAGTATTTATTTATTTTTCAATTTTAATTAAGTTTAAATAAGAAAGCAAGTCGTAAAATTTTTTACTAGTAAAATCTATGGTAAAATCTCTATTACAAAGGGTTTTTTGAATTTTTTTTTTTTGAATTGTGAAAAATATAAGAGAAATTGTAAAATATTTTAACAGTAAAATTTAATATTTTTTATATCTAGGATTTTGAGTGAACCACCATACCTTTGAACTAATGATCTTTCAGCGGGTCCAAAATATTTGGCAGGTCCACAATGCTCTATGTATCTTTTCTAAATGATCTCACTTTTAATTAAACCCCAAGAGAAATTGCAAATATTTTTATTAGTAGAATAAACAATAGAATTTAAAAATTTTACTATGCATGTTTTTGATTCAATCACCATAATTTTCACCTTCTAATCTTATGAATAGTTTTGCTGCTCTAAAGTATTTTTTTGTTGCACAATGCTCGTGGTATTTCTCTCTTACAAATTACTCACTTCAAATTTCGGGTAAAACAAGAAATGGAGAATAATTTTTTACTATTTAAAATACTTTATTAAATTACATTTTGTAAAATCATTTTTTTCTTGTTTTTTAATTTACAAAAGAAAAGAAAATATGTTTCGTTTTTCATTTTCTCTGGACATTAGTGCATTCAATAGTAAAGCACACTGGTGCTTTTATAAAAAAATAACACTGACGTATTCGGGGCAGAATTTTTTTTTGACGCACTGACATGAAACATTTTTTTTATTTTTTTTCGAAATCTAGAAATAGTGTGATTATTTTTTTAACTAAATGGTGTGGTTTCTATTTAAAAGCATTAGTTCTCTAATTTTTATAAGACCACCAAGTTGGTTGAATTCATTTTTCATTTTTTTAAATTAGTAAAAGATGTGTATTCTTTAGAAGAGGACCAATATGATAACATATTTTTCAGAACGCTGAAACATTTGTGCGTATTAATTCAACGCCCCGATGCTTTTAATGTTTTAGATGAATTAGTGAATTTTTTTTATATAACTGCACCAGTTTTGTCTAAAAGTTTTTTGACATTTTAATTTCACATGAATTAGCATATTAATATCATTTGTTTCCTTTAGAATGCATGTAGCTGAATTAAAATAGTTCATGCTACACATTTTCCGGTTAAATTTTCGTTATTCCAAAAAAATTGTTTGAAAACTATATTGATATTTAGATTGCGATTATATAGTCATCCAGAATAATTTTTGATATGCACACCAATATTTTTTTCCTATTTTTTCTCAAATGCAGGTACAAAATCTCAATAATATCAAATGGAAAATTCTTAAATTCGAGCTCGGTCCATATTGTTCATAAAAGTCCTTCACAGAGTTCACCCTTTCCATCTTCAATATTTTTTATTTGATTTATATTTCGGTTATCCAATTGAATTGATCTTCTTAATCCATATCAATTTGAATAAAAATGTATCCAAATTTGTAGGAACGTGCTTTAGAATCGAGCTCAAATGTAGATAATATTACTCCATATTTTCATAAAAATCAAAAAATCTTATCAAGAGCACTATATTGTAAGTATTTGGTGGATTGAAATGGACAAACTCCTCATCCTACCAATTGGAACATGACATCGTCTAGTCACAATCCTGGATCAATAATGGTAATAATTTTTTGATACAATGTAATTTCAACAAATAAATTGCATTGAAATTCTTACTAATATCATTTATATTGTGCTAATGATGTTCAATATTTTTTTAATTTAGGATACTAATGATGATGAGTGACTCACCTACCATCTTCTAGAGCACCTTGCTAAAATGTCAACTCGAGAAAATGTTGTATTAAGATAAAGAATAAGAGATGAAGCATAAAAAGAGTGGTTAATTAAACCACCTATTCAATTCCCACTACATCCATATTCACCAATTAGGAATGACTACAACAATAGTAATTCTTATCAGAAATTAGCAATGAGGGAAATCAAATAGAGGTTAGAATGGATGATTACTTATAGGATATTTCTACCATGGAGGAAATTTTGTTAGATTCATTCCAGAAATAGGGGTATGGGATGATTCTCATATCACTAATACCTTATTTGAAACCCTGAAATATGCTTCCACCATCCCTCTCTTTGGACCAGCTAGTAAGTAAAATTTTAGTTAGCCAGGGACAACGATGTTATTGTACAATGTGAACTAAAATTTTGGCATGTAAAATTCATGTTTCTTGGAAATATTAAGGTGATTGAATTTCATTATCGATTATGTTCGTTATATTTTGTCACAAAATAAAATTTAAGAATGGTATATTTTATGAATCATGCCAATCAAGGATGATAATGAGGGTGACGACGCTTTCTAATAAAATTTGTCCATTATATATGCAAAGAAACAATATATATAAGGAACTTTAATATATATCTTCAAAATATATAACGTTGTTCAAAAGGTGTTGATACATAGCTAAGTTGCTATAATATGTGGCTCATCCAACATTTAATAATGCTAATTCCTTCCATATGTTTTTTAGTGCAACCAAGGCATTGCATGTACAATCTTCTATTTTAAAGAAAAAAAATGTGCATTTTCAGGGATAAAACCCTAAAAATTACTCCATTTTCAAATACCTTGCTGCAGTTATAAAACTCAAATTGAAATTTGTTGCATTGCTTATCAACCAATCACGCAGTCATAAGGGAGGAAGTTGCAGCATAAAAGAAAATGTTATAAAACATTTGTAGAGCCATCATTAAAAATGTCGAAAAAATAACAACTCTCTCATAAATATGTGGTGAGATCATCATAAATATATGTGAAAAGAACACTCTAATTAAAAGAGAGCTCTGCAATATATGCTCTATATTATCTATTCAGAATGTTGTAACAAATTCCACATCCACATCAAAATATCACTTCATTTTCCTTGCTTAATGTTGAATATTCTTTATCCTTTCATAACATTGTAATATTGATGTAATGTCCAAACAACTTACATATTTCTAGTGTGCAAGGCTCAAACAATATGTATGTGTTACTATATTTCAACACTCAATTAATAGACAATGTTATTTTACTTCAATGCTCATATACTGGACAACATTTCTATCAAGGCACATTCCAAATTATATTAATGATAAGCATAAGATTATATTGATACATTAGTACTTGCAATATATTGTATCACCCATGATGTGCCAACTCATTATAATAGTGCTAAGATTAATAACACACAGTATAGTATTGATGCTATTACGCATTGATTATTAACTTGCTGCCTATTTCTTCAATGCATAGTCTTTTCCAATTAAAATTCTAACTAGTGATGTCGTTACTCTTTTTCTTCGTGTTACCTTTCCTGCCACTATTCATTCCCTAACATTACATATAGGTATTAATTTATGCACTCGATCTCCTCTGGAAAACCATTTTATTAAAGAAATGATTCTATATATTAATGTTTGTGATGCCTCTTTCAGTGACATGGGCTCATAAAAATTGTGCTCTCATCCTTTTTAGTTTACACAGCTTGTATTCTCCTTTTCTATTGAAATTCCCTTGCAACAGTAATATTGCTTTCAAATTTTCTTCGTTGTTTGCTTTGAGTTCCGGCACTAGTTTATTTTTTTCTTTGAGTTCCCACACTATTTTATTAACTATCATTTGCATTTAGATCTTCATTTTCCCTTTCCTTTTTAAAAAATTATCTACTCGACAGATTTGGTAAAGGATAGTCCTTTTGAGGAGATATGGATAATGTTATTTTCAATATGATGCTATTTCTTCTTCTGAAAATGAACTCGATATTAAAAATTTGTTCAAGATTTGTTATCAGTGTTCCACTATGTTTCTTAAGCACTTCAAGGAACATTTTATTTTGTTAAGAAATAATATTTAATTCTTCAAGAATTCACCATTTTTATAAATGAGATTATGTAAAAAAAAATTGGCTTTCAAATCTTTGTGCTCTGAATACGGCGGTGAAGGATCTAGAGAAATCCAAGTGATGCAACGAAGTGTACAACTTAGCTGAATAATTTTCTTCCCTTCTAATTGTAGAATAAATTTCATAGTCTTCTTCAATATAGGTTATTACAATCATATAAGATATATGCATTCGTTGATATTTTATGCCAATGTTCTACTCTTTCATTTTTTATTGTAAATAATATGGTTCAGATGTCGATCTCATTATTATTCATGAGGAAGGTCACTAGATACGAAACATAAATATGCATAAGGTCTGCTACCCTAGACTTGATATCAGTGCTTTTAGTTTCATATAATTGCACAAGTCTTGGGTTTTGTCTTACTTCATAGACCAAATGTAAGTTGAATGCATGAGTTATTAAAATATACATTGATGAATACCATATACATATTCACGTCATATTCATATCCATTTGAGGCTAGATACTCTTTAGAATATTCTAATGGTAAAAAAATATGCATTGATCTAGGTTTATCTTCAATGTGTTTTGGCTAAATTAGCAAAAATTTAATTGAACTATGTAAATTTGTGAATTCTTATGTACATGCTTATACACACGATATATACACATGTAAAAATTGCATAAAATTATTGAATCAAAGACTAAGCCTCTTAATGAATAACATGATTGATGTTTCGTATTCATGAAGAAGATGACTTTATCATGCAATTTGAGGATTGTCCCTTGAGCTTGCTTTTTTTTACTACCTCAAAATCTAGAGATACTAATATGCTTCTTGTTCCTCTTTTTTACTCTTTTCTATTTCTATAGTCTCCCCCATAGATATCACATTAATTTTCATATTCTCTTTATTCTTTTAGGCCTTTCTTTTGAAATCAAACTAGTGAGAGAAGTGTGCACTGGATATCCCCAATTTTCCCCTCGGATATTTAAAAGGTAATATAGCAAGTGGATTTGTAAATATATCTGTTATTTATTATTTTTTGGGTATGTATTCTAAATTCACATTTTTCTCATCCAATTCTTCTATGAATAAGTGGTACATTAGAGTGAAGCATAATATTTCTGGAAATACTTATTGCACTTGTATTATCACACTTAATAGATATAGGTTGTCTGAAATTTATCTTCATACCTTGTAGAGTTTTTTTCGTCCACAACACCTGTCTAAAACAAGCCACAAGTGCTATGTATTCCACTTCTATTGTTGATAAGAAAATTAGTTATTTTTTCTCACTTAACCATGCAACCATAAACTCTTTCCTAAGTAGAATGCACCACAACTTATATGTCTGTCATCAATATAATGTATAGTGGTGGGTCACTTGTATCATAACCAAAGATATATCATATGTAAATTCATTGTCTAAATTTATTGTAAACATAATATTTATATATAACATATTTTTTAGATAAATTACTTTGTTTTTTATTATTTTATATTATTATTAAGTAACACTTTTTTCAATATAAAGGATTTATTAAAAAATCTCTATTAAAACATATTTCTAATCTTAATTTTAATGATTCATTAATATTATCAATATAATCAAATATTATTTACTCATTTGAATACCAATAATAAACAAATTTTTTCCTTTTCTTAAAAAAAAAAAATGTTAAGAGTATTCTCACTTTTAATATATAAGTTATTAAATCTTTCTATCATTTTATTTTTACTTATTACCTCACTTGTTATTTTGGTAAGAGAATTCAAATTTTTAATATATAAGTCATGAAATTTTTTTATCATTTTATTTCTAATTATTACCTCACATGTTATTTTTTTATTACTGGTTCTGTTTTTAATTTTTATTAAATATACACTTTCCTTTTCACATTTATTATTATGCTTAAGAAATAATTTAATAATATATAATAACATCTATCAATATACCACACCCTTTTATCATCAATATTCCCATGTTACCTACCTTCAAGAGATGATATTTCTATTCCCTCTCATCTCACCACTTACGAACATTCCTTTTTTTGGTTCAACTCATTTTGGGTCAACAATTGCTCCTATATGATTGTAATAATGAATTTAAGAATGGAGATGCAACGTTATAAGAATTTGTTGATACCCTTAGCTAATGGCATGTCTATATCATTAATCATTCAGGTAATTAGATAATATATAGTTTGTGGGTAATGAGATCTATATATAACTTAGAGTTCTACCAAGATTTTAACAAGGATTAAACCATATTTAAGATGTCAATTATGAGGTTATAAATACAATATGATTATTAATATCATTCAGGTTTTCCTATCCCACTTATATATGTATTATGTGTAATTGAATACTAAGCATAGGTATGTGCGCCCAATGACATTTATACATTTCACATAGGTGATATTTAGGTATCATCCTTAAGGGATTATTCTTAAGGCTATAAAATACCCTTGGTTAGTAACATTGACCAAGGTAATATGGTCGCTTCCAAACCTATGTATATAAAAACTACCTTAGGGTTTTTATTTTTAGGGTAAGGGTGAAATTAAGATTTAATTATTTTATTTTCCCATTATTTGTTTAGGTTTTGTTGAAAAATTAGCTTACTATTAACCCTAACCATAGTCAAGTGATGTGATATTGAAATAAGGGTATAATTCATGAGGTGAATAAGGACTCATAAACTTAATTTTATATTTTTCTATAACCTTAACCTATATCTTATTGAGCATACCTAAAACTTCAACCTTCGCTAAGGATGTGTGTTGTAACTAATTTGAACATTAAGTTTCATCATATAGATATCTAGTCCACATTCCTCTTTCTTCCATCATCTTAAATAAAAATTTTGACATTCTCATAGTACTTTTCTAGTTGAGAGATTTCCAATCATATAAATATCTTTTGAAACACTATTCTCGTTACACCAAAACCCATAGGTGTTAGTAAAAAGATGTATTATAGATTTAATATATCCCAGAGAGGTTGTTATGAGCATGTCACAAAATATACGGGGAATATTTTATTTCATTCAACTAACAATATCCTTCCTAGCAGGACCCAAGTGTGTTTCAAATTCGAGACCTTTGGATATAATATGACTTGATCGAATCAAAATTATCATTACATGAAACTGGTAGCTATTAGAAAATGGAAGCATCGTTAGAGTTAATAAATCCTAGAGATTTTGTCAAGCACATGTTGCAAAACACATGAGGAAAACTAACTTTTATTTATCCTACAAATTTCACTTAATTTTGAGCTCTAAGAAAAAAAATTATTCCCTTTTGATGCATGACTCCTTAGAGGGTTTCCACCCTAATATGTACAATCCATTAGCCTTGACATATGGGAGACTTTGGTCACTGCAAAAATTCTTTCAATCCACATCCAATGGCCAATTGCCATATTGAAACATTGCTTTATTAACAATTTCCAAGCATTCCACTTCCTAATTCTTTTGAGTGTCCAAATATTCCAATATATTTCAGTTTTTTATTTGTTGTTTGGAAATATATTGATATCACGATATCATATATCTTACCTATCTTCCTTCATTCACTAAAATGGTGATGCATTGATATTTGGATATCAATAAATTTTACACTGACAATCCCTACAAACTCCTTGATATTGAAAGACGTAGTGACATGAGTCATCACGCAACCTCACTCCATTATCCTTAACCACATAATGACAATTCACAATTACTAACATGTGTTACATGCAGTTTCCTTGATATGTGACTTGTACATTATACATGAGCTTCATAGATGAAAATAATTCATGTAGATGTGTGAAAGGGATAGTTATGGTTAACTTATAATGATTTGCAAGTATTCAATCAATTAATCAATTCCTTAATTAATCAATTAATCAATTCCTTAATTAATTATATTGAACTATATCTTCTCACCTAAAACACGTATTTCTCTATTTGTTTATTATCAATTAATATTATTTTCTTTGAAAAAACAACACCTTTGGAAAGTTGAATAATCAATAGTAAAACCAAATTTGAAACATCTTTTTGTCACTCAAATTCCCTTATTATTTATTTTTCCATTTCTTTCCATACGCTTCATTATTCACAAAAAAAGATACAAAGATCCCCTACAAAGATTATGAATTTAGCAACTCTAACTAAAAAATTTCATTAAATTATCTAAAAAAGATAATTTATAATTAAATAAATTGTGTTTCCATGATATTTTACCTCTTATATTTTATTATTAGTCATTTTTCCAATATATATCAACCTCTTTTACTAACTATTATTGTTGAACATGTTTTCTAGTAACAATTATGTGAGCACAATTATTAACAAAAAAAACATTAAATTATTAAATCGATGATAATATCATAAGTATTACTTGATGAATCTAATGATTTTAATGGAAAAGTAATAAAATCAACATTTTATATTGTATATTTTAATAAGAAATAAATATCCAAAATCTGGTGATATGTTTGGAAATCAACATTGAAGAAGTTGAAAATAGAAAGATAGTAACTAATTATATAATCATTTAACATAAGTTAATGCATCCTTTAATTGCAATGAAAGTTTATGTATATTTTGATTCCATGCCTAGTAATTTGAGATATTGGTACTAGACATTGAACACATGGTTATCTTGCTAATAAATAAATAATTCATGAATCATCTATATTTAAGCAACATCAAATTAGACATATAATATAAAAACATGTTTTTAATTTAGCCCTAAGGGATTTGAAACCATCATGGTATAACAAAAGAAAAGAAACGTGGAATGGAAAATTACGAAACCAAAGATAATCCATAGAAACGATAACAAAAACTATACATTCATAAGTACTTAAAGCACAATATAATACATAAATAATCAAGACATGTGCATGTATGATTATATACGTTTTTATTAAGTGATATCTATGATCGTATTTATTTTTGTTTGCCTTCAAATCGTATCGACACTAAAATTTTATAGACATATAGCAATAAAAGAGAAAACCTCTAGGAACATGCGACTATATTTGACATCTTATCATCATTAGTCATAAATAATAAATTCACGAAGATACAAAGGAAGGAAATCACTTACCATTAATTCTATGGTCAATTCACTAACAAAGTAAATTTTGGTGAAAGAGGAAAACTGAAATAAGAAGAAAGTTGCCGCCTATATATCCTTTTGATAAAAGTTAGTTATGTTTTACCCAAGCTCAAAGAAGCAACAAATGGAAAACAATACATTTAAAATTTGCATAACTTTCTCATAAAAAGGAGAAAAACGTGATAAAATGTTCTCATATAAATTCAAGGTATTATATAGATTTGAATATGGTCTAACTAGTTCTTTAGTTTCCACCATTGGAAAGATAAGTGAAATTTATCACCTTATTATATAAAAAAGAAATCTAGCTGATTGATTTAACATCAAACACTCAAACCTCGCGACTAGTAAAACAATGGAGGTTGCATGGCAGCTAGTCCATGCCTTCAGCGGGGAGCAGGGCTTGACATATTGCAGAGGTGTTCAGGTTGTTAAGAGAGAATGTTCGAATCAGGTAAATTGTTGATTTTTATTTTAGGTTGAGCGCCTATAAAACCATTTCGAAGTGGTGACATGATAGTGGTTACCACTTAATACAATATATTGATTGATAGACAAAGAACTAAAGGTGAGCATGTTGCAGAGGATCTTAATATGGTCAGCAACAATGTTCACGAATTAATGTGTGAGGCATAATTTGCTTCAAAATGGTGACATTTGTTATAAAATGGACACAAGTACATACTCATCCAACATTTATTCGACCCAAAGCCTAAAGGTGAACACATATTTGTCCACTAGACAGAATCCCTATGATGTCCTTGTAAAATCAGTCACACGACACCCCCTATCATTTGAACATAATTTATTCACAAAAAAACTAAAAATTCTTATGGGAGTCACCTTCGAACGTGCTTCTTGACGCAATATTCATAAAATGGTGTTAAGGAAACAAAACTAGATCCATATGGAGAAAAACAAAAGAAGAAAGAAGAAACACTAGAATATGGGACCCAACAAAAAACATAAATCCAATCCCTCTTTCTGTTCTCTACAATTAAATGACAGCGTTACTAGTTAAATAATAGTTTTTGTCCATGGCATGCACATTTGGTCGCCTTCTTAGTTGAATAAAATTTATTTGCAAATTAATTCACGTAATACTTAAGGCAAGTTTGATTAAGTGAGGGTGTGTACTAAACAAAACTGGATCTAAATAGAGAAAACAAATGAGGAAAGGAGAACCAAATGGAGAAGGGAAAGTGTGAATGGAATACCTTATCCATAAGTCATATTTTTCAATTTCAATTCATATTTTAGCATTTTTTCGATTTTCTGTGTGGGAATGGTTTAGATCGCTAACATGAACATAGCATATTTTGCAAAGAGTACAACTTTTGTCCTCCACTAGGAACCGTTAAGATGTCATAAGGACATAAGAGTATAGGTTGTTCTTTTATTTACAATATGGTAAAGAATTATTGTGCCTGTGTTGGAATTTCTGATTTATTCCGAACACAAACAGGAATAAAAAAAAATCCCTATCTTAAACATAGAGATTTAAATAAATTTCATGCAAAGAGAGGTGGATGGAGTAAAAAATATGTTTCCATTAAACTAAAAAAAAAATATTACAAAATGACAGTCTTCTTCAAAACTTCCATGTTTTGGATTACATTCAGAAATCTTCTTTCAACTACTACACACTCAGTGTTACAAAAAATCTATCTTCACTCTCTATCCTTTTTCTAATCTAGCATAAAAACAATACACATAGTCAATGTGCTTCAGGCTGCTACACAACACAGCGCTAACAAAAATTGCTCTTTGTCTCTCTGTTTTTCTTTTTTGCCTTCGGGCAAGAAATTACAATACACAGTCTATGCTCTGTCTTCTTCCTTCGGGCTTTTATATTCTGCTTTTTTTCTATTTTAAACATTATCAATGCACACGACATAGATCTTTTTTTTCACGTTTCATTACAATAATTATATATATTGTAAATATAAAATATTTACAGCATATATTATACAATATTTATAACCTATGTTTAAAATAAAACAAAACATATATCGGGGCGAATATAAAAAATAAATAAAAAACATTTAACATTGTTCATTCCATGGAGTTTAAATTTTATCCCACGGCTCACTTATTTACCCCACGGAGCTGATTTGAGTGGTCCGGATGAGTGATGACATCACCTCCTCCAGTGGGTTAACTTTCCACTTCATAGCTTATGCTAGGTGCCGCCGGAATTCTAGTTGGTTGAGAGTTTTAATGTGGTAGGTGTTGGGTCTTCAATGCTAGATGGCGTGGGTTGAACCACAAAATTTCTTTTGCGGAGAATAGCAATGGCCATATAAAACAAAAATTGAATTGCAGGCTCATTCAAGCCAGAAATTGAATTACAACCTCATTGAAGCCATAAATTGATTGCATGTTTGCATGCTTAAAAAAACTTAGAAATTTACTGTTGCCGCTGTCCTCCTTCATCAAATAAAATATGAATTCTGTCATTTTTATTCTTTGCAGGAATTGGAATTAATTTGGAACACTCCTCCTTAATTACAACTATTGTTCTCTTCCATACCGAGACATTTTCTGAGATAATTAAAACTCTTCTACCCCAATAGTTTTGTCAATATATCAGCAAACTACTCCTCTGTTGCTGTAAAACAATTTCTCCATTGCTTACTAATTGTATGACGTAGTGATACTTGGCATCAATGTGTCTGGTACTCTTATGAAACACTAAATTCTTTGATAATTCTATTGCTGAGCTATTATCACAATAAACTATTGTGCATTTTACTTGTTCACGACACAAAATTCTCAACATTCTCCTCATCCATACTGCTTGACATGATGCTGCTAGAGTTGCCACATACTCTACCTCTACTATTGATAAAGCCACAATTGGTTGTTTGTTAGAAGCCCAAGAGATGGCTTCTGATCCCATATGAAAAACATATCAAGAGGTGATTTTCATGTCATATATACTTCTAGCCCAATCACTGTCAGTATATCCAATCAATTCAAAATTTTCTAAAGTGGTGTATAAAATACCATACCTCTTTGTTCCTTTCACATACCTCAAAATTATTTTTTTTGGTTGCCAATATGCCTCCTTTGGCCTTTCCATAAGTCTGGAAATTAATTTTACAGCATGCATAATATCCAGCCTAGTTGCAGTCAAATACATAAGGATTCCAAATATTCTCTTATACAAACTTGGGTCAAAATCCTTGTTGATGTCTTCTTTGCTCAGTTTAAATCCTATCACTATAGGAGTAATTGCTGCCTTGCAATCCTGCATGTTAGATCTTTCCAAAAGTTCTTTCACATATTTATCTTGAGAAGTAAAAATTTTATTTTCATTTTTCTCTACTTATATTCCTAAGAAGTATCTGAGCAATCCCATATTATTAATTTCAAATTCATCCTTCATGACTATTTTAAAATTCTCAATGATGTTAGCATCATTACCTGTAAAGATCACATCATCAACATACAAGACAAAAATGAGAATCTTACCACCTTTCTCTTTGATGGATAATGTGGGTTCTCCATCAAATTTCTCAAACCCATTTTCTAGTAGATAGGCATATATCCTACTATACCATGCTCTTGGTGCTTTTTTTAGCCTGTACAAATCTTTCTTCAATCTCCATACTTTGTGCTCTTGGCCTTCTTTCTCACAGTCCATAGGTTGTTCAACATAAACCTCTTCTATCAATACTCCATTCAGGAATGATTATTTCACATCCATTTGGTAAACTTTCCACTTATGTTGTGCTGCTATGGACAACACTGCTCTTATTGTTTCCATTCTTGCGACCGGTGTAAAAGTTTCCTCATAGTCTCTTCCTTGTTGCTGCTTATAGCCTTTGACAACAAGTCTAGCCTTGTGCCTTTCAATATTACCTTCAGAATTTCTCTTGGTTTTATAGACCCATTTCACTCCAATCACTTCCTTACCTTTTGGGAGATCAAATAATTCCCATGTGTTATTTTTCTCTATCGCATTTATTTCTTCATCCATAGCATCTATCCATTTCTTATCTTTTACAGCTTCTTCAAAATGAATAGGATCTTCTACATGACAATAGAATGCAAATAAATATTTCATATCTTCATTTGCTGCCTTTTTTTCATAGATTCCATTCAGACTTTTGAATCTGGTTCCTCTTTTACTTGTTGAACTTATGCTTGTAGAAGCACTCAAAACTGCTCCTTGTGATGTGCTTGGAGAAGCATTGTCATCACTTCTCAAAGGTATTCTCATACTTGTTTGTGGTGTCCCTTATTCTCCTTGTGTTGGTGGAGGTGGTGCTGCTAATGAGGGATGTCTTTCAGCCATTTCTTCCTCATCTTCATCGTGAGACAAACAAGTTTTTACATTCACTGTTTTCTCAATGCTTCCATCCCAACCTTCTTCCTCAATAAATTGTACATCTATACTTATCATAAAATTCTTGGTGTATGGGTTATACAATTTTTATGCCTTGGATTCTTCACTGTATCCAACAAATATGCACTTCTCCCCCTTACTATCCAACTTCTTCCTTAGTTAATCTGGAATGTGTGAATAAGCCACACAACTGAATACTCTCATGTGCGTGACAAACTGCTTTATACCGCTCCATGCTTCTTCAGGAACTCTGTTCATAACACTCTTTGTTGGGCATCTATTCAGAACATATGCTGCACAATGTACAACTTCAGACCAATAATCATTTGAAATTTTTTTTTCCTTCGACATGCTTCTTACCATGTCATGATGGTTCTATTTTTCCTTTGAGCAACTCCATTTTCTTGTGGTGTATACATTACTGTAAATTGCTTATGTATCCCATTTTATTTGCAGAAACGCATAAATAACTTGGAGATGTATTCTCCTCCTCTGTATATTCATAAGACCTTAATATGATGCCCACTTTGATACTCTATAAGAGCTTTAAAGTGGCTGAATTTCTCAAACACTTCACTGTTCAACTTCAATAAATAAACCCATTCCTTTCTTGTGTAATCATCAATAAAGGTCAACATATAGTGGCTTCCTGTTAATGATGGTGTTTTCATTGGTCCACACAAATCCAAATGGACTATTTCTAAGGGTTCCTTTGCTCTGATTCTCTTTCCTCATGGAAGGTTTTCTCTGTGTTGTTTTCCCAAGATGCAGCCTTCACATAGGCTATCCGGTTTTTCAATAAAGGGCAATCCCTTTAGCATTCCTTTCATGTGCAACAAATTCATACCTTCAAAGTTGAGATGTCCAAATCTCAAATTCCATAACCAATTTTCATCATTTTCTTCTCTTTGGAATGTTTCTTATGTCATTTCTGCCATTGCAACTCCTTTCTTCAAATCTGTTCTCATTTTGAGAGGAAACATTCTGTTTCTTGTCTTCTTCACTTGTGCAATGCATTTCTTGCTTGGTGGTTTATTCATGATGGTGCATACACAATCTTCAAAGAAAACATTGTAGCCTTTCTAAATGAGTTGTCAAATGCTCAAAAGGTTACACTTCATACCAGGCAAATAGTAAACATATGATATGGTTTTTCTATCTCCTTTCTTTGTCAAAACACTCACACTACCTTTTTCGATGACAAAGAACTTACTTTCTGTCCCCAATGTTACTTGAGTCTTTACATTTTCATCAATCATGGAAAACATAGAAATGTTTCCCGTGATATGGTTGCTACATCCTGAATCTAGAAACCATATATCTTCATTATTTTCTTCAACAAAATTACATTCTAAAAACAACTTCTCTTGGCTGATATTTTCTTTAGTAAAATTAGCACTGGGTATATTACCCATGTCACTTTGTTTCTTCCAACATTCATTGGCATAGATCCCATAATTCTTACAGTATTGACATTGGACTTGGGATTTATCATACCTTTGTCCATGTGCTTGATTTTGTCCACCTTGGTGGCTGCTGCCTTGGCCTTGGTTCTGATTTTGATTGCTACCCCTTCCACTAGTATTTGTAGGGCTATTTCTTCCTCTGTTTTGGCTTTTGCCTCTTCCTTTTCCTTTGTAGTTTCCTCTGCCTTGACCTCTTCCTCTTCCAAAGGACCCTTTGGTCTTGAAGGCATTCTCCAAATATGAGTATGTTGCTCGGTTCAACCTTTGTTCATGTGTCATCAATGATGCATGAAGCTCATCAACAGTAAACTTTGAGAGATCATATGTCTCTTAAATGGTTGTTAATATCACATCAAGCCTTGAGGGTAAGCTCCTCAATACTTTCTCCATTATTCTTCTTTATTCTATTGTCTCTCCATGCGATTTCATTTGTGTAATCAACCTAATCAACAATGTGAAGAATGAATCTATTGTGTGAGATTCCTTCATGCAAATAACTTCAAAATATATTCTCATTAATTGAAGCTTTGTTGTCTTTACCTTCTCCATACCTTGGTAAGCTGTCAGGAGGGCATCCCATGCATCCTTGGACCTCTTTGCTACTGCAAATCTTGGAAATATACTTCCATGTACTGCCTGGTAGAGATAGAACAGGGCTTTTGAGTCCTCCTTCCTATTACTCTTTAGAAAATCCTTCTCTACATGTGTTAAGGCATTATATGCTTGTTCATCTGCTGGTTCTTCTAAACCATATTCAACTAGGTCGCATATATCTTGAAAGGCAAACAAGGCTCTCATTGTGATTGTCCAATAGTCATAGTTCTTTCCATTGATCTATTGGAGTTGAGTATTTACCATACTTGTGCTTGTGCTGGCTCCTGCCATAGCTAGCTTTCTGAAATAGGCTTAAAAAAAACTTGAATGTGTTTTTAATAAACAAAACTTCTCACTGCTGAGAGATAAAACTTTTTCTTCAAAAATACTCTGTCTCTAAGAGATTTCTTCTTTACAAGTATTTGGACTATATTCTTTTATCCAAATAGAAAACTCTATTCTGGATAAATACCTTGCTTTGCTGAGCCTTCACACTACTGGAGAAAAATTCAACAAACTCCTTCTTCCTTCCTTTAGCTTCCTTGGCAAATGCAAAGAGCCTGGACTAGCTCTGATACCATGTTAGAATTTCTGAAATATTTCGAACAGACAGAAGAATAAAAAAAAAATCCCTCTTTTAAACACAAAGATTTAAATAAAATTCATGCACAGAGAGGTGGATGGAGTAAAAAGTGTGTTTCTATTAAACTAAAAAAAAACTATTACAAAATGACAGTGTTCTTTAGAACTTCTGTGTTCTGGATTACAGTCAGAAATCTTCTTTCAACTGTTGCACACATAGTGTTACAAAAACACTATCCTCACTCTCTGTGCATTTTATATTATGGCATAAAAACAATACACACAGTCAATGTGCTTCAAGCTGCTACAAAAAACAACGCTAACAAAAATTTCTCTCTCTCTCTTTTTTTTTTTTCTGCCTTCAGGGAAGAAATTACAATATACAGTCTATGCTCTGTCCTCTGCCTTCAGGCTTTCATATTCTAATTTTTTTCTTTTTTTCTTTTTTAACGTTATCAATGCACAGGGCATATATATTTCTTCTCATGTTTCATTACAATAATTATATATATTGTAAATATGAGATATTTACAATATATATTATAAAATATTTATAACCTATGTTTAAAATAAAACAAAGCATATATCGCGGCGAATATAAAATCTAAATAAAAAATATTTAACATTGTTCATTCCATGGAATTTAAATTTTATCCCAGAGCTCATTTCTTTACACCACGGAACTGCTTTGAGTGGTCCGGAGGAGTGATGACATCACCTCCTCCGATGGGTTAACTGTCCCCTTCGTAGCTTATGCTGGGTACCACTGGAATTGTGGTTGGTGGGGACTTTTAATGTGGTAGGTGTTGGGTCTTGAATGTTATCCGGCATTGGTTGAACCACAAAATTTCTTTTGCAGTGAATGGCTACGGCCACAATAACCAGAAATTGAATTGCAGGCTAGCCAAAAATTGATTGTACGTTTGTGTTCTTAACAAAACTGAGAGATTTACTATTGTCGTTGTTCTTCTTGATCAAAACAAGCATGAATTTTGTCCTTTTTTCTGCTCCGTGGTAGTTGGAATTAATTTCCAACAGTGTGGCCCATAAGAGTCAATGCTTGTTCCAGAAATTAAAAATTCAATGTGATATCTGTTGAGGGTTTCTGTTGCCTACCTATATTCATTTTTTAGCCTACCTTCCGACCTTTGTCATAACATTCAAGCGATTGATGTTTTCATAGTTGAATTCTAGTGCTTTATGTGATTTCTTGATGCCTCAAAAAACACTAAAAGGCAATATTGAAAGGAAATTCTTAGTAGTTTCTATTGGAGTGTCTTGCTCCCTCTTAAGCATAATTTCTTGGGTTTGAGATAGGTTTACTCTAGAATTCATGCAAATATATTGTCAATTCATGGTAGAGTACAACTTCCTCTTGTAAATTTTGCTTCTCTTTACATGTCACAGTAACGAGCGTCAGAAGGCTATTAAAGAGGTTAGTTGTATGGCTTATGGCCCACACATTTGGTTCGGAACACGACGTAACTTTGAGATCAACATTTTATTTATTGAATTTGAGGCAGTAAGTAGTCAAGTGAATCAAAAAATAGTGTCTGCATATCTCGGTTCAGCGTGTATTTTTCATTTTTCACTTTTCATTTTTTTATTAGGCCTAATATTTTGATGCGTGCTTGATTTATATTGTTACTTGTTGAAGTTGTCTGGCTAGATCATGATACCGTGTCAATCTCTATTTTTATGGTGCGCTTGAAAAAAACAAAGTTGTGTGTGCTCTTTGCATGGCTGATTTTGAAAAAGATGAGAAGGTCATGGTGCTCACTAATTTTTGTCACGTTTACCATGAACTTTGTTTAAGGAAATGGCTAGATGTCTAGCAAAAGAGCTACCCTCTTTCTAGACCCCTTACCTACAGATAGAAAGACAAGAAAAAGAGTCCTTCGTTTACAAAACATTGACAAAGCAGGTATGTTGACAATCCATGTCACCGCGATGTATTTTTATGGAATAAAAGTAGTTGTGTAATAATTTCAGTTTATATCAATGCATGCTAAGTATTTACTCCAATCTGTTTGGATAAAGTCTACCTGATTTGATATTTTATTATTGCAAAAAGTTTCAAGAAATACACCAAAATTACAACTCACTTACCTTGTTATAGCTCATATCACACATAATGTTTATTTATGAACAATAAATGTCATACCAAAAGGGCCTATGGACTATACTTAACTTAATACTTACCTTTTAATTCTACAAAAAATGAACCTTGTACTGTCTTGGCTTTCTTTACTTGTGGGGAGGTCTGATAAGTAAATCAGTGGTAGGATATCATGAGAGGATAGGAAACCATAATTAGGTTTGATTTAATCCCAGTATCAAGTATTATACTAACCAATATCATCCTCGAGACTGCCCAAAATGTCGCCTAACTTTCACATACTTAAGTGTATTTTTTTTCCCATTATTTTTTTGTTTCTTTTAAATTATCCACTTTAATGATTTTTTGAAGGAATTTAGATTAGTTCTCTATGATTAGACAATTTCGATTTGAAATTTCTAGTAACATCTCTTTCAATGACTGAAATTGTTTACATTTTTATTTGCAAAGGAATACCCTTCAAGGATGAACACTGATGAGAAAGGAAATGCTTCATCAATGATTGGAAAAGAGGAGGAATTAAACCCCAATTCTCTGCTTCTAATATCTATTAATGTAGTTTTTATCCCTTTAGCTCATATTCTTTTCTTAAATTGTGCGTAGAACATACACGACTTCTTAAGACACTTAGTATTAGTATCTATCACATGACATGCAAGGGGACTTTTGACTCGTCTAACCATGATGTTGTTATGTAGTTTACAAACTTGGAATACATAGTACGATATGATGCTGCACAAAGTTTCAAATGGAAACCCCTAAGAAATATCTCAAGGGCAGTTAAGAGCCATATAGATGGAAAGAAAATTCTCAATGGAATACCATGGTATGTAGCATCAAAGAAAATTATGGCTTTGATGATGGGGCCTTCAGGAAGTGTTCAAATGACCCTACTCAAGATTATTGTAGGAATAATTTAGGGGAAGTTGACTAGTTTTTTAACATATAATGGGGTTCCTTATAGCAATGTCGTGAAGAGGAGGTGAGTTCAAGTTTAAATGTTACTTTGAGATTAAAGTTTCATACAAAATATTATAGGGTATTTTTAACAAACGGGGTCGAGAATTATGCATAAATTCTCTCTATGTTTTTTAGAAATTCAAAACAATGAAGTGTTTCTTCCAATTAATCATAAATGAATTTAGGAAGTGAGAACCAAAATTAATTTCCTTGTAAGATTAGTTACGTTGACCAATAAATTACAAAGACATTAAATAAATTAATCATAGATCTCTTCAACTCATGTAGCACATGGATATAGCAAGTGTTTTAGCCTTATCATTATACTATCATAAGGCTAAATTTACTAAGTATTTTAGCCTTATCATTATACAATTACTATAATGCTAAAGTGTATTCAATTGAAGAGTTACAACCATCTAGACGATTAATCTGATTTAAAGCTTTCTTGTTTTGGAGGAAAGGATTTGTAACAGAAGAGGACGTACTTTATGATAAGTTAACATAACATTTTATGAAACACTTCTTTTTTCTACAAAGTTAAGGCTTCTTAGTAGTATGAGTCATCGTCAAAACGAAGTTATTGGTCTTTTGTAGTTATTTTGTAGATTGAACAAGACTAACTCATTTTTCTTTGTCTTCATGTTCTCTAACCCATAATATCCTGGTGATGATAGAGAAGCTCAATTTGATGGCATTGAAAATTCTATAGTGAGACTATAACAACCGAAATCTAGAAGTTATTTCTAATAAAGTTGAGCCAACTATGTCTATTATAAAATAAATGGAGTTGAATATTAAATTTTTGATTTAAATAAATGAAGAGGCTCTCCGAATAGAGAAGATAATGAAGAAAAATATAACTTCTCGATCACAAATTGGAAAAGTATCATTCTTTCTGCAATTGAAAATGGGTGTTGTTTCTCTAGTTACGTAGATGCCACAGTGTGCAGCAGAAACATGCATTCACAATACTGTAAGGCACGGATACGTTGGCTCCCTTTTCATAAATGCCACAATAGACATCGTAACAACATGCAACACCTAGCACTGCAACAACATCTACCACTTCGCAACTTCAACCTCACAACTTACTTTAGCTTAGCATTATAGCATTCCAGAGCATTTAATATCTATTAAACTCGTAAAATAATGCTAGCATTAGCTTACAGTTGCGAAACTAATAATGCTAGCATTAGCTTACAGTTGCGAAACTAACTTCTGAAATAGGGACACATAATATATGCTTATGGCCTCTCCGCCTCAAGAAGAGGCCAAATAAAAAGATGAAATAAATTGCCATATGGTTAATCGAGACTAGGTGTATAATTTTTAGGCTTAAGGGTGTATAAGTTGAAAATTTGAAATTAAAATAAACGAGCTAATGCTAATAACATGATTTAGATTAATATAGTCCCATGTCACACAACCGGGAAAAATAAATAATGGAAAATTAGCAAGTTTATCTTTTCCTTAAATTACAGTGATGATGAGAGCCATCCATAAGAAATTACATAGTAATATCATCCATGTTAATTGAGTTTTTAACTGAGTTGGTCTGTATAATTAAAATCATCCACAATGGATTCAAAATGGGCTCTCTTATCCAAGAACTAGGCTTATTCCTAGCTAACTTCAAGGAAAATATCAAGTCCATTGAAATTGAAATGTACATTACATGTAAGAACAAACATGCATTATTTATACATTTTCCTCTCGTACAAAATCATCCTCGGCTTGATTGAAATTTACATTACAATTAGGATGAATACACTCATTATTCATAGTTTGTAGGAGAAGGTGGAAACTTAATGATTCATCTGTCGCTTCCCATAATTGTTTTTGGACAAGAAGATGCGCTATGTCGAAAAGGAATATTTATAAGAAAACACTGATTCTATTGACGTCACTGCATTTTAACCATTATTTATTTTTGAAGTGTATATTTGAGTTTGGTTTACATTTCATACATAATAATAATAATAATATAAATATAAATATAAATATGAATATGAATATGGACAAGGAGTTTTCATATATTTATCAATTTAGTTTTTATTCATCTCCTCTTCCTTTTATTTGATATATTTACCTATACCTCTCAAAGTGTCTTTAAGATCATGCAATCATACATGTCACAGAAAATAAGTAATGAAGAGTGTTGATAGCATGTTAAAAGCCAAAAACATTATAGCACGTGTACTACATCCAATAGATAATAACAAAAGGGTTTATAATACAATGCGACAATGTTATGTATGCTACGAAGCCACAATTTAAAACATGAAACGATGTAATGACGTGAACGGATAAAAGAAATCACTCACTATATATTAGAGGAAAATGGTTGTTACATCAACAAAATTCCAAGGTGTTCTCTATGTCCATCTCACTATATATTAGAGGAAAATAGTTGTTACATGAACAAAATTCCAATATGTTATCTATGTCCATTACGCGACGATAAGGTCAATGTGAAAATGTATCAAGGCCAAGCACATTTCACATGTGAAAATGGCATAGAAACTTTGAAAATCATAGGAGAGGTCCTATATTAATGGTTTGAAATCGAGGTTGTGTAACTTTGTAGACACTTCACAAATAACATAACCTTCAATTCCATGGGATAGAATCTAACTATAATGGGGAGGCTAGGGAGAGAATCTAACTATAATGGGCAGGCTATACATTCAAGGAATCCATGCGATGGAAATTAATTGATTATATGAATTTTAATTTCTCATAGAAATTGTTAAGTATTACCTCATTTTCAGAGTTCGTTTATTTTCAAAGTTGAGAGCACCTTGTTGGACAACTAAGATTTTGGGCTGGCTAGATGGGATTATGTGTATCACCGTGGAGCATATATAATTAGTTACTCATTCGGATGCCCATGATATAAGTATTATCATAAGCATAGGGTCCAAAAGTAAGCATACCATAGATTTATTGACCTAGGCATGATTCAAGAATGAGAGAATTATTTATTCAATGGAATTATATTGGGTTCTCAATCTCATTATTCCTTTATTTATTAAATTTTATTTTATTTTATTTACTTTGATTTAGGTTAACAAAACATAGAAAATTAACATTAATCTACTTATGTTCATCATGTTTTCACAACTTTTCTTTTATAAATTTCGATAATGATATAATGATATTATTCATACACAATCTTACAATTAGAAATGAAATCAAGGAGACCAATACGGATGGATACCATTTACACATGCTAAGCTCAAAGGAAAACCAAATTATTAATTAAATCCATGCTACAGTTTGCAAAGCACAGGGTAATAAATAAATTAATATAGAACCATTTTCTTCATTTCATGGTTTTATTCGTATTTTAGGAAATTGTTTCTGATATTAATAAAAGGTATTTTTGTTAACTAATACTTTCATACTCTAGCAGAGTTATATTCCAATCTAGCAGCATTTTTATTAAAAAAAAAAAATAGATTTTTTATTTAATTATTAATATTATAATGTTTTATGAATGTTAAAAATTTAAATTTGGAAAAATATTTTAGATTTTTTTTAAATAATAATAATAAACAAAATTATTTTAAAATAATTATGTTATCAATTAAAAATTAATGTGATATGATTAATGTGATATGAATAAGTGACATCTGAAATAAGTTAATTTTTTTTTTTTATTATCTTATTAATAAGTAATAATATTTATCCATTGTATTATAGCAAATAATTATCTCCATCTTAAAATAGTAATTAATTAAAAAAAATTGATAACTAATAATAATTCAAAATAATTTACAATAAAATTATAATTCAATTAATATTTATGGTGTCTTATGACATAAAATTTTAATATAAGTATTTTTATGGTTATCATCCATTGATTCATATAGACATTTAACTTTAACTACCATATAATTTATATGGCAACTCTAATATTTTCTGTAGTGTTTGGAAGTGTGAATATTATTAACTATAAAACTCCTATTTTGTTGTAATTTTTCTTCTTATCAACCTTATTCTTTATAATGCCTCATAAATCATAGAGAGCTCCTTATCCACTAATGCCTAATGCATTATAGAGATCTCCTTAGCCACAAGGAACCATTATTTCTTATATAATTTTTCTTATTATCCATATAATTTAGTTAATAAGATGTTTTTCCTTTTTTTTTCCAAATATTTATGTTTAGTTTTAATTTTTCAACCATTTGATTTTCCCTTATTTTATTTCATGTCAAATAATTTATTTGCTTGATTAAATGTATTTATCTTCATTCACACTTTTACATTTTTATTCATTAAATTATGCTACACTACCCATACAACATTCAATAAACATATTCCCGGGATAATTTAAGGTCTTAGTGTTTCAATGCACAAAGGAATAATTAGATCTTTTATATCACTAATGAGGGTCAATTCCCTTTATCACCTATTGTGAAATTACGACATTGCATGAACTAAAGGATTATATTTTTGTAGGTACTATTATTTTACAATAAATATCGTTAGTAACAAAGATGTTTTTTTTTCTTAATAGGTTGAATGTCATAGTATTAAACAAGTAGAAAATAGTTACAAACACAACATAATCAATATTTCTTATCTCTTCATAGTTACATGAGAAGCAATACTAATGGCACCATGAGGTAGCTTCTTTTAAAAAGAAAGAAAGTGTGCATTCAAGGTCATCTCTTAGTGTATTTTGAAACAATATAACTCACATCAAGTTAGAAATTTCCCTTTCTAATTACCTTGAAAGTTTGGATATGGCAGATCTAGTATTGTTTTTACTCTACATTCATCAATGAGGAATTACATCATTAAGTACAACACTAGGAATTAGGAAGTTGCAAACAAACTCCTAAATTGTAGGAACTAATCCTAAACTAAGGAGATATGTTAAAACTTGTGTAGCCATTTCTCCATTAATATAAAATAATATTAATTATTTTCAACTCCCCCCCTTAATGGAGAAAGGATTATCCTGAACTCCTAGCATCCTTCTAAACAATTCAAACTTTACACGCCCAAGAGGCTTAGTAAATATATCAGCCATATTGTCACAAGTTTTACAATATTCAACAAATATCTCTTTTGATTGTAGTTTCTCTCGAACAAAATGGAACTGAGTATCGATGTGCTTGGTATTTTTATGAAAGACTGGATTGTATGCAAGCTTGATGGTACTCTGGTTGTCAGTTTTGATGATAGTTGATTCTTTCTGTTCTTCTCTTGCATCGTTGAGAAGTCTTCTCAACCAGATAGCTTCACATGTGGCTGCACACAATGCTTGGTACTCAGCTTCACATGAAGATAAGGCTACAGTGCTTTGCTTTTTGCTGCTCCATGCTATGACCCCGGATCCAATGCTAAAAGCGTAACTTGTGATAGACCTTCGATCATCCAAGTTACCTGCCCAATCTGAATCTGAAAAACCTGCTAGAGTAACATCAGAAGTGTCAGTGTACAAAATACCATAATTACTAGTACCACTAAGATACCTCAACACACTTTTTTCTGCGACCCAGTGACTTTCGAGTGGTTTCGACATGAACTGGCTCAACATACTAACAGAGTATGCCAAATCTAGTCTAGTTGTAGTGAGATATATCAAACTGCCAACTAGTTGTCTATACATAGTGGCATCCACCTCTTTAGTGCCATCGTCACTGCTCAACTTTAAGTTCTGTTGCAATGGTGTTGCTGCTGATCTGCACTGCTCCATTCTGAACCTTTCCAGCAAGCTTCTGGCATACTTCCCTTGTGTAAGAAAAGTCTGTCCAGAATCTTTCCATACCTCCAATCCCAAGCAGTAATGTAGATTTCCGAGATCTTTCATCTCAAATACTTGTGACATCTGCTGTTTGATTTCTTTGATCAGATTGTTAGCATCCCCTGTTATGATCATATCATCTACATACAAAGAAATCAAAATAATTTGCCTCTGTTTATTAAACTTGGTATACATATTTGGATCATTCAAGCTCCTATGAAAGCCATGCTGTACAAAAAATGAGTCAATCTTCTCATACCACGACCTAGGTGCTTGTTTTAAACCATAAAGTGCCTTTTTCAATTTACACACAAGATGTTCCTGCCCCTTTTTCACAAAACCTTCAGGTTGAACTAAATAAATTTCTTCTTTCAAGTCACCATTCAGAAATGCAGACTTAACATCTAGCTGGTGTAGCTGCCATTTATGTTTTGTTGCTAAGGAAATTAGCATTCTAATGGTGTTTAATTTGGCTATAGGAGCAAAGGTGTCATCGAAATCTATTCCCTCTTGCTGTGAGTAACCCTTTGCTACCAGTCTAGCTTTAAGTTTTTCTATACTCCCATCTGCATTTATTTTAGGTTTATACATCCATTTGCATCCTATGGGGGTTTTACCTTCAGGCAATTCAACCAAATCCCAAGTATGGTTTCTGTTTATTGATTCTATTTCCTCATACATTGCAGCCCTCCATGCATCAAATTTACTTGCTTCTTCATAATTTGCAGGTTCTACAATGTTTAAGATGTTTGTCATTAATGCATAGTCTTTCAATCTGGATGGTAATTGAGTCTTCCTACTTGATCTCCTTGGTAGGGGACTTACCTCAAATCTGTCTATTTCAGCCTTCTTCGGGCTTGCATCATTGATTACATTACCTGTTACTTCTTCTTCTTGTTTCTGCTCCTGCACTTCATCATCCTCACTGTTTTCTTCCATTAGCAATGGAATGTGCCAATCACTGTTAGAGTCATCCTTTCCTTCTTCAACCTGTTCATGAAATATGACATCTCTGCTTGCAAAAACCTTATGAGTCACGGGATTAAATAACTTATATGCCTTGAACTCAGTGCCATATCCAACAAAGATACATTTCAAGGCTTTTGGATCTAACTTCTTCCTATCTGCCTTAGGTATATGAGCATAAGCTTTTGACCCAAATATTCTTAAATGACTCACTGCTGGTTTGAATCCAAACAATGCTTCAAAGGGGGTTTTGAAGCCTAGAAATTTAGTAGGACTCCTATTCTTTAAATATACAACAGTGTTAATAGCTTCTGCCCAAAAACCATTTGATAGACCCTTACCTTGAAGCATGCTCCTTGCGCACTCCACAAGAGTTCTGTTCTTTCGTTCTGCCACTCCATTCTGCTGAGGAGTGTGGGGCACTGTGAACTGTTGAATAATCCCATGCTGCTTGCAGAAATTCATGAATTCTCCCAACCGGTATTCTCCCCCTTGATCTGAGCGGAGAATTTTTATCCTTTTTCCTGTCTGGTTTTCTACCATAGATTTAAACTCTTTAAAATACTGAAAAGTCTGACTCTTTTTACTCAGAAATTATATCCAAGAAAACCTAGTGCAATCATCTGTAAATAAGAGAAAGTAATATGCACCTCCTAATGACCTAGTCTGCATAGGTCTGCATATATCTGTATGCACCAGTTCTAAGATATCTCTTTCTTTTCCATTAACATGCAAAGGGAACTCTTCTCTATGCATTTTCCCTAATGCACATCCATCACAGTCCAACTTAACATTATGGAAAACAGGGAGTCCATCAACCATACCTTTTCTCTGAAGTAAGATGAGGTCTTGCAGATTAAGATGGCCAAATCTCTGATGCCAGAGATCTTCAGCTGTCGATCCGGTTGCAACCATTGCTTGCTTTGTCATACTTTTCATGTCTAATCTGTACAAGCTCCCCACGCGCACTCCTGTTGCAACTGTTTCCATCTGGCTATCCTTTATGACACAGTTAGTCTTAAAGAATTGAACTTGCATGTCCTGATCAGTAATCATTGAGACAGAGATCAAATTTTTCTTAATTCTGGGCACATACAATACATTTTTAAGGTGTCTAATGTTACCGCTAGGTAATTTTACCGGAATGTCACCATATCCTTTGATCTCATATCCACTATCATCCCCTAAATAAATTTTTGACCCACATGAAGTTTCTTCAAGACATTCAAACCATTCCATCTTACCTGTCATATGTGAGGAAGCACCAGAATCGACATACCATATGTCGTCCTCATCTCCCTTTGAAGCTGAAAGAGCACAATCAGCTGTAAATAGTCGAAGTTCGTGGCTATGATCCTCATCTTCCTCAACGAA
This sequence comes from Pinus albicaulis, assembly GCA_034641835.2. NCBI lineage: Eukaryota > Viridiplantae > Streptophyta > Pinopsida > Pinales > Pinaceae > Pinus > Pinus albicaulis. The sequence continues at coordinate 1,176,437,619 of CM076582.1, read as the reverse complement.
GTATCCTCTATGCTTTCTCTGTTTATTTCTTGCTTCGTCTGCCTGCCTCTTATTACACTCTTTAATCTGATGACCAGGTTTTCCACAGTAAAAACATTTCTTGCTGGGAAAATTATTAGCAGACATACCTTTAAATGGTCTCTTCTGAAATGTGTTGGCTCCTCTCTGCTGCTGCTGTGATTGCTGTTGCTGCTGTGGCTGCTTCCCTCTATACGGTCTCCTTTTCGCCATCAGAGCAAGGTCATTGCTCTGCGATTTCAAATTTTGTCGTCGCTCTTCTTCCTGTAGCAAAATCCCTGTCAGCTCTTCAAACGTAGGGGATTTCTCCCTTACTGCCAGCCCTGTGATAAACATCTGGTATTCATCTGTCATTCCGTTCAACGTGATCGTGACCAGATCCGAATCGGAAACTTTCTCTCCGATATCTCCCAATCTGTCCTTCAGGTCTTTGACTCTCGCAATGAATCCAGCAGCGGACTCATTCTCCTCCATCTTCATCGCAAACAGCTTGCCTTTGAGTGACAAGACACGGTTTGTATTCTGTGTCTGGTATAGGTTTTTAATCATCGTCCAAATGTCAGTGGCCGATTTATAGTCTCTAATATGCGGGATAATATTGTCCTTGACGGACATCTTCAATATGACCTTTTCTTTTGTCTCCCTTTTATCCCAGTCTTGTTCTTCTGCAGCTGATCCTGGTCTCAGCTCACTTCCTGTAACGATCGACCACGCATTTGCGCTTTCAAGTAAAGTCTGTATCTTGAATTTCCAGTTGGAGAAATTTGATCCATCGAGTTTGCCAGACTCGTGGAGATACGATTCTATACTGTTATTCATATTGGATTGATAAACTTTCTAATCCTCTGATGAATAAATCAACTGAATAATTGCAGGACACACTAAAAAAAAATATTACCACATACCAGATCCTGACCACTGTTTTCAATGTGCCACCACCGGGCAAAATCGATCTGCTGCCTCCGAGCAAATCAGGAGCTTCAATGCGCCACCACTGGGCAAGTTCGATCTGCTGCCACCGAGCAAATCAAGAACTTCAATGCACCACCACCGGGCAAGTCCGATCTGCCACCACCGGGCGAATTCAGAACTTCAATGTGCCACCACCGGGCAAGTCCGATCTGCTGCCACCGAGCGAATTCGGAACTTCAATGTGCCACCACCGGGCAGGGCCGATCTGCAAAAAAAATAATAATTGCAGACCTTCCCAAAGAGAAAGAGGCTGACGCTTCTCTGATTCGAAAAATCCGCGCCGAAATAAAAAATGCATGCGAGTCCCAGCCCTGGCGCTTCTCTGATGCGAAAAATCCGCGCCAATCCGCGCCGAAATCAAAATCCGCGCGAGTCACCAGCCCTGGCGCGCTTTTCGCGTGTACCTCCGCGCCAATCGCGTATTTTGGCGCGACTGTTCGCATTAAAACCGCGCCAATGGCGCGACTGTTCACGTTAAAACCGCGCCAACCTTTTCTTCTGCTCAGAGATGATCAGTCATCTGAGACCTATCCTTCAGGTGTTACTGCAGTTCACCTGAATCTACGAAAAAAACTTCTGTAAGCTCTTCCGCCACTACAGTTCTGTAATCAATGATGCATCCTAAAAAAAAAAAAAGGCTGTCCCTACTCTGAGTTCTGATACCAAGATAAAAATGACACTGAATTGAAAAAGAAGGAGTTGCAGCTCACAGGTGAGTACTGCACCTGGAGACTGCACTCAAACAGAGAGAACACTCTGAGTTTACTCTACATTCATGAATGAGGAATTACATCATTAAGTACAACACTAGGAATTAGGAAGTTGCAAACAAACTCCTAAATTGTAGGAACTAATCCTAAACTAAGGAGATACGTTACAACCTGTGTAACCATTTCTCCATTAATATAAAATAATATTAATTATTTTCAACTCCGTTTCTTCAAAAACATTCATTGGCATTTTAAATCTTATGTCATTAAAATGGGTCATATTACAGAGAATCAAGGAAAATTTTAAGAAACCCCCCAAATTTATACGTATAATAAATTGGCGAATCCCTATGGTATATAGAAAAATGTATAGGCTATTTTTTCATTAATACAATATACATATATAAGTTTTTGGCAAATATTTTACTAAATTATAAAATTTTGTTAAATATTGCCGATTTTTTCACTAGGTTATAAAGTATTGAAAATTCCTGGTTAATTTTCTAAAAAAATAGAAAACATTGTAAAATATTAGTGATTCGTTACTAATGTATAGAAACGTAATAAGAAAAATTTTTAGTTAAAAACTATGATATACAATTTTCCATGTTTTCGAAAAGAAAAATCACGGGTAATGTTCCTCTAGGTTCTTTTTATACACTATTGCAAAAAAAATTGCGCGTTTTTATTATGTTTTACCACAAATGTATTACCACATCCCAAGGGGAAATTAATTATAAAGGAATCCCCAAAGGCATGTGATTTTGAGCCAAATAAATTCTTTTTCTCAAACTTGGTCTTTACAAATAAAGATAACCCTACCATATACTATAGGCTTCACATGAAAATAGGGTCTATGAATATCTATATCAAAATCATGAATATTTACATAAAATTCCTTTGTTTTATTATACATCACTTTTCTAAAAGGTAGATACTTTTCCAATTACTCAAGTTCAAATAAACCAACAACTTAAAAATATGGCGTTTCCTCATAATATGTAGTTTTTTCACCCACTTTTGGATCATAACTATTGTGTTCATTGTTGCCATTTATTATATAGTTAACAACTCTAATAATGTTGACTTGGTAAGAGATTATTTGAAATCACACAAAATAGAAAATTGAGAATGAATGGAAGATGAATATTTATTGAAACTTAATTTCCTACACGATGAAAAGAAAAGGTAATAACACAAACTCATTAAAAATCTAGAATGAGTGAGTTAAAAAATCTAACAAAAATATAAAAAATATTCTATGAATTTTCATTACTCGGAATAATATCTCACAAAACAATGATCATCAAGGTTTTTTTCACTCCAAGAATAGTACTACACTAAACAATCTATCGTGCTCAACTAATTACATGTGATATTTTTTGTATTGGTATCAAAGTATAATTGCATTAGATGAATGTCCTTCTCATGATAATATGACTTCTATAGTGAACACATAGGATCCTAGTGCATAGACATTTTTTCTTTTCACTTAACTAAGCATAGCTCATTTTCCTCTCTTAACAAACAATAAGTATTTTTAAAGAAACTATAAATTAAAATGGTAGACTCTAAAAGGTGAATGTTGTTTTGTGACAACACAACATGAGAGGAGATAAAAATAAAAATAAAATTAAACATATCCTTCAATAATCAAATATATCAATAAAATAATAATAATTATGGAAAACACATTGAATGCCTAGATAATAAGTGAATTCATATATTCATCCTATTACCATATCATTCTCAAATGAACATGAAAAAAAAAAAAAATTTACTCAACAAAGGTCTTTAAATTTAACACAGCCCCTTAAATCAATAAAATAAGATGAAAAAAATCATGTCTTAACAAAATGATCAATTGAACATTAACTAAAAGCTAGAAGAATTTAAGTGATCATAATTTCTAGCCAAGATATACCAAAAATTTTCAAACTTGGAAAAATGATCCAAAAAAAAAAAAACAACTCTTCTATTTGAAATGAACCCATTCTTGCTTATTAAAAGACTTGTTAAAGTAATTCTTTATCCTTTAATACAAGGACACTACCTATGTAAAAATATATATCCTCGCCTCATAAAATTATTTATGCAGTTTCTATCACATACAAGAAAGGGATAAAGTAATTGATAATTATGAAGACATCAATCTTAAAAAGCATTCTAGCAAGGAAATATGGTTTCAATGTTACAGTAAATAATAGAAAGTATATAACATGTTCTTACCTCAAATTCAATGTCAAATTCGCATATAATATTAGTAATGTTGTAGTTATAAATAATTTAGAACCTGCACCAAAAATAGAGGAACAACAAATTTAATCAAATAAAAGGAATAACCTCAACTTTAGTATTCCATTCAATTTTTCTTACAAAACCTATGGAAGATGTATACCAAAATAAGTGTCCTTTGGGACTTCATATATATTGGAATAGATCAAATATTCTGGTATATCAAGTTTCCACTTCTCAATTTCATCCTCAGTTGCTTCATTCTAAACACAATATTTTCCACATGAATTGTAATTTTGATCCTCCAAAATTTCATATTGCTTATCAATTTCATTAGGGAAGTTTGTTGTATTGTGTTTTCCCCTTCTATCACAATATGATCGCCAAAGAGCTAGGGCTCTTATATATGGAATTTTTTTAATGTCATAAATTGTTACATATAATTTTAGACATATTTCCATATGTTTATCAAGTTTGTTCCTCAATTTTGACTTCAAAAATGATAGTGCACTAAACATCCTATCATCCTATATTGATAAAAAAATCATGGTTTGACACAAATATTCTAATTTGAAATATTATGATATATTTTCTTTTAAGTATTAGCTAACATCTAAAATATTCCATCATCTTGTTATCATGCCATATTCTAGATGATTCTCCAAAACATGAAATTGGTTCCATATTGTTTCAGCAAAGTGCATGGCTTGTTGGAACAATTTTGATGAATGCAAAATACCTTGAATTTAAAAAAAAAATTAATCCTTTAATTAGTTTATAAATATTTGGATTCATTGGATTCTTAATAATTTATGCCTCAAATTTCTCCTTAGGTATATTTTATTCTTTATATTATTTAAAGCTATTTTCCATTCCTTGGAATCCATTTTCTTATTTCATGGTTAACTCCTTTCTGTTACCTTTATACTCTTTTCATTAGAAAACAAACCTCATATTTTATTTATTTTTTTTCCTTTATGATGGGTGGAGTGTCCACTCGAAACATTGGACATTTCAAATATTGACACATAGTTTATTCCAAAAAAAAAATCTCAACGATGGTTGCAAATGTTGATTATGAAGTGGTCTATGATAGAAAATGTTGTGAAAAGGATAAAGATGATAGGATGCTTGTGAAGAGGTTGATTAAGGTATCATGTGAGTTCCCACGAGGCATCAAATGATCAAGTAACATCAGTAATGCATAATTTAGATATTCATTTAATTTTTTATGATTGAATGCATCTATGATAATGATACCTAGGTTGGATATGATGAATGAAGAATCTTTTGGTATGGAAATATTTTTATAATCCTTTTGATTCAACCATGAATTATTATCTCATGATTGAATCACTTATAATGAGTGAATGGGTAACAAAATCATGTTATGAATTTGTATAACGCATGATAGTGAATTCCAATAGAGCTAATATGTGAGACCGTATTATTGATGGATATGGAAGGATATATTACTACACAAATCTCCACTTGTCTCCCTCCTTATATTGGAATTTTAGAGTATAAACTTCTTGCAAATAGTGAGGAGCACCTATAAAGGAGAGGATTCATAAGGTAATATATACTAGAGAAGAGAATTTCCTTGTACTATGTTCGAGGTACATGTGGGGTTTGACTAGATGATGTGTTGAGGTATTGGTTAGACCTTCCAATTGATGATGGTGGAATACATGATATAGAAATGTAGGATATTGAAATCAAGCGACAAGGATGGATTGAGTAGATGCTTTCATGAGTATCTCCAGATCAGTTTATTGGAATATATATTTAGTTTCATCTTGTAATCGTAGGTATGTTAAGTAACACATGTACATTGAAACATAGTTCCATTTAATTGAGTATGATAAAAAACTAAAAATGATTGAATTATTAGTTGGTTAATATTATTCTGAGAACACCTCATGGATGCTAGTAAATATTAAAAGATGCTATTATAGGCATATATAATCACTTTTATTTGGTTGATTAAAAAATTAAGGTTGTAGGTGGAATGGTCTAAAATATGAAAATGAGTGTAATTCTGTAAGAAATATTAGGTACTATGCCACACAAGAGCCAAACACCATGAGAAGGAATCTCATACTTATGAAATCTATGAATTACACTTGGAATTTATAAGTTGTATTATTATGAATATATATATATATATATATATTGTAACTATATGTGTATGATACATGATAGATGATGGTTGTTGAAGATTGAAAGCCTTGAAGGAAGGTCCTTGTTATGACAAAGGAACCCTATGATTTCCACAAGTTATATACTACTAGTGGATGTCTAGTAACAAGTTGGTGCTCTCCTTACATGAGAGATCCATGGAAATATGGATCACCTAAGGGATTGTTTAGTAGACAAGGGGACATCAAAACCTAGAGGGTGAGTGTATGAAGGAGGATAAAACTTATAAGCTCATGTGAGATGGTGGTTATAATCTTGAGGGTGTGTTAGAAAGGATAATGAAATTAACTATTTCCTATGGAATCCATTATATGGGATAGATGCATATTCATATAGATAAGTATTAAATAAGAAATATATACATATATTTTAATATATTCTTACATCATGGGATTGAGAAATATTTTGCATAAGATAAGTGTTTCTTGATGATTGTTATAATATGTATTCTTACTTGATTATGAACACATGCATATATTTGAATGTTTAATTATGGTGGTATACCAAGATATTTAATAGGATGAAACTACAAAAACAACTAAAGAATGAGGAAAATAAGTATTTTTAATCAGAAGAAAACATTAAGGATTGTGTTATTCGAAGGGGGGTATGCTAGAAGGTCATAGTATTGAATCCCATTAATTAATTGTACTTAATGATTGAATGCTTGATTTTGTTTGGCATTGATATTTTAATTACCATGCTTTATTTACACCATGAGGAAAATATTCATGGCAATTTGAATAACATAAATATTATTTTTCTTGAATTGAATAAAATAATAGAGATGCATGAGGTAGACGCACATAAAAAGGGGGTTATGATAGCAGGAGATGGGAAAGGTGAGAGGTTACTAGTGGGTTATACATGCCTAATAATCCTTAGTTTTCCATTTTTTCAAACTTTACTTTGTTTCTTTCATCAGCATGTTCATTGCTAAAAATATATAAACCTTAACTACCAAAAATTGAATTCGTGTGGTAGTTGTGGATATGTACACCTTACATAATTATGAAATCAAGTGGATAAGTACCTTCTTCATGGGTATTGTGAGAGAAGTGGTAAAACCTATATTTTCTCACATATTCTTCGGAAAAAATCACGTCTGCACAATAAGGGGGAAAATGAGATCTTGTGGGGTGTTTCGTTCATGGTGATTTTTTTATTCATTCAATCATCATTATAACCCCCACACACGTGACTGATGGGGAGGGAACAAACTCGTTATTGGATGTAGATAATTGATTGTAGAGAGGTAATGATTCATGCAATCTTAGAAGCATGTATGTTAATAGTTGTAGGGAAGAATGAATGATTCATTACTAGTCATTCTTGTACTAAGACTCTAATATAATGCTCACCTAAATGACAGTCAATTTTTGTTCTAAGGTGAATAGTGGAGCCCATTTTGTATTCACATGAAGGGTGTGTGACACTTATGAACTCATGAAAAGAAAATTGAAGAGATATGCATGCGGCTATAAGTATTAGAGAAGGAAAATAAAATGGAAGAGAACTAGGTTATAAGAGAGAAAGAAATAGAGGGAGAGGCAACTTCATTCTCTCTTGGTTGATGCTACTATCCATGAAAGTATTTTTAGAGGTATTTCTTCCTACTTGGAGGGTGATCAAGGAATGATAGATGCAATTTTGAATTCATGTGATAAGAACTACATAAATATGTATGGATTCTTAAAATAGTTAAGGAAAATATTCAAATGGTTAAAAGATATTTTTTGTGAAAATAAGTTAATTCTAGAGAGAGATAACATCGATATATTAAAAAATAGGGTTGGAAAGCGATCTAGGAAATATGTCAAGATATGTGATGGAGAATCCATAGATAGAAGCTAAGGAGTAAACCATAGTGTGGGTTGAACAACCAAGAAAGGAATCCTTTAAAATATGAAAATGGTCAAGAACTATTGAAATGATGTTAGAGATAATGGATAATATCTAGACCCTCTATGCACACATAGAGGGAAAGCTTAGAGACTTTTGAGGGACTATTGAGTAGATAAGGGAGGTATTCTACTTTATTATAAGTAAGGAAAGAAATGTGTGTCACCAAAATAGTTGTGTTGTTCCAAGAAAAAAATAGCAATGAGACAACGGGATAGGTAATTTTTTATCCTAAGAATGATTTCCATAAAATAGTTCTAATTTTCCTTAGCGGTATGATAGCCTCAGTTACGGTGGCCTATTATAAAAATAATTACTGAAATAGAGTCTAGGGTTGGGTGGAATGTCTCTACCTAAGATAACATTGGCCTTCAAATTTAAACTGGATAAGTTCTTCCTTTGGGTTTTTTATGCTTGATTCACTTTGTTGAAGTATTTTACTATTTGAATGTTGAATATTGCTACAAGTTTACTATTTCTCCATAATGGTAAATCCATGTCATATGTGCCAATGTAATTCTTCTAAATATAATTATATGTGATGGTACAACATTTTTACTAAGTATCATTATCTCTATTTATTTTTGGATGTGAGTGTGACAGTAAACATACATTTTGTTATAGCTTCTGATGAATATGCTATATGAATCAATATTGTGGTTATAGGATACCATTAGGGAATAAAGAACTATGGATGGAACATATGATTTATTTGCTAATGTTATGGAACATATGCTTTCTTTTCTAATGTTATGCAAAAAAATGGAGCTATATATTATGCCTCGTCTACTTAATGATATGCATTCACCTTGTAATATTTTTTTGATTAACATAATAACTCATTTTTTCAGATATAAAACTCGGAATGTCCATAGTCATAATTTTTAGTGTACGTTTTGAGTCTAAATCAAGACTCATCTTCAGGACAACCTGTTAAGAAGAGAGAAGATCAGGGTCAATAAAAGTGGAAAGAAGGAAAATGAAAGGGCCGACCAACTCTTAATTTTTTTTTATAAATTAATTAGCTATTTATTTTAGTTTATTCAAAAAATATTTATTTATTTATTTTTTAATTTAATAATGACACATTTAAATTTTTTTATTATTATTGTTTATTCAATTATTCATTAGATACCCTACCCTCATTAAATTATATATATAAAAAAAAAAAACTCATTTGTTATGTTCCAAACTAGACCTAAAATAAATATAGGAAATTTCCAATAATTCTTTTGATTAAAATTAATTTAACAAAAATTTATATATATAATATAATTATATAAAGGAAAATTCCAAACTACATAGTTCCTCTATGCCCCATGGTTTTCAAAAATAGGCTATCCATGAACATTTTGCTTTATATAAGTGCTTATTGAGCATTTTAGATAAAATCACATATGTAAAACACCTCAAATTCTTATTGAGAGAAATCATGATGCTCCTTTTGTTTGCATGTATGTTTTCATCCGTGCGATATGAGGATCAATTCTTTAACTAGAAACTTAACTATAATACTCGCACTAACAACAAATTTGTGCACACATGATCAAATTGATCTAAAGGTACATGTTTTTATTGGTTTAGATTGGATTTCAATCTTGCAGATGGAGTATATACATTTTTTTTGAGGCAGAAAGAAATTTTTGTAGCTCCAAGGAAAACCTCTTTTACAGTGAAAATTTTGAGTAAAACACTTGCACACAACAGATTTAATCCGTCTAGAAACCTAATATATTTGTAATATATATATATATATATATATATATATATAACACACCACATGTAATTTCTCATTGTTTAAACTATATTTTTGAATGTAAAAAAAAATGTATTCAATGTCATCAAAATTTACAAACTACATAGGTTAAAATTGCAATTTTAACACATTTTCTTGATTTGAAACAAAATTGACCAAAATATAATCTTAAAAAAGGGCCACAATGAGACTACTTACAATGATTTATCCATAGACAATATTGCATACGTATTATTTTTAATCATATAAATATATACAAATTTAAATAGTTTTCTTGAAATATTTTATATGTGGATTATATTTTCCACATTAAAATTATTTTTTTGTTATTAATATATTTTTTAATAAATTTCAATATTAATTAACCCTCTAAATTAAAATATTTTATTTATGAATCACATTGAATATTTTATTATTAGTTATATATTTTTAAATGTTTGATTTTAATTTGATATTAAAACTCAAATAAATTACATAACTCCTTGAACACTTTTACTTTTAATTACTCCTCTTACAACATTGAACTTTTTTATTATGATCAACATTAAAATGATTTGTCATTTACACTCTCTCCATATACATATGCATGAAGTTGAGATTGAAATAAATTATTGGACATGCATATTAAAAAAAATTATTTGAGCCATGTACTAAAATATTTTTAAAACATTATTTATGTCATGTAGTGGAATAATTTTAGAAAGTATAAGAATTATACAATTTCTTGTACTCAAAAGTATACCATTGTTTTATTTCTTTTGGTTACTTTATTTTTCTATGAAATTGACCCATATAAGATTATGGTAGTTTATATGGACATTGAAATATTTTATTTATGGTTGCGAGCAAGAATATAACATATATATATATATATATATATATATATATATATATATATATATATATATATATATATGTTATAGCCCACATTTTTATTTATAGTGAAATTTTTAACTAAACATTTTGAACACAACACATTTAACTTTGTGTGAAACCTATCATATCTATAATTAAAACTTATATTGTTTATAACTAATATGTGTGTGTGTGTGTGTGTTGAATTTTTTCATTGTTTAAATTATATTTTTGAACTTATAAAATGGATATAATGTCTTCAATTTTATAGTGAAATATTGATTAAAAATTTGCACATAAGAGAGATTTAATCTCTATGGAAACCAAATATATATATATACACCACTTTGCACTCTTTTTTAATGTCTTCAATTTTTTTTAATGTCTTTAAAATGTTAAATCTCCCTCCTCTTAATGGCTACCATATATATGAATAGGATGTTGATTATCATTGATGTATATGGGTAAGTAGTAAAGAAAATTGCACTGCATATCTAGTGATGTGGATTGCGTCTAGAATTTCTTAAAATATCTCTTTCATCTTCATCTTGGTAATGAAATTTATTTGAAGTAGATAGTTTCAAATTTATTATTCATTTTCTTAAATTATCGTTTTAATATAACCACTTTAGTTTCAATCTTGAAATTTTGGATGACAGTCTATATTTCAATAATACATTGGTTTTGCATATAATTGGTTAATTTTTTTTTAATAAGATGTGTTCAGGAATCCATTTATTCATATTCCAGCTGAATTTTTTGAACAACCAACAACTTACTATTCCAAGAATAACAACAAACTTTATCAATTCATGGTAGAAAATTAATAGTGAAATTTATTTTTTAATAGGGTGTCTTCAAGTAAACGGTTTTTCAGATAGAGTTTTTCAAACTGCCAGCACCTTTGTATTTAAATACAAACCACTACTTTATCATTTATTTGTAGAAAAGTAATGTTCTTAAACTGTACATTGAAAATAAAGGGTAAGTAAAAAAATAGATGATCCAATTTGGGCTGTATTGATTTTGGAACACGAGGGATCACGTTTTTCGAACGAAATTTTTTAATGTTTTCATAGATTTGGACTTAACGATGAGTCGAAGTTAAAAAAAAAAGAGTCAGACATCAATTATTTGAACGAGAATGAAAATTCAAAAACCTATTATTTAAATAATATTTGAAAATGACAAGTATATATCAAAAATTTATAATTATATATACCAAAAATTTATTATATAAGGGAAAAGAGAATGAGGTTCTCAAGTTCGGTAATGGACACATATAATTAATGAGACTTATTTTATGAATATTTTTAGTTTTTTCATATATTTTAGCTTAAAGATGAGTCGAAGTTAAAAAGAAAGAATCATACATCAATTATTTTAACGAGATTGAAAAATATAAAACACATTATCTAAATAATATTTTAAAATGACAAGTATATATTAGAAAATTATAATTATAGATACCAAAAATTCATTATGTATGGAAAAAGAGAATTATGTTCTTAGGTTATATAATGGAAACATATATTTAATGATACTTATTTTATTACGAAAACCTAATAAATTTCTAAGCAAAAATTATTATAGTTCCCGAAACAAAAATAAATAAATAAATAAATAAAGGAAAAGGTAAAGCATGCAAGAGGAATCGCAACCTAGAAAAATACACATACTTACTTGTACCATTGTACGCTAGTTCCTGACTTGTTCATTCAAATTATAGTACTTTGTGAACAACCCGATACCACTGTGTACTTAATTATTTACTTCTTAATACAAATTTTACAACTTTGCGAACAACCCTTATCCATTATATATGATTGTGACTAAACATATGAAACAAGATTTGAAGATGAAAAAAAATCTATTAAATTCTTTAAATAGACATGAAAATAAGACTCTTGAATTTTTAAATAAAGGTGAGTAATTCTTTTACTGCCATTTGTTCCAAAAAATAATGGTCATTCTCTCCAAATTAATCCCAATACCATGAAATACGATCGAATGAAATAAAGAAACAGTTTTTAGACCAAATGGGAGGGTGAAATAACTATCATAAATACATATTCTTGTAAATTGGAGTGAATGGAAGGTTGTAAATCCAAATTTGAAGGCATACTTTTTGTTTTTACCCTCTCCCTTAAAATAAGGTGGGCTAGCCTTTACACCTAATTTTTTTATAAAATAAATTTGGAGCTATTTGAAATAATATACTATGATACAAAAAAATCGCCCAATAAAAATTTAAAACCCCTTAATTTCACCAAGCACTAAAATTTCACCCCAAAATTTTCTAAGCTTAGAATTTATCACAAATGTCACATTTAAATATGTGAATAACGAGTTGAAGCATTCCTAATGTATGAATATTTGATTGAAAAATGTAAAAAATATTATTTCCAGTGTATTTAAAAGTGTAAGTTTAATTCCAAAACTTTTTATTGTAATCCAAAAAGTGTTAATATAAAAATGTCAAATTGTGCATAAATCAATTTTGATATATCAATTTATATCACAAAATTTGTATTTAAAATTCCAACACGAATAAAAACATTTTATTTATGTATGTGGATACATATCACTATGATATACTCGTAACATACATAAACGGACCCCATTAACTACATAAGAATATGAAATAAGTGGAACGAATTAAACCTTTCTTTCATTGAAATGGCACACGATGTCATCACTTATGCCCATCTCTCAGTTAGTCCGTCTGGTCACCTATTCATAACTCGTAACTATGCGGTATCCATGTTAGTCATATATATATATATAATTTGAAGTTACAAGATTACTTAGTAAAAATACTATTTGAAAAAATAAAATAAAATAAATAAGGAAAAAATATAATTAATACTTGATCTAAGTTTATGTCCTTGAATCCATTTAACGATTCCGTTTAACTCAACATGGTTTCATATTCAATGGCTAAAGGGATAGAACCATTACCAAAATTGGTACCCTTAGTATAGTTTGTAATGATAATGGTTAACAAATTTAAGGTAGCGATAGTTATGAATATAATGGCACCCATAGAATTCCATGGGGTGAGATTCAAAAGACATATAACATGTGTAAATTGAGCCATATAGGGTGAGGCGTTGGGAGGATTATTGAGTGAGGTATCACACACTGAATTAAGGATTGAAAACATGAAAAATAGAGATCATTTCTAGTCAATTTACAAAGAAATTGAATACAGGTACATAGTACTCAGAAATACACAAAATAATATTATTTATTAGACATATTTGTAGTCAATTACCACACATTTATATATTTGGTATTAGGTTAAACTAATTCCAAACATAGATATGGAGATTGAGGTATTTTCTCAACAAAATTTCAAACCAACTCTAAATTTAGCATGGACACATTATCTCCAAGTCCCTCCCATAATTCTTACATGTCAAAATTTACAATAATGATATTTTTGTGTGGATGGCATTCATCAACACTTGCATTCACTCTACAATCTCGTAGACACCGCTCTTTCTTCACCACCACAACTTTGAACTACCACTTGAAATCCATTTAAAATGTAGTTGTATTTTACCATCATGGATGTACTGGTAGCATTTTCACTTCTTGAACTCTTGAAGGCCAATATTGATATGAAGCCACTGTATGAACTAGCTTCTATCTATCAAAATAAAGTGAACTACAATTTTGGTAGTTATATAGGTAATTCATTTGGATAATTAGTATATTCAGAAGTAAACCATGCAACTTGATATGTTTTTGATACTCACATTGGGCAACCAATAAGCAAAAATAACCTATAATTGATGTTCTTGAAGCACCGAAGAACAACAAGGCCCATCGAGATATAACATAATCACATAATAAATTTAGGGATATGTTCTCTTCGCACCGAAGAATGTTGAGAACTACTAACTTGAATTATGTAGCACTATTTAATAATTTGTTTTACACTTTAAAAAGGAAATTGATAAGTTCTTAACCAATAAACTCACAAATCCAAAAATAAGAAATTCATGAAAATATCTGCTTTCATATAAGACGTTATTGGTTCCATCTTCATCTTATAGTTTTAGTTCTTCATAAATTCATTGCTAGAGAGGTCAATTATAATGCAATAACGCTCATATATTGAGTTTACTATACTCAATATGTCTAAAATCCAAACTCCAAATTTTAAAAATCAATTTCATACTTCAACCCCTCCATCTAGTGAAAAATATGTAATTCAACCACAAACATATTTCCCATTTATTAACATTCACCTAAATTCTTGAAAAAATTTAATCAAATTCAAGATTGTGTGAGCTATGTTGATTATAGTCGATTCCTCCACACATCAGTCTCTCCTCATGCTTGCTTGGCCCTATGCATTTGATGGGAATATTGTTTGGCTTCTTCATCACATACGGTTTTGATAAATGAGGCAATAAATAACATTACAACCACCAGTTCATAATTTACCTTACAGAGGTTCGACATGTCTTCCTATCTGCTAAAGTTTTGAATAAGTTGTGTCTACACATCTGACAACAATCTGACCTTCACATTTTCAAACTCCTCAACTCAAGAAATTTATTAAATCTCACTGCTATGTCTATGGCAGCGGCCAAAAATCCTATGATAACTACTTTCATCTAATAACAGAAGAAAGTCGCAGACTAAAAGAGTCGAAAGTTGTAACAAACATGAAGCGGCCTCTTCCACCAATGAAATTATGTGTAGAATGATGTTATGTTGTAAACAGCCTATCTATTAGTTACATTGTAGTGATCTAGCATATCAAGAAGCGATCCAATATAAAAATTCAGATTAGGTCCAATAGTGCATCCACCCAATGCTAAAAGTCAATGGATTGGCTGCAACATGTCACATATTGGAACATCTCCTCCACAATAGATTTATGGCTATCAATGGATCTCTTCTCAATAAATGCCCTTGAATCCTTTAAATTTAACTTACTTATGTGCACTTCTCTACTAGTAGCTACAACTTTCATGTTGATTCCTCCTTGTCACATAATGGCCTTGGAGACCTCCTCCACCAGATTTGATGGAAATGGGAACTAGAAGATCATAATAATCCATCAAGTCATCATTGTGTCCTATCGTTATCATGATCGATGAAATATCTCTATCTATTGAACACTCTATCGCATCACAAATGCATCTACATCTAAGGAAAAAGTGACACACATTAGAACACTTAACACACAATCACACATACAAATATATGTATACTAATCTACATACATAATATAAATTTAATCCTCAAATTTCTGCCATCTTCCTAGGCCCTGCCTTGAGGGAGTCAAACCCATATGGGCTATGATTCCAACAAAGAAATTGAAATTGGAGACATTGTAATCAGAAATACAAAAAAAAATATTTTGTATTACACACATTTCAAATCAATTACCACACATTTATATAGTTGTTTTCAAATCCATCTAATTCTAAATGTAGATATGGAGGTTGAGAAATTTTCTCAACAAAATCCCAAACTAACTCTAAACTCAACATGGAAGCATTATCTCCAAGTATTTTCCTAAAGCATATTTAAGAAAGCATAAGATTATTTCTTTTTGAATTCTTTATTGCTTTTCGTTCTTAGTTTAAATTATTTTCTCACTCAATTTCTTTTCAAAGTTTATTTCTTCAACCAATATTTCCACCTACTTCATGGCATTGCTAAATAAGCCCATTTGTATTTAAACTTATTATTTATGTTAAACTTATTCTTGATTTATACTTTTGAATAATACTCTCTATTCTCAATAATAATTTGTATAATTTAATGGTAAATCATAGGCATATACATACTTTTTTTGATGATCTAAAAATTTAATTACTATACTAACATGTTATGAAGGTAGACTCATATTAGTGATTATTGACAATACTCTTTACAATTTCAAGATTAATATTATACATATACACATACATAATTAGAAGTAATGAGAAGTAAAAAAAAAGTTGTGAATGGGATATTTAAATCTTATATTTTTCACAGTATTTCAACAAGAGATTTAAGTAGAGTATTTAAAGATCTATGTTAACTATCAACTTCTTATTTATCTAGATATAGAAAACAAAATTATGTTTTTATGTGAAAATCTTTATTTGGACATATATATACTCTACTTAGCATTCAAAAATACAATCTAAATATGGAAAAATCACACATTGTATTTTGAACTTTACAAAAATTTGCAAATGAAGAGATTTAATCCTTATTGACTTATGTTAGAAAATGAATCTATACTAGTCATTTAGAAATTGTATTACTATAATAAAAATTAAGCACATTTCTTAAGTAATATTATTTATAGTAAACCTAAATTTGAAATTATCTTATCAATTTAAACATAAATACATAGGTAATAGTGATTATCTATAAAAAAAAATTATATTACTATAGATTTATTAAGAACCAAAAAAACCAAATCTAGTATAAACCTCTTCTCAAACTTTACACTCTGAAAAAAATAACATTACAAAATTAAACCTACTTGCAATTTTAATAATATAATTTTATTAACTCTGTGTGATATCACTCCACCATAATAATTGTAGCCAAAATTTGTTCGGATGATAGTGTACATTTTATGAAAATCTAAAACAGCCAACAAATTTCACTTTTCATTCAAACTAAATAACTCCCCAATTATATAAAATTAACTACGATATACATATTAATATTTGAGCTGAGATTTATCTTAGTATGAATTATAACGACTCAATGATTCAATCAGATACAGTGTATTTGCATACGGAATTGCTCGTTATGAATAATCTTTGATGAAATAGATTCAGCATTTTCTATTTTCTAATCAAAAGAAATGTATCCCCGTGATTTAATCTAGGTTACAAATATGTATTTATAGAAATCTTGGCTGCCAAGCATCACTATAAATAAAATAGCCCGAGAAACTTGTAAGAGAAAGAAACGGAGAGCGACATCGGGAAATCGACTTGAGGAGCTGTTAACCAGGACGACAGTGCAGCTGGGGAGTCCTGAGGTATGTATTCGCTTGTTTGAGAATTGTTAATGTTGATGACTTTAATGATAGCATTGTTCAATTTCATGACAAGGGTATCTGGCAGTTTCGGATGGCTTGCCACCCGGTACTTCCGCCACTTAATCCTATAGAACCATGTTTTCGAGATCCTTGTGTATCTATTACAACTGTTTATGTTTGTTCCTGGCCCTTACTATTGATAGGATTGAATGCTGAAGGTTGGTTTTGGGGTTTTAGCAGTAGGGGTACCGTCTCTGCCATTGTTAAGCGAGGCAGGTGTCGAGGTAGGGCCTGTACGTGGTGTAGTTTTCCTGTTCACCGGGTAACCTCAGAGATTCTCTGCCTTGGAATAATTTTGTTGCTTCCTGCAATATGCAAAGTCAGCTCTTGGGATTTTAGTGAGTCACAGTGTCGGCCTTGGGTCTGGTTTTATTTTTCTATTATTCATATTCCTGGAATACCCTATAGAGATTCTCTGGCAAAGGTCAAAGCCGTGTTTAATATGTTCCTTGTTCCTCTTACATATACACTGAAATCTCTGGTTGCCTCTGTAAATTGGTATATTAATTGGGTCCTCTGGGTATCTCACTTTGATGCGATGGGTAGACACACTGGCTCTGTTCATGCGATAGTCGTTGGTTATATCAATGTTGTTACTTATATCCTTGTTGTTTGCTCCTGTATGTTTGGGTTGATGCACAGACTTCCTTCTACCATGGGGAAGAGACTTGCTCAGCCTCCGAAGGGTAAATCGTCGGCAATGCCGGAGCCTGCTCCTAAGAAGCGTGGTCGAAAACCACTCCATGAGAACCTTGAGACTCTTGCTACAAATTATGTTACAGGGAACTCATTTGCTATACGCCAAGAAATCCGTGGCTAGGAATGTGATCTCAAGACTGATCCTGAGGACCTGGAAACAGAAGCCGAAATCCTTGATTTCATATTGGACCCTGGCAATACTCGAGGGCACCTCACCTTATTTCAGCAGACTGTTCACACATATTGGCTTGTCAAATGCCTTATAGCTAAGGCTATTCAAAGTTTAAATCTTGGCCAAGCAAGGAATGAGGCTACTAAGATGGATCCTCGCATCTTGGAACTACTTCAGACCATACAGGATCAATTACAGCATATAAAGATTACCCAGTATCAGGCAGCAGATCGCATGAGCAGACTGGATGATAGGGTTGCCCGTATGGAGAAGAAACTTCAGATGCTATAGCAAGTTGACATGCCTGGGTCTACAGTGAAGGACCCTGCTCCAGTTTACTCATCTGATGGATAGTAGTTTAATTTTTATCATGTTTCTTAATGCAATTAGCAATTTTGTATGAATTTCTGCTATTTTATAAGTATCAGTATGTGGACATTGCTGATAGAGGAAGGATAGCTCATGCAAACTTTATAACGATGAAACAATTTCAGTTTTGGTTTGCTTTTCATGCACTGCAGTGGCCAACAGACCTGGTTTCCTTCATGCAGGTTGAGGCCACATACTTGTTTTTATATTGCTGTAACCTGTCTTGCATATATAAATAGAAAATGTTTACCATATTTGTAAAAAATCTGATTTATTAAGCTTGATAATGTTCTTGTTGTTGCATGTGTCTTAGAGGTGAGATGTGAGATCAAACATATATTATTAAAGTAACCTTAATAATTATGTTGCTTTAATAATGGTCATCTTGTCTCATGCCTATGGAAACAAACCAAACGAAATACTCTATTAAACTTGCAAGGAAATTGTATCAACTATCTTGCTTGTCATATGTGTCTTGTTATGATATCTTGATATCAACGATTTTTAAAAGACAGAATATATTCCATATTGCTTCCCAACCATATATGACGTGCTAAAATGCTTGCATGGTAGAGATTATTATCTTACCTTAGTTTATCGTGTGGCCGAAACCCGAGCATCCACATCATTCGAGCATCGACACTATTTCTAACATACACCATTAACTTCACAGGGAAATGTAAGGAGTTAATTTTTTTTATACAAGTTACTCATCATTACATAGAGTGTTTAACAATTCACAGTGTAATTTTATAAATAAGAATAGTAAACTCCTTAACCCTTAACAACCTCCATTGCAGTATATTAACTTAATACTATATGATGTAACCATCCATTCATCTCATTACTCATATAGTCATCACATAATTTCCATTATGAACATCATAACAAGAAAGGAATCAACTTCATCATCGGACACAATAATCAATCACACCATTGAACACCAATATACCCCGGAAACCCCGTAGGGTGAAAACCAGCAAACGTTTAATTTTATTATTAAATGATCGTGAGGGTGTTCAACCCATCACTCAATGGCTTATAAGGGAGACCATCCCTTAACCATCATTCATATAATCTTACAAGAAATATGCAAATATCTAGCTTAAAGCCATTATAATAAATATGATACCATTTACCCTCTGGTCTTCATATCTTCAGATCTTCACATCTTGATGGCATAGATGTACCTACAATGGACCATCGTACATTGGACCTTCCAACAACTTGCACTCATCTGCATGAACATAAATCATTTACATGCCAACAGGACAAGCATAATTTCCCTTTGTACATGACAAGCATAATATTCTTTTGTACATGTCACCGTCATTCCCTGCTAGGATGTCTTCAACATAAAATGATGTCAAGATTCATAAATCAATCATTTCACATATCTGTACTATAGTAGTTTCTCCATCTACTCATGTATATTCATGACAAGCAAATAAAGTACCTTGTCGTTCCCTTTTTAACGACCCATACCTCATATGTGCTGGTTATAAGTCATCAAAATAACTAATGCTTCCATCGCATAAGCACACATTCCTGCAAGACAATGGCTACATCTCCCGAGCTTTTCTTTAAAATAAACTGATGCATCAGTTAAGATATTTATGCATTTGATTTGCATAAATTCAATCAAATTAGCTAACCAAGCTATCATAACATTGTTTCTTCCATGTATGCGAATGCATACGGGTTGTTTCTCTAAAGGAGTGCTTACACAACGAAGCACATAACCTCCTTCATAAGTCTTCCCAAAGACAATCTCAATGCAAGTGAGCATGTAAACATATGTAAAAATACACAATTAAGAATATAAATACATGTCTCATTTTCAAGATTAAACTAACAATCATATTCAATGTAGTTTTAATACTACAAGCTATCTTCTACATACAAAAATGTATGTTATTTTTCTATAAAAGCTAATACATATGTTGCATGTATATACAAGATCTTCCTCCAAAAGGAATTTAACATCATAATCATGATAATATAAAAATAATCACTTAGTTTATTCATCTAAGGAATACAACTAATTAGTTCCTTTAACCATGATTTTATTAAATAACTTAACTTTACCAACACCAGGGTAATTTATTCATGGATTTATTAAATAACTAATATTTGCAGACACCATGGTAATCTCCCCATGGTTTTATGAAATAATTAATCTTTGTCAAGACCATGGAAAAACTACCCATGGATTTATGAAACTATCCATGGATTTATTAATTCATTACTATTCACAACATGGTTAATGAATATTAACCTTAGAAAACTTCTCCTTCCTTCTTCATCGCACATGAAGATATTTCAAGAATTTACCCTCTTTAATCTATTCAAGAAAATACCTTGGATTTGTTCTCATTTCCTAAACTAAATGAGTACAACATCCCTTTTAAAATAAAGATATTTCATCTTCTATTTTCTTGCTTGTACCATATTATGTAAATATTTATATTAAAGAGCTACCCTCTTTAATACATTCAAGAAAAACTCTTTTAAAATATAGAACAAGAATATTCTATTTTCTTGTTATACAATATTATATAAATATTGATAATAAAGAGTTACCTTCTTTGAATCTGTTCAAGAAAGTCTCTTTTAAATGATAAAACATGCATCTTCTATTTTTCTTACGTATACAAAATTATATAAATATTTATATATTTATGTCCATATAAACATGGCAAATATTTTGAAAATAATCAAACCCAGAAATAACCAAAAAGGAATTACTTATCTTTACTTTCACCATTACTATTGCAGAGCATCCTATATCGACTCTATCTCTTTCACGATGAGTCTACAAGAAGTAATATACGCAAAGCAGATTTGGAGAAAATTTGTTGGGCTGAGAGTACCTTCGTTGCAAAAACTCGATTGGTGCAGCGCTCAATGGCAAGGAAAACTGAGCTCATATTGCCTTGCCCAAGCCTCTTCACAAGACTGAAATCCTCTAAAGGATTCAACCTCTCGTTCCTCCTCGTCTCTTGGTGTTTCCATATTAAAATGTCCTCGGCTTTGCAGGAACTGCTAGCCTTTGCAGTGATATAATCGTGTGTATCTGATAACGCCATCATTGCAAACGTTCTTTTTCCTTTTCTCCTGAGACAATCTCCCCAAATATAATATATATAAAAAGACTCAATCTCGAATCAAATTATTGCAACAGTAGTGTTTTTCTTATGCCTCACTCGTTTGGGCGTGTACAAAGAAATCATACAACCATTCCAGGAATTTCGTATAATTGGACTGCCGCTGAAAACCCATGCTTCTCTACAGCCACGAATATGTGGTAACATTGGGGTGCATCCCCAATGATCAATCGTACCCCCTCAAACTCCCGTAGATAAGGAATCTGTTTTACCTTAACTAATTCTTGATTTTTTTTCTTGATACAACTGTCTCAGTAAATCATGGTAAAACTGTAATTTACACTAATTTACGTGGGCATTACATACTCCCCCCTTTAAGAGAACACCATCATCGGTGTGCTTCTCTCACTGAAATTAAACTTATACTCATGATATAATAATATAAACAACCCAAAAGGGAGTCCTTTCCCTTCATAATGAGACACTTTCGTTTCCTTAAATGCCATTAATTGAAGCAATAATGTTTTTATCCATATTCATAAGCATGTATAGCGCAAAGAAAAATTCATTTCCATTTCTACTGTTTATCCCTTATTCAATTCACAAAGGTATAGAAAAATCTCTATACGAACTTACCAATTACTATTGGTAGAAATGATGGCTTTTACGCAACCTCTCATCGAATGGTTGAACATCCATCAACACTTCCTGGAAAGAGCTTGTAATGTATGACTAGAAATTCAATCACATTAGTCACATAGTTTCAATGATGCTTAACACCTCTAGTTAGCGATTTTTTTTTTTTTTTTTATACTTAATACTCCTTGATATTCAAGTTCACATGAGACTCGTGCCCATACCCTACGAAGTCTCTTATAGAATTATAATAGTACTAAGTGTGCTTATATTTTCTTTTTCCACATGTGTAATGACCTATCCCATATATATATTGTAGAATCCATCTATATATATATTATCACCCCTATATATATATCGTAGAATCCATCTATATATATATATATATATTATCACCCATATATATATATATATATATATCGTAGAACCCATGAACTACTTTTTCCATCCACATATATATATATAACACCTAGGTCTTTTAAATCTCACATATTTATATATATATCTTTCTTTCGTATGGCAATTACACCTTTTTTCAAGGCTAGATATATGTGTCACTATTCATTTTTACCAATGATATATATTTAACTCTTCCCATGGTATTGTATTGGGTGTATATATATATATAATGCTTATATACCTCGGTAAGCCCATCTCGAATTATGTGATATACCATTCTTGAAAGAAACACGTATACGATGTCAACCTCATCATTTCGTGAAGGATACACGTTGCTTCTAGTTGAAGGTATTCATTTTTTAAGATGATTATATTGCTATCTTTACTTCTCATAATATTCGTGTAACTGAACTTTATTATATCCTCATTTGCATTCATCGAGTCAATGCGGAGCGGTTGGTGAGATTTTGATATCCTTTTACGGCATCTTAGTGGCCTACCTATCTACACACGCGTACTTCATCATTGATGTAGAACTCGATTGAGTGTTGCACTGAAGTTTTACCGTAGACTCAAACAATTTTCGTATACCCTAGGCCGAAATATCAAATCTGCACGCCGTCTCGGTACAGGGTATCGGTGCATGAATCCTCGACCATATCGATTCCCTGCCCTGTGCATACGGAATAGGATTATAAACTTACAGTTGGATGTAATGACTATAAGGATTACTGACCACGCCAGCGGTGAGCGGCCTGCCAGCAGTGGTATGTATATATTATATAATTTTTTTCCCAGACCACAGTACTTCATTCCTCCCACCGCCGGAGAATTTTACACGCGTCTTTATTTTTACCAGACGCAAGATTCAAAATTCCAGATTTGTCTTCCCGATATGATTTTTAACATCCCTCTCGGGATCTCAGGTGGAGTGCGCTGTAATTGCAGCTAGGGTTTTGTTTCCGTATGTTGAGATGTACTGACTCGATTTCCCCGCTCGTCAGCTGAATCGACCACAGGTAGTAGGGTTTGTTATATAATTTTGTTTTCATTTTCTCTTCTCCCCCACACTCGAATACTGCTCATTTTATCTTCGTCTTTTGTTATCTTACTGCAGTCTATAGAGAGGAAGATCGTGGCAGTGTGTGATCACAGAGGTTGATTCCTCCTTAGCGCCGAGTTATAAACCGCTTCTGGTTATTTATCTTCCACTCATCAGTTTTTCTTTTATGTTTCTGATTCATTCGGTAATGCATTTACCTACAACTATGCTTGTTCATATGTTTGGTTAACCTATTCGGTTATTTTTTTTTCAGGCAACTGCACCCGGCCCAGTAGAGGGTTTCCCATCGTAAGCATCAAGGCTAGTGCTACACGGTTTCAACTGTTATGTGTTCGAGGTTCTACGTTTTATGCGTTAAGGGAGGGTTTAACGATTGTTTATATTCATCGTGATATCTAACCAATTTCTTACCCTGTTTTGTTTTCGACTCATCTGTTCGTAGATAGATATTTTAACATTCAGCTATCTGAAATAGAATACATATCACTTTAGGATGAAGATATTCTACAGTTTCTTATGGGTATTTAAGCTCTGACGAGGGAGGTGTTTCTGGTTATCCTCCCATTTGGGGCAAGGCGTTTTCCAATCCGCCGTGATAGACAATTAGAGGCGCGAACTGTTACCTGAAATTCTTATTTATGCAGGTATTAATTTCTTTCAACCCATTGTATGATTTAACGCTCACTAAGACAATTTAAATGTTGTATGGGGTTTAACCTGACCGATCTGGCGGCCTTCAAACTGTAAGGCGCTTCTCTAATACTGTCACCGAAAATGAACACGAATTACGTGTTATGTTGAGATCGGCTACTCATACTGTAGTCTCCCTCTGAGATTTTCTTTCGTTTGTTTTCCTTCCGTGCATACTAAATCACACCTATAGCGCGTGCTTCCTAATGGAGCTGAGCACGCGGCTTAACAGTTTCAAAGTGTGTTTTCTTCATATATTTTTGATATTTCAGGACTACGGAGTTCTTAGTTTAATTCGGTCTATCGGAATACATTTATTATATCGGTTTAACCTAGCTTGCGGTTAATGTTAACAATATACTGTTAAAATTATATAATTATTGTTGTTTCTGTACCGTGGTCTACCACTGTATTGCCATGGGCAACCAGGGCGGCTCGAGGATTTCTCTTAGATAATATAGACTTGAGACGAGATGCGTTTTGTTTTTTTTTTTTTCATTCCTCCGTTGTTTTTCGGAGAAGTACAACTTATATATTTTATTATAGCATTTTAACGATATTTCTCTTTTGTCACTCAGATGAAAATTCCGCCCCACAAATGTGAAATTTCAAAAAGTATCATCTACGCAGGCGCCAATTAAAATTAATACAACCTGGTGTCTATATAGCCATACTCTTTCAGATTTAAGTCGGCATTCATGGACGAATTTTCTTGGTTTCTAGATATAAGTGCACTGTCTTTGTTTTGTATAATCGTGAAGAAATTTTAAAGGTATTTCTTCTGAGTATTACGGCTAGAAAAAAAAAACATTATTTCTGAACTTAAAATATACTCAATAAGTTATTTTATGGTTGACAACAATTCGATATACATGTGCTAGAGTCCTTTTTATTTTTCCCTTT
This sequence comes from Pinus albicaulis, assembly GCA_034641835.2. Taxonomy (NCBI): domain Eukaryota; kingdom Viridiplantae; phylum Streptophyta; class Pinopsida; order Pinales; family Pinaceae; genus Pinus; species Pinus albicaulis. Next base: position 1,176,411,856 of record CM076582.1, on the reverse strand, counting down.
AAGTATACTTATATATATTGAATAGCGTTTGACTAAAGGCTTTTAGTAGTGGTTTATTTGGCCATAACATTTGCTTCAAGGAATAAGTTTAAAAATGGGACTCAAATACATACACTTATAGATGTTATCGAAAACATATAAGATGAACTTATTATTTCTATAGCATCATTTCGAATATCATAGAATAGCCACTAAATTTTCTTTTTTCATTTAACTTTAGTTCTGTTATATTGTTTCTGTAGTATAGCCATAAGCATAAAATATCAATTTTGTATCTACAGAGAACACAATCAAAAATAAATCATCTATAGAGAATATGTAACTTCAGATTTAGACCAACCAAGGTTTAGAGTTTCTGGAGTTTCTACTCTATAGATTTTCTGGTCTACAACTAAACAGAATCTGGAGGGTGAGTACCCTAGGATGGATACTGTTAAATGTAGTGCTAACATCAATCACATCATTAAAATGAATTTTTATATATGTAGCCAATTCATACCATAATATGTAAGATTGAGCAAAATTTCAGAACATACCACAATCTGCAAAATGACCAACCTCCCAACCTTAGAATCCTCTTTATCTCCCAGGATTCACCCCCGAGCTGAGATCACCTCCTAACACAGATCAACCTCTGATCTGCTTAGGAGCAGCTTATTTAAGCTCATAATTTCCCCAAAGCATGTTTCTAATTCTGCGTCCAGAATAGCAGGATGCTTTCTTTCCTGTTTAGCCTAGGCTTCCCATCTTGGGATTCTTTAAAGTTGCTTTAAGCTTTTCCTCAGCTTTTCCAGCTTTTTCTCACCTCTTCCCAACTACTCCTCTTCATTGGGGAAATTTAGATTCCTCCTCAAATCTAAATAAATTTCTTTCAAGGATTTTTTGAAAGATTTTTGGGGATTTGTTGCCTTATCCATCCTCATGGATTTGGCAAGTGATCTCAAATTCTCTTTTTGGTCAAAATGCACAATCATTTTATTTATTTCCTCAAATAAAATATGCAAATACATTCACACCATACTCCTCCCTTGGGGTCCACCCCCTTAGGATTAAAGTTCAAATGTCTAACTGTAAAATTTCAACACACAAATTGGGGGAATTAGGTGTTACAAATGAAATAAAAACACTTGTAAATATCAAAAATTATTGCAATATAAAGAGATGTTTTAATCAAAGTACTTCCGTATGTACTCAGAGAGAACCAACCCTCTCATCAATGCATCACGTGCACACTGTCTTAGCTCCTGCTAACGACATCCATACAGTACTTAAAAAGTACTCAGAGAGAATCTAGCTCTCTAATCGTACCAATGGTCAATCCTTGCACCATAGGCATATCCTAGCATCTGCTAAGACATTCAAACAAATTAGTAATATTATAAATGAACTTATACATTCAGTAATTCATTTTCCAAGCGCTAAGCTCTTTATACTTATCTGGGAATTTAGTCTTTCAAGCTATGGTCCTCCCTACCATCAAGTGAGGCAATTACATCCTCCACTTGCCCCCTAGCTCCAGAATCTGGACAGTGTCACGGGTCAACAGTGGATTCTTCTGCTGTGACATAGGGATGGCCAATCCAGTCACACTCAGAAAAGCCTGGACGAGAAATTCGGGACATTCCGGTCCAATTCTCCAATTCCAGTCATACTCAGATGTTTTTGGCTTTACAAGGGTTGCTGTAAGCTATTTTCTACTGGTCCCAACCAGCTCGAGAAAATACTCCCCCTTTACCAATTTCATAGAACGCCTACTCCTCCTCGGGGATCAAGCTTATCCTCAGAGGAGTAGGTAACTGTCTTACCAACTGTCCCCAACCACTTCCTGTTCTTGGAAACAATTACCATCAGCTTAAAAATATTTTCTTTTCATTAATTAATTTCAGCAATTTAAATAACTTGCTTTATCAATAGTGACGATTTAAGTTTTTTTCTTGTCAAATAAAAGAGAATTAAACAAATTGTCTTTAACTAGTTAATACTAGTTAACTTTAATGAAACTGTCACAACTTCCCCCCTGGAATTAACATACATGTGTTGTACATTATTAAAGCATGATACTTTAATGTTTATTGTTGCAATTCACATTGCAACGCTTGCGATGCTTCATTTTTCACAGATTTTATGTTTCTATTAAGCTACCCATGCTTACTATAAGAAACAATGCTAATCGTAAATATGTATTTCTCAAGCACATATTATCTTATGCAAACATTTTAAGTTCACAGCATAAAATGTTGTCACATGCATACAATGTCGTCATGCATAAAAGTATTTTAACACTCTATCATCTTATAGTAGGACTTTCTTCATCTTTTTCATTCATGCATTAGTTTCACACACCATCACTATACACATTCATCTCTTTTAAAGTAGTGCATGGTAACTTAGAAATTTTATTGCATGCAAAAACAATTGCTTATTTTCAAGCTCAAATGAAAAGTAACTATTTTCCTTTCATGCTTTTATACTTTCTTTCCTAGAGAAATAAAGCATAATACACTTATTAATATCATATGCACATTCTTATGCAGTTATAATAGCATGTACTTTTTAACAACTCTCTTAAATGGAAGCTCATGCAATGCCATGTACGTAACAATTCATTTTTTAAAGGAATCAACATGCATATGCATAGACTTCTTAAAATAAAATAACATAAAATACTTATCTTTATTTCATTTGAAGGACTTCTCTCCCTACTGCAATACTCATCCTCATCAGGAATTCACATTGCTCCTCCACAGCAACTTTTTCTTTTAGCAACATCGACAAGATTTCATAGCATGATTAGATAAAGCCTTAATCAATAAATAATCAATCTTTGAATGATCCTTTAACACCTATTCATGTGCATATATGAGATGTGAATACAATGTCACAACATGCTTTCTTCTAACATCTCTATATTAGTGTGAGTAAGTAATGATCGATTCATGTCAAATAACTCCCATATTACTATGACAATTTTCACACATGCACACATCCATACAAGACAAATCACTATATCTGTTCAGAAACTCCGTTAATGGAAAATGACACAATGTGCGCTTTACTTAAACTTTAACAAAGAACCACCACTTCAGATTTTGCCTTTGGAACATGCAAATATAACAAATCTAACACATTGGTTGTTGTTCCTATGCATACAATGCATAAAGATTCTAGTCTTAATTTCTCAACAGAGTACTTATCATAATCGAGTAGGCAAACTCATGATTCCTCTTCGAGGACACATAACATAATAGGCATGCAAAACATGGTTTTCTTTTCCATAAAACTATTGGAATAAAACATAAGAATACATACCTTATTCTCGAAATATTATACCCACATTAGCCATGTATATATTTCAAGGAAACCAGAACATTACTTCAGTTTTTGTACATGTAATTCATCTTCTTTTCCAAAGAATCTTTTCTAAAGTATGATAACAAAACATGTTATCATTTTCCACATATAAACTTATGTTCTTTCCGATGAAATCTAATACAGCTATTGGATGCCTATGCATGAACTTGCTCCAAATGAAACTAACATAATAGTTATGATAGCATAAAGTACTCACATACTCAATAGATCTTCTTATCATGCAAAGAACCTTGTTCCTCTATGATTCTACATGCAAGTTGCTCATGCTTTGCTTCCAATAATTTACCATAGATAACCTCTATTAAGAATAAAAACTACGCAACAATAACAAGGTTAACTTAACCTTTAATATACCTAAATCAGGAAGTTGACATAATCCATCTAGTAATGTAGTATATTCAAGAGGTTATTATCTTTAGCATATATTTATTTTCAAGAAAAGAACTTGGATTCCTTATCATTTAACACATCAGTATGTAGTCCCTTTTAAAGAAAAACAAGCTTCCCATCTTTTCTTAACAAGATATATATAAAGGCAAGCAAGTTTACTTATTTATGTTTTACTACTGCTCACACCTTTCAAGATACATACTAGCAATATTTGCAAGACTCACAAGGGTTCTTATCAGCAAAACTAGCATAGTAGTTTGGTCTTTTACCATGGTATATCTTTCTAAAAGATTATCATATTAGCAATGCTTTATTACTTTCCAAAAGAACTAGCACAATCTTGCATATTAAGTAAAACCACATTTTACTCTATATTTATCTCTTTTAGTTGCAAGATTCACATGCAAGATTTATTTTCAAATATACATATTTCTCTCAAGAAGAATCAAATGTATATTAGTTAAATTTTCAAGCACACACATGTTTCTTTTTCAAGAAACCAAATTCCCAACTCCTTTCAAGGAAACTTCAATACAACAATAGAAGTTTTACGCACATGGAAAATACATATCCTTTTTAAAGAAACTCTAACTCAACAATTATTTACTTTGTAAGCAGTGTATTTTCCATAAATGCAATAACTAGTGTTTCAAGAAAAGAAAGATAATAATACTTATCTCTTGAAACTCTTTGTTCAACTTGGATTAGAGATGTGATGCTTTTCATCTCGAATCCCTCAATTTCTTTTCGCTAACTCCCAAAGGTGCCAGTGTTGCAACCTTTAGCTCTGATACCACTTGTAACATACACCATTAACTTCACATGGAAATGTAAGGAGATAAAAAAAATTATACGAGTTACTCATGGGTAGCTAACCATTCACGATTAAATATTCCTTACTCATCATTACATAGAATGTTTACCAGTTCCTAGTGTAAATTTTAGAATAAGAATAGTAAGCTCCTTAACCATTAACAACTTCCATTATAGTACATTAACATAATACTGTATGATGTAACCTTCCATTCATTTCTTCACTCTTATAGTCATCACATACTTGCCATTATGAACATCATAACAAGAAAGGAATCAACATCATCAACTTGACACAATAATCAATCACATCATTGAACACCAATATACCCTGGAAACCCCGTAGGGTGAAAACCAACAAACGTTTAATTTTATTATTAAACGCTCGTGAGGGTGTTCAGCCCATCACTCAATGGCTTATAAGGGAGACCATCCCTTAACCATTGTTTATAAATCTTACAAGGAAATATACAAATATCTAGCTTAAAGCCATTACAATAAATATGATACCATTTACCCTCTGGTCTTCATATCTTCAGATCTTCACATCTTGGTGGCATGGATGTACCTGCAATGGACCATCGTACATTGGACCTTCCTGCAACTCACACTCATCTGCATGAACATTAATCATTTACCTGCCACCCGAACAAGCATAATTTTCCTTTGTGCATGAAAAGAATAATATTCCTTTGTACATGTCACCATCATTCCCTGCTATGATGCCTTCAACATAAAATGATGTCAAGATTCATAAAGTTTTAATCAAACATTTCACATATCAGTACTATAGTATTTTCTCCATCTACTCATGTATATTCATGACAAGCAAGTATAGTACCTTGACATTCTCCGTTTAACAACACATACCTCATATGTGCTGGTTATAAGTCATCACAATAACTAATGTTTCCGTCGCATAAGCACACATTCCTGCAAGACAATAGCTACATCTCCCAAGCTTTTCTTTAAAATAAACTGATACATCAGTTAAGATATTTATGCATGTGATTTACCTAAAATTTAATCAAAATAGCTAACCCTTATGCTATTACTTTTAGTGCATGGAATGCAAGCTAGCATAACAAATGTTGCTCCCATGCATGGAAAAGCATACCGATTCCAAAAGAGTCTCTCTAAAGGAGTGCTTACCCAACTAAGCACATAACCTCCTTCACGAGTATTCCCAAAGAAAATCTCAATGCTAGTGCATGTAAACATATGTTTTCTTTTTGTAAAACTATGCACTTAAGAATATAAATATATGTCTCATTTTCAAGATTATACTAACAATCATATTCAATGTAGTTTTAATACTACAAGCTATCTTTCTACATACAAAAATGTATGTTATTTTTCAATAAAAGCTAATACATATGTTGCATGCTTATGCATGATCTTCCTCAAAAAAAAAGAATTAACTTCATAATCATGATAATATAAAAGTAATCACTTAGTTTGTTCATCTAAAGGAATATAACTGATTAGTTCCTTTAACCATGAGTTTATTAAATATCTTAACTTTACCAACACCATGGTAAACAATCCATGGATTTATTAAATAACTAATATTTGCAAACACCATGGTAACCTACCCATGGTTTTATGAAGTAATTAATCTCTATCAACACCATGGAAAAACTACCCATGGATTTATGAAACTATCCATGGATTTATTAAGTAATCTTTACCATTACCATGGTAAACTATCCATGGATTTATTAAATAATTATTATTTACAACATAGTTAATGTATAGAATATTAATGTGAGAAACTTCTCTTTTCTTCTTCACTACACATGAAAATACTTCAAGAGTTATTCTCTTCAATCTATTTTCATTCTCAAGAAAAATACCTTAGATTTGTTCTCATTTCCTAAACTAAATGAGTAAAAAATTCCCTTTTAAAATAAATATCATGCATCTTTTATTTTCTTGCTTATATAATATTATGTAAATATTTTATTAAAGAGCTACCCTCTTTAATACATTCAAGAAAAACTCTTTTAAAATATAGAACAAGAATATTCTATTTTCTTGTTATACAATATTATATAAATATTGATAATAAAGAGTTACCTTCTTTGAATCTGTTCAAGAAAGTCTCTTTTAAAATATAAAACATGAATCTTCTAATTTTCTTGCATATACAAAATTTATATAAATATTTATATATTTTTGTCCATATAAACATGGCGAATATTTTGAAAATAATCAAATCCAGAAATAAACAAAAAGGAATTACTTATCTTTACTTTCACCGTTACTATTGCTGAGCATCCTAAATCGACTCGTCGATTTAATGACCCTTTCAAAGCCTTATAACAAGACCCTTTTCTTTTGCCACCTTCTCCCGAATGGCCTAATGAACACAAGTGTGATAGATCCGATGCAAATGATACTAAACAATAACCCTATTGTCAGGTTTACTAGAAGAATCACGACTTTTATCATAGCAACACTGATAGGCCACGTTCAGTCATTCCGTAGGGCACCTCGATGGCTGATCAAGAATAAAAGGAAATCAATAGTGAGAATCCACAAAATGAATTTAGTGGAAAACAATTCCATTATGGCTTCTCTCATCAACTTCAGTGGGAAGAAATTCCAATTCTTTTACAAACCCAGAGATGAGACTGGTTAGGGCTTCTTTGAAACGTTCTGCCATTCTGGATTCTGCTCCAAACAAATCAGAAAGAGAGGCTCCTATGACTTGACGTCGATACCATCCCTCATAACCGATTCAAGAATCCGTTCATTTTTTAACCGATTCTTGATTCAACTATTTTTGTAAATCATGGTAAAAACTATAGTTTACATGGACGTTACATACTCCCCCTCTTAAGAGAACATCATCCTCAGTGTGCTTCTCTCACTGAAATTAAACTTATACTCATGATATAATAATATAAGCAATCCAAATGGGCTCCTTCCCCTTGGCAAAGAGACACTTTCGTTTCCTTAAATTCCATTAATTGAAACAATAATGTTTTTATCCATATTCATGAGCATGTATAGTGCAAAGAAAATTTCATTTTCATTTCTATTGCTTATCCCTTATTCAATTCATATAGGTATAGAAAAATCTCTATACGAACTTACCAATTACTATTGGTAGAAATTATGGCCTTTACGCAACCTCTCATCGAATGGTTGAACACCCATCAACACTTCCTGGAAAGAGCCTGTAATGTATGACTAGCAATTTAATCACATTAGTCACATAGTTTCAATCAAATGAAAATACTTGCAACCATCAAACATTATTGCAATATAAAGAGATGTTTTAATCAAAGTACTTCCATAAGTACTTAGAGAGAACCAACCCTCTCATAAATGCATCATGTGCACACTGTCTTAGCTCCTGCTAAAGACATCCATACAGTACTTAAAAAAGTACTCAGAGAGCACCTAGCTCTCTTCATCATACCAACGGTCAATCAATGCACCATGGTCATATCCTAGCATCTGCTAAGACATTCAAACAAATTAGTAATAAAATAAATGAACTTATACATTCAGTATTTCATTTTCCAAGCGCTAAGCTCTTTATACTTATCTGGAAATTTAGTCTTTCAAGTTGTGGTCCTCCCAACCATCAAGTGAGGCTATTACGTCCTCCACTTGCCCCCTAGCTCCAGAATCTAGACAGCGTCATGGGTCAACAGTGGATTCTTCTGCTGTGACATTGGGATGGCCAATCCAGTCACACTTAGAAAAGCCTGGAAGAGAAATTCGGGACAGTCCAGTCCAATTCTCCAATTCCAGTCATACTCAGAAGTTTTTGGCTTTACAAGGGTTGCTGGAAGCTATTTTCAACTAGTCCCAACCAGCTCGAGAAAATACTCCCCCTTTACCAATTTCACAGAACGCCTACTCCTCCCCGGGGATCCAACTTATCCTCAGAGGAATAGGTAACTGTCTTTCCAACTATCCCCAACCACTTCCTATTCTTGGAAACATTTTTACCATCAGCTTAGAAAGATTTTCTTTTTTTAAAAGTATTTAAATATTCATTGGTAGTATGTGTCAATAACAATTAGGGTATGAGTGCAAAAATTTCCAATTCCGTAATATTTCTATTTGTTCATTTGACACCTGAAGTAATTATCATAATCCACTTGTTCACAACTTTCAAATAGCCACAATCGCATATTCTCCCTTAGTAGTCCAGATGACCGGTGGTTAATGCAGTCATGATGTCTCATGCAAAAACTGGTCAGTCAACAAGTCTTTTAGTGAAGTTTCACAACTTGATCCATTAAGAGACTTCATTTAATTTAATTTTAACACTATCATTTTATAGTAGGACTTTCTTCATCTTTTGCATTCATGCATTAATTTCTCACACCATCACTATACACACTCATCTTTTT